>CM077108.1:6354252-6399933 GCA_039619505.1 Cimex hemipterus
CGAAATAAAAATATTAAAAAACAAAAATTTTCAACTTAAAAAAAAAAATGGGCGAACTAGGGCCTATTCACAAGAGGTAAGAATACGTCCAATATTTTGGAGTGCAGAATAAAGAAAAAAGTTTGTTCAAATCCGTCACAGCAACCTGTCGTCCCTTTGTTAGTTTTGTCCCCAAACTTTAAATTTCTTTTTTTTTTACTTGCAAATAATGTAGGGATTTTTATGCAAAAACTATATTCCATTTCATGAAGTTTTATATATTTCCGCAGAAGAATAACTGGGAGCTTGTGTGGGTTCTGCATGATAGCATAGAAATGTATCGCTTATGTGTATATTTTTAAATTATAATAAATAATAAAGTCATTTTAAATTAATTATATTTTTGGTATGGTATGCATTATGTTCGATTTTCTGTTTTATGATCTCATTATATAATTTCATTATAGTTAAACCTGTCTGTTTAAAATTGAGACGTATATGTTTATATTTTTTAAATAAATTTCATTTACGCTAAACAAACAGCCTTGCCCTCGTCTATACTTTAAGAATAAAGGAAAATACTTAGTAGGTAAACGTGGAATCCTCAGGCAAGACTCAGGCAACAAGAACTAAATGGTCGATTTGAGTTTTCGAACGAGCGAAATTAGACTTGACAGTAAAGGTAAAACTAACTCTGTACAAAACATTCCTACGATCTATTTCGATCTTCGGAAGAACTGTGGGTTAACTGCTGACTTCAAACGAATCCAAGCTTTTCAATCAAGTCTTCCGAAGAATCTTCCAAGTCCCTTACTATCCATCTCCCTAACCATAATGACTTCAACATTCCCTTCGTCAAATATCTGCTCCGTTCTCGATTCCAAAAGTTTCACTCCAATCTTTTAGCATATCCTAACTGCTCAACCCCTCTCCACTGCATACCAAACCAAGAACCACGTCGCTTCAAATAACGATGGCTTCGACTGTATTCCAACAAAGGCTGGCTTCTGAAATGTTACCAGGTTGTGTTGATGGTTTATACCGTCCTAACAATTTACAAAGAGTTGATGTCCGAGTGGATCGAGGTCACCACGATAGCCCAGGTGGTAGAGCAGCGGCGTATCTAGCCGGAGCTCGTGGGTTCGAATCCCTCTAGTGACATCAGCTTTTTTTCATCTCAACTAAAAACCTTAATTAATTGTCAAATATGTAGTCATAATTTGAAGCCCTCTGTGAGGTAGAAAATGCATTTCTAATAATGAATATTTCGGTAGAAGGAAAAAATGTATTCTGTTGTAGTTGAATTTATTAGAGATGGCGTTCCGGGCTATAAACCCCATCTTCAGCATTCCGGACCGAGAGGTGTAACAACCACTATCGAAATATACACAAAAAAAATGGGACGATGCAACAAAAATGTGGACAACGGAAATTTTATATACAGGGAAACTTACTGCCTTATTAAAATTGAACTGTAGCAAGATACCCAGTTGAAGAAAGGAATGGCCGAAAAAACTGAATTTTAAACTAAATTAAAACAATTATAAAGTTAAATTATATTAAATTAGTTAAACGCTGTTTAATTGTAAAAAAATCCATCTCACTTATATTAAAAAACATGTTTACCAATAAACGCCGACGTGTGAAAATTTTATTACTGTTTAACGTAGTACATAGGAGCCCTTTCTTCGAGGTATTTCTGCCTCGTACGACTATAAATTCACGTGTTTAATGGTGGATAAATTCAAAGTCAGTATTGATACTAAAACCGAACTCGGTCCCTCCTGTTTACGACTCAGGGCCCTTCAATAACATTATTTAAACAGTTCGAAAAGCAATAAAAGTGGCGTAATGACTCTTTTTCCTTTGGTAACACAGTATGCACAAACAACAGATTCGTTCATTTTTTCTTATGAACCTTTGAACGACCTTACCGTTATTCTGAGGTGAATTTATAAACCGAACCGAGATTCGATTCAATACCTCATAATATTTAGAACGCTACTGCATAAAAGGAATGAAAATTGATTAATTCCAATATCTTTTTGCAAAAGTTCATAAAACCATAAAATTTTGCGTACTCTATAAAATGTAAATTAATCAGCCAGGTATTGTTCACAACAAATCCTGCCCACAGGCCCTCAAATATGCGTCCAATGAAAAGCGACAGCAGTCGCCTCACCTACTTCCAGCTTTCTTTGCATCCAATCTAAGGTTACGAGCCGGTTGTCTGTTTTAGATTAGGATCCGGGCAGGCTTTCAGTTACGAACAACAAAACTGACGAGGTCCATTTCGATCAGAGTGGTCTTCTCGATCCGTAGATCTCCGGCCGATAAAACCATGAGAAAACCTGAACGAATCGAAAATTATACTCTTCCCAACAAAACGGGAATTGAAAAACTTTCCCTCTCACATTTATTAATATAAGTTCTTCAGATATTTTTTTATCGTGTTCTTGTACGGATTTTTATCGATTTTCCGATACTTCCATGTGAAAAATAAAGCCGGGCAAGATTGGAAATCACAAAGACACTAAAAACAATTTTAATTATTTCACTAAATTAATCTTTTCATACGAAAAAATATGGTTGATTCGTTTTATTTTTTTTATGATTTATATAAATCCTTTCTAGTTGTACTCAATTTTTTTCTATTGAAGGACAAATAACATCTTAGTGTTGTAATCTTACCATTGTTGTCGAATAGAGCTTCAATGTGAACGCTATATATAACGTACGGAAGATTATCTCAAATCATAAGAAAAGGTTCTATTGCACTAAGAGCAATCTCAGCATGCATTCGACAAAGAAAAAACCCGAAGAGGATTTGTTAAAAAGACTTATATTTTTTAGTGCAAGGTTAATAAAATGATTGGCAAAATATATTAAGGGTATTTAGTTAGCAAATAGTTCTAAGTTACGGTGCTTGTTGAACTTTGTAATACCAACTGTAACCAGACCGAACATTAACGTTCCTATGCTGATGTGCGCAAACATAGCGCTATCACTAACATCTGCCCTTCCTACTTTAATAGAATCAAAACCCTGCTGAAATATTGATTATTATATCAAATGGAAAATTCACCCAAATAATGAAGTAAAATATTTGTGGAATGTAGCGGGCTTAGTTTTTTTTTGGCCCAACCCTGAATTCAAAAATCGAAAACAAGGTCCCAGAGGTTTTTACGATCGGACCTGACTACAATGATTCCTTTTATTGATCAGGCACCTTTTATATTTTATTGAAACCAAAATAAATATGACACCGAATGTTTGTTGAATTTGAAATTTTAATTATAATTTATTTCACACAAATTTACAATATATTTTATTTATTATTATTTTTAATTTAAAGAATCCTTTAAACATATAATAAGCTTATCACAAATCTACAAATTTTAATTTTAAAACGAAATTTAAATCGAACAGAATTAAACTTTGAACACAATTTTTCAATAAATGTTATTTCTTCTGTTTTTCTTTATAAAAATATATTTCTTTTTAAAAACTAAATTAAATTATTACTTTTTGTTTTGACGTCAAAGTAATAAAAATTTAACTCATATGAATAGTTTGCACACCCAATTTTTCTTTTTTTTAACCAAAATAACTGTTTATCCACGGAAGCCAGAAAGGGTATTGAATTAGCACTTAAAAAAATATAGCCCCTTTCTTGACCCCTACTCCTTGCACTATTGGAGTGTGTGGAGGGGCATGGCGGTTCATTTAAATCTGAATGTTACATATTTATCAAAAAACAATCTGTACGAGGTTACCCAACAAATAAGATAGACCAAAATCTGCAGTTAAATAATAAAAGTTTAATGTAATTATATTAGAAAATTAGAAATATTCAAGGCAGATATCAATTATATCGCGTTATTTTAAGTCTATTTACATACCAGATTTTACATACAGGTGTTTGCTTTTCTTTTTCAGAGGATATTAAAAATATGCACTGATGGAAAAAACTTAACGCACCACCCTTAGATTTAAACTATGTAGGTATTTTTATAATTTGGATATCAAAAATAGACGTGACTGTAAAAATAACGTATTTAAAAAAATGTTTATTAGCTAATTCTAAAAAAATATATATTTCTTTATTTATTACATACGTCAAGCAGGGAAATAGTGGCAAAATAGAAAATCAAGTCAAAAATCAAAATATAATAACTGTAATTGACGTAAAAACAGTGTATAAAAATGTGTAGTATTTAGTGACCGTTAATTAATGATTATTTGAAGAATGTAAGGGCACAATGCTACTTTTTGTGAAAATGGGATTAATGAGTACAAAAGAAAGCAAAGAAAGTAAATAAAGCGTTATTTACTGTTTATTTTGCTTACGATAGCTCCTAATTAATTGTAGTAAATGTAGATTAAATGGATTTAATTTTGAAATAAATAAATTGACTGGTGAAATACATTTGTACTTAAGTGTATTTATAAAATGGTTGTTTCAAATATTTCTTATTTGTTTTAGGCTATTTAAGATTATTATTTTACATATTATCATGTATTCACTAATTTAGTGGTCCTCTTGACCGATTAATACCTTACAATAATTAAGGTTTTTAATAGAGATAAAAAATCAGTGTCACGAGCGGGATTCGAACCCACGATTTTCGGCTATATAAGCCGCTGCTCTACCACTTGAGCTATCGTGACTTCGATCCACTCGGACACATTTTGAATTTTCCCTCCTTTTTGCAATTTTTCAAATGTCGTGTAATCAATTTGATCTCAACCAAAACCTTAATTAAAGATTAATTAATTGAAAAGAATTTGTTGGACAATCGGACCATGAAACCTAATATATTTAATAAGCAAAATGAAGTATTAAATTCACTAGTTTTCGTGGTCCGCTTGACCAATTATTATCTTTCAATTAATTAAGGTTTTTAGTTGAGATAAAAAATCAGTGTCACGAGCGGGATTCGAACCCACGATTTTCAGCTATATAAGCCGCTGCTCTCACTTGAGGTATCGTGACCTCAATCCACTAGGACAGTAATTTCCCATCTCTACTCCACCATTTGAATTTCCCTCGTTTTTGCCATTTTTCAAATGTCGTGTAATCTATTTGATTCTCGGCGACAAATGGACCTGGGTTCGAATCCCGCTCGAGCCATTGACTTTTTATTTCAACTAAAAACTTCAATTAATTGAAAGATATCAATTGTTCAAGCGGACCACGAGAACTAGTGAATTTATTAATTTTAAAATGAAGTATACCTTCTTCTCTAAAAGCTCTCCGTGGCCATTTCATTCACCTACTTACGCCGCTCGGAATAGAGCTTTCCTCTACAAAATGTACATTTTCGATTGGGTTAGAGTTCCACGGCGGAGAGATCCCAGTTTCCTTAATGCAGTTTCAGAGCAGAGTTCAGGTGCATTACGTCGTATCTCAATTTAAATGCCCATCGGATTTCCATTAGTGGTAAATTGGAATAATTAGATTTTCAAACATCAAACGAAGACGTATTATTAAAGTTATTGAACTTGATAAAGGATATCATTCATATGGTATTTCCATCTAAATGATATTATGTATTGTTTTGAGAACGAATAAGAAACTTCGACGTATAATTTTAGGACCATTTCCTTCATTAGTCAAACCAGGAACTTTGATTTTTAATTATTCCTCTTGGAGTTATGTGTGTGTTAGACTGTAAACCTCCAGAATTTTTGTAAAAAACGTGAAATGCAATTGTGTTCTGATGTTGTCCCCGGTCATATAAATGAATTGAATTTTATGCATCCAATCGAACGCGGCCGAAATTTTATCCTGGACTGCCAGCACCCGGTGTCGGTGGTCGGGAATTGGATGGAAATTACAAAACCTGAAATTGCCGGTATATTGCGAAAAACGATGGGCTCAACTCAAGTTCGTGCATGTGCAAATATGAGCTTATATAAATTTCACAGTAACAAGCTATCATCTAATTTATACTAATTTACATGTACGAAAAATTAGATTGCTTTGATCATACTTTCTGTTCGACTATTGGTCAATATAAAAACGAACTTTAAACTCGCTTCTTTAGTTCTACATACTGAAGTTTCAAGGAATTGTGTCATATTTCCAATAAAACGTTAATTATTATTGTATTCTATAACAGTCGGTTTTTTTCATTATGACGATAAAATTTGAAAAAATACGCCAGCCGGTAGGAGGCATAACAAAAGAGGAAAAGAACAGAACAGTCGAGCCTGCGAAAAGACAATATGGACGCAAGCAGAAAACTTTAAAAAAAGAAGATAAGCAGGGCCATTGGCCAAAAAAAGATTTTTTCGTTAGTTTGTTTATGGGTGTATACAGTACTAGAAACAGATTATTTTATTATTTTCATCGGAAAATTAGAATAGACACTGACCTAGTTCGATTTCATTTTTAAAGGGTAATTTTTAGTCTATTAAGTTTTTTTTCTAATGTTGTCATATTGGCAAATTTTTAACTTTATTTATAATAAATTCTTAGTTTTTTTTCCAAAAGGGCAGTTAATATCATTTCCTAACCGGTTCTTTTTTCTTTTAAATTCCCTTTTAATTTAAAAGTAAATTAAGTTTTTATACCTGTTTCTACATTGAGGGGCCCTCGAGGGATAATTAACGTCATATCTTGTCTACCCATCGTTTTTCCCCCAATTTTCTTAATATGAGATACATTACAACTACTTTCAATTGGGTAACGAGCAACAGGACAGAGGGAAAGTATAAGCAATTAAAAGCAAGACTGGATATAAAAAAAGTCTATTTAGCTCTGAATTAGTAGTAATGTCATTAGATTTCGTGATCCGATTGACCAAATAACATCTTTGAAATAATTAATCTGTACACAAAGTATTCGTTGAGATATAAAAGTCAGTGTCACGAACGGGATTCGAACCCACGACCTTCGGCTAAATAGCTAAATACGCCACTGCTCTACCACTTGAGCTATCGTGACTTCGATCCACTCGGACACATGTTGAATTTCCCCTCCTTTTTGCAATTTTTCAAATGTTGTGTAATCAATTTGATCTCAACCAAAACGTTAATTAAAGATTAATAAATTGAAAAGAATTTGTTGTCCAATCGGACCATGAAACCTAATATATTTAATAAGCAAAATGAAGTATTAAATTCACTTGTTTTCGTGGTCCGCTTGACCAATTATTATCTTTCAATTAATTAAGGTTTTTAGTTGAGATAAAAAAATTAGTGTCACGAGCGGGATTCGAACCTACGATCTTCGGCTAAATACTCTGCTGCTCTACCACTTGGGCTATCGTACCTCGATCCACACGGACGGTATTCTATCTCAACTAAAAACCGTAAGTAATTGAAAGATAATAATTGGTCATGCGGACCACGAAAACTAGTGAATTTTCTAAGTAAAAATGAAGTATACCTTCACTAAGCACTCTGTAGCCATTTCATGTCTCACCGAGAACCAAATGGATTACACGACATTTGAAAAATGGCAAAGAGGATGGAAAACTCAAAAGGTGGGGGTTGAGATGGGAAGTTAGTATCCGAGTGGGTCGAAGTCACAATAGCCGATGGTCGTTGGTTCAAATCCCGCTCGTGACGCTGACTTTTTTATCTCAACCAATACCATACATAAATTATTGAGATATCGTGAGATGCGGTCTGGAGTGATGTAGGATTCAGAAAAACATTTTATTCATCTCCCCAACTTTTCGATCTTTATTGAGATCATCTTCAGAGCACGATAAAGAAAATGTTTTTCTGACACCTTCATCACACCAGACCGCATCTCACGATATCTCAATAATTCTCGATTAACGGTCACTAATCTCTACACAACCATACATAAAGATTAATTATTTGAAATAGAAGTAACGTTAGTCACATAAAATCGAACATCAAAAATTTTTCTTAGGACGATGGATCGGGCGGTTTTGTCGCTGCGGTATTGGAATGTTCAACTGAAAAACTTCCAGAACTTTTTTATTTTTGAGGTAAGTCAGTATCAAGATACCGTGGAAAAGCGCTGGCGTGTTTGATGTTTGAGTCGCGCGTGGGGATTTCATGTCATATTATCTCGATGTACACGCTTCGTCCGCCAGGTATCATTTGAGGTGGGTGAAGTTTATTTGGGTGTTAAACTTTATTTTTTCTTTTTACGCCAAGCCTGAAATAGTGTGTAGGTTTGACGCTTTCAAGGTAAAAATACCGAATTATTTGAGAGAATCGCCGTATCGTCTCTCATTAATTTTAAATTTTAACTAAAATGCATTAGTTCTATCATTTTATATTGTATAAGGTGTTTTAAATTCATGTTAATAATTTATTGGCCTGTGTAATCATAAATTCAACGATGTATATAAATTAATCTCGAATCCTAATTGGAGCAGAATGTTATAACAGAGATTCCTTTGTATTACGTCAGCAAGAAATTATTTATAACATTCGTAGCCATATTTAAAAAAATATATAATTGGCAATTTATTTATTAGATTTAGAATGGACGATACTCAGCAGGTTTTAGTCTTGCTCAGATATCAATGCAGATATTATGACATGATGTGATATGAAATATCAATACGAAAGTTTCAACCCTATGCAGGTTGTTTACAGACTAATATGGCGTTTTCTGTTTATTGTTCATATTTACTTTTTCCCGTCAAATATGCCGCGGTGGACAAACATACTCGGTCAACTCTGGGATGATTCGACACAACGACAAATACCCGTTCTAATACACGTAAAAATTGGTATTGGGGAAGGGGAACCTTTTTATTTGTCATAGTAAAGTTTCTCTTGTTTTTTTCTACACTTCCAGTCTTGAAAACAACACAATAAATTTCAATTTCGATCATGGGGTCATAACCTATACTTTACTTAATAAAGAATTGCAATTTGTAGTTTTCAATTATTGTTACGACTTCAAAAACTATTTTCTATAATTATTATTAATTAAAAATGTAATTTCTTAATAATAAATACTATAAAAGTGTAATATCGAGTATTCTAAAGTGAGTTTGTGACCTCTGCACAATAGAAGTAATTAATTAGCGAGAATGGAGTGGGTTCGAACACGCCCCGAGGAATGTCAATTGTTCTTGGGAGTAAATTGACTAGACTTCTCTGTTTACTTCCTGTGTCTAGAAGAGGGATGTATATGTTAATTTATTATCGTGAATGTAAGGGGTTGCGTAACCGGACCCAGAGAAATAGCGAGTCCTCTGCTCTCAAAGTTTGAGGAGCGATGATGGCGTTATATGTCACCCTCACCCCAAGCCATTCACGCTAATAAATACATGCACTCAGACAAAACATATATACACAACACATAAGAAATATTATACATAATTAAAAAAACAATTTCCCCTAAAAAACAGAGTACTCAAAGTGACCGTGTTCGAGAACTGTTCTTATGTCCGGCGCCACGCCTACACGCTCTCCGCATGAAGCCAAGGCATGACCCGCCTCTTTTATGTGGGACACATCGAACAACCTTTCTCCGCATAAGAAGCACCTACGCGGGCTTTGGTCCAAAAACAGGTGCCCATGAACTCAGAAGTACATAATTAGCAAGAATGGAATGGATTGAACCGCGTTCCAAGGAATATCGAGTACTCTGTGGGAGTGAAGTGACAAGACTTATATTTGTATAGTGATTTATGTATGTATATATGGGTATGTTTCGTGTCTGTTCTCTACTTGACAAACTGAGGTTCAACCGAGAGGTTATCCTTTTAAAATATCGACGTACATATATAAAAGCAGAGAACCTGACTGCAGGTTAAAACGAAATACGCGTAAAAGATCAGAAAAAAAAGGAAAACACAGGGGCCGGCGATGACCTCAGATGTTTTTACAGCCTTTAAACTCCCCCATTAAATATAACAACTGTCCTAGTGAATTGTTAGTGTGAAGTAGATGTAACAACTAGACAAAATCGATCGTTTGACCACTGTGCTGAAGCGAGCTGTTGTTTTGTATGATTTGTCACGAAACAAATTCAATCGTTCAGGTCGAAGTCGACATCAAAATTAAATTTGTTCTTTAATTATTAGTTTATTTTTTTACAGTAAAGAATATTTATTATTATCATTAAAGACATGCTAAAGACTAGCTACAATTCAATAGTTTCGTGTTTAATTAATAAATTACAATTAATTAAGGTTTTTAGTTGAGACAAAAAAGTCAATGACAAGAGCGGGATTCGAACACGCGATCTTCGGTTAAATACCCCGCAGCTCTACTACTTGAGCTATTGTGACTTGATCTACTCGGACACTTCCAATTGAAGTGATATTGACACACATTTTGAATTTTCCCTCCTTTTTGCCATTTTCAAATGTCGAGTAATCGGATTGGATTCTCGACGACAAATGAAATGGCCACGGAGAGCTTTAGAAAAGTATACTTCATTTAAATAATTATTAATCCTTTAAATTCCGTCCTATTCTTGCAGGTGTCCCTCAGGGCAGCGTGCTCGCTCCTTTCCTATATTCAATTTATACATCCGACCTACCTACGCAACCAAACACTATTACTTTCACCTTTGCCGATGAGATACCGCAATCCTTTCTCCTGATAAAGATCCTGTCACTGTTTCTCGTTATCTTCAAAATCACCTAAACGCCCTAGAATCCTGGCTCCGTCGGTGGAGAATCAAGATCAACGAAAGCAATTCAACGAACATAATATTCACACTAAAAAAGAAAACACTCCCACCAGTATACCTCAATAACATTCCCATCCCAATTGCGAACCATGTACGATACATCGGACTCTACCTAGACAAACGACTGGCGTGGAACCCCCAAACACGACTTAAACGCACAGACTGTAATATACGATTTTTCATGCTTAAACGACAAATGGACAGACGATCAAAACTCTCATTAACAAACGAAAGAAACCTATACATTACCCTCCTGGCCCCCATTTGGACATACGGACTTGAACTTTATGGTACTGCTAAGCGTTCCAACCTCAATCGAATCCAATCCCTCCAATCTAAAATCCTCCGAAAAATAGTACAAGCCCCTTTCTATGTATCCATTCACACCACCCATACCGACTTATACGTCCCTTTTGTTACCGAGCTAGCCCAACATAGTTACAAAACGTTCCACTCCAAACTACTCCATCATCCGAACCCTTTCGTCAAAAACCTGTCATCCACCACATTACCTAATAATCCCAACAGAAGACTGAAGCGTCGGTGGCCCCGCGACATCCTTAGCGATTGACATCGACGAAGGAATACATCTCACTCATCGTATGAAGCACTAACGGCTACCATCACCGGATGGTAATTGTTCAAGCAACTCCACCTTTAAAAAGTTAACATGTAAATATTGTACTATCTGTTTTACCTGTTGCATCGAACAATGCATTAGTAAAAAACAAATAAAACGTTTGTTAAAAAAATTCACTAATTTCGTAGTCAGCTTGACCAATTAATTCATTAAAATTAATCACGGTTTTTAGTTGAGATAAACTAGCTATAATATAATCGATGCTCTCAATCGAATAGTGATCACAATGTTTCTTGTTTCAAAAAAATCGCAATGTTTTTCAAATTCTCACAATGTTCATATAACACGCGCGTGTTAATAATTTAAACTCAATTATTTTCTAGCATTCTATTAGAAAAATTGTAATTTGTTAAATGCCTTGTTTATACGTTATGACAATTGTCAAATTCATAGAGAATTTGTTTATGACAATAAAAAACATTTTATTTCATGGTAATTTTATTTAATTAAATAATGTTAAAACTTATATTAAGTCTTGATTTAAATTTTTATGCTGTATAAGAATGCGGCGTCTACATATTTACGAGATGTTCGTGGGTTTACAGCGGTCTTATAGCTGCCATTCTATGAATAAATGCCGACCATCTCATTTCGGCGCAACTAGGTTTTAGTACTTTAACCATGTCGCAGAGCAAAAGGTTTTTTTCTTTATGTATATACACTTGGCTATTTTCGTTCATTTATTTTACCGTATATTAATTTTTCGTGTGCTTGTTTATCGATCGTACACGTGTTCAGATTACGAAAGAAGTTTTATAAAACTGGAGCCGGAGAAGTGGGAGCCCAGGGGAAACACAAATATCAACGGGTGTGGTGAATTTCCGACTTTAGGCCAGGTGAGCCAACTGGCTGAGAACAATTGTAACAGTCCGTCTTTAACTTCGAACAACTTCGCCAGTGACTCACCTGGAGGAACTGGTAGAAACATCCGACACTGAACAATTCCGCCTATGCTCGTGGACACATTAACGCTTTGTCGCTTGGTCGTCCAAAATGGCAAAACAATTTTCATTAACCCGTACATAATCATGTCTATTAATTGATTTTTTCATACTAATAAAACTTTTCGTGATAATAATAAAAAAAGGTATGTATCTTTATTTGACAATGACAGACATTCTCCCCTCTTATAATACTGGGTTTGGATATTTGAATATATCAAAGTTGCACGTTTTTAACGTTTAACAATTGACTCATTGTCTACAATACTCTTAAAAGTTTAATTTCTTTTTCATTTTTGATAATTAATTAATATTTTTTTTTTCCTTTCGGACTTCATTTTCAGAGGAATGTTCTACAACAGTTTATAAAAGACGGCACAGAATAAGAATGTAATAATGAACTTTAATTGGTACAATTTATTGAATTTTCGACGATTCTTGTTTTCAAGTAATCCAGAATTGACTTTTATGAGTTTGGTATCGGTATTTCAGGCAAAGTATTTCGTGATGAAAAAGCAAATTCAATTGTTACTACCGATGTTTCGTCCGATTTTAACGTCATCATCAGAGCAAAACAATTTTATTTATTATAAACTGACATACTTCAGTTTTAATAGACGATTTCAAATTTCTTTGAAAACCGACAGTTCTTTTCCAAGAGCTAATAACAACTTTGGGGCTGAGTCTGTCTTCAAACAAAATTGAAATTGTCTACTAAAAACTTCATAAGCAATTTGTAGACAGACACTCGATACTCTTAAAATAAGTTATAATTGATTAAGCTTTTTTAGTTGAGATAAAAAAGTCAATGGTACGAGAGGATTCGAACCCACGATCTTCAGCTTGATACGCCGCTGCTCTGCCACTTGAGCTATCCTGACCTATAGATCTTTATTTTATGCTGTTGAAGGTACGTTTGTACAACTTTACATTACCTTTAATAGATTCCTCCCAATTAAAATTCCGTGGGTTGTACCTTGATTCGGACCCAGAACTGCTTGTATGGCGTCGTTGGTCCCAAACCCTCGCCGATCGCGGTCCCGGATTCTATTACATGTGAACAATTTGGATTAAGGTATTGTCTTGAAGAAAAAGAAAGCAAATTTAGTTGCTAATGCCGAGCTTTCGATTTATTTTACGCCATCATCAGGGCAAAACTATCTTAAATATGTATACAGATTGACATATTGAAGTTGTTGTTTTTTTCAAGGACATTCAAAGCTTTCAAATGATTAATTGGAGATGTTGAGATGTGGTCAGGTGTGACATGGCTGTAGAAAAAACATTTTCTTCATCGTGCCACGTTTCGAACTCGATTGAGAGCATCTTCAGGGCTCAAAAGTTTTGTTTTCTGTGTAATTATGTCATTACTGTGTGTCGTGTTGAGATTGCTCAAGGACACAGTACTGATTCTCAACACGACACCAAGTTGTGACAAATTAACACAGTAAACAAAAACTTTGGGCCCTGAAGATGATCTCAATAAAGATCGAAACGTTGGCACGATAAGGAAAATATTTTTCTAAACCTACGTCACATTATACCGCATCTCATGATTTCCAAATAATCATTCATTAACGGTAACTAAACACAGCTTTCAATGAGCTTTTTATTCCAACAAGGGACATTCAAAGCCTTGGCAATGTTGGGACTGAATCGGCCTGGCCCAGGTAACAAAAATCCTCGATCCACTCGGTCACTGTGGATGTGTGCAGATATGTCTTTTAACAAAATAAAATTTTGGAACGGACATTAACTGACACTTGCACAATAATTGCTTGTTCGTTGATTAAAACTCAAGTCGTTAATTATTAGGATAAAAAGCAAAATGTAATATATGTTTAGTTGTTCTTCCTTCGTGTAATACTTAAGTAAGAATTTCCAACTTTTTTAACGTATATTTATTTGTGGCCTATACAGATTTGTATATATTACATGATGACTGTACGGTGTTTTTATCACACGGTCACAGCAGTAGCACTGCACCCTGAGAACACATGCTGCGAGAAGCCGACCAATGCTGGCATTCAATGGATTAACGGGCATGGAGGTCTCGAGGCCATTGTCGATTAAGGCGAGGTGGCTGGTTCTGAAGATGGGAATTTGGGAATGGATCGAGACGAAAGGTTTGTATGAAACTTTTGGAATCGAGAACGGATCACTCGTTGACAAAAGTAATGTTGGTGTCGTTGAGGATAAGGAGGTTAGTGTTGTGTTAAGGAGCTTTGAATATTTGTCTGAGGACTTTTCATTGGATATTGGATAGCTTGATACAACCCCACAGTCTCGTATAAAGGTAGTTGAGTCTAGACGGTCACAACGGATATTGGTCTTAGGAGTCTTGATAGCTGTCCTCTGTCTTATGTCTTCTGTTGCATTGCTGTCTTTTAACTCTTGTGTAGTGATTTCACGTATCTCTAGGTATGGATTTAGGTAGTTTCACTTCAGTGGAAATCGGTATATCTTTGGTGTTTACTTGGCAAGACTATTTTTTAACGTGAAAATACACTGGGTTTTATTTCATTCGGTATTGTCCTCCACTTTTTGCACCTGCCTATGATAAGCTCAAGGTATTCTTGGATTTTGGAGGTAGCTTGGTAAGGATTCGAGTTAGAATGTCCAACTTAAAATAAATAATGAAAGACAAATGTTTTAAATAGACCTCAAATGCTATATGTTACCGTGCTTATGTTCTTGTACAAATATACAGGTTGTATCATGTTCTATAGTCCCCCGCTTTTTATTCGGATACGGCTAGGAATTACGTGGTCGTAACAGATTTAACATACCTTTCTCATCTAGTAGAAAAATGAAACTAACTTTGTTCTTTTAAGTGAGAATCCCATATTTTTGTACACTTCGATTCCAGAGCTCATTTTATGCCGCTTTTACTGAAAGGAAAATTTTTACAGGATCGACCATTTCTGAGTTTGGCTGACGGAAGATGTGAGGAGGATATGCTTTTTTTGTAACAACAAGATGGCTGTCTCAGTTTATTTCGGAAATCATTAACCTTAGCCAAAAATACTCGTATACAGCTAGATGAGAAAGTTTCGTTAAGTCTGTTATCATCCTCAGCGATTATTAGTGTTAGTGAGGGGGAGTCAGGGTAATGTGAGAAAGAAACGGAGAAAGAGTTATGGTTGGGAACCCTTTTCAAGTTAAAGGATTAAGAAAAATCACGTTTTAAATCAGTTTAACCACTGGGTAAACGATCGCGCACACTTTTCATTTAATTTTTCCAGGGCAAACTACAGAATCATATCTCCGGGATCGGGCAAGTGTAGAAAGCCATTTGATGTTTGTGTGAATTGATTAGAGAACCTAAAGTCGGGTTCGGGGGTGCCTTTTATTTTCAATATCGCTGACACTGGAGTCGGCACAGCTAACAAATGGGAGCATAAATCTCGAAGTGCCTTTTCCTTTTCCCCGGTAATGAGTCCAGATAATTTTCCAAATATCTGGAAGACCAACGGTCGTACCGGATAATCCCAGATCCATAATTTACTCGCTCGACATACTTTTTTTTAATCTAATAATCAGATGTACTTTAAATATTTTAAAAAAGAAGTAAAACTATGATATTAAACTAATGGTGTGAATAATATTTGCATTATACACAACAGAGTGGGATGAGGATATTTCTGTACCATACAAACACTGACAGAGAAAAAATTCCGCCCACTTGATTTGTATATATTTTTATGTATTAATCAAAGTTTTGCGTTTTTTAACGTTTGATCATTTTTTATTTTAAAAAGTTTAAAAAACGTAAATTATTAAGGAAATTTAAAATATGACGGAGGGGGCCGGACAGATAAAATTTGTTTATCATTTTTAATTAACATTTCAATATCGCCTTATTCCTCCTCTTACCTTAATATCATCTTGAAGGCGCCTGGGCATACTTTCTGCAAGTCTGTAAGTGCATCTTTGTTGGTTTAGCCCATTCTTCACGAAGAGTCCTTTGAACATAGTGGAGTGTATCAGGAAGTGGTAGACGTGGTCCTGTTCATCTTTTGAGGTTATTCCATAAATGTTCGATGGGGTTCAAGCTGGCCAGGCTATAGACCTTTATTTTATGCTGTTGAAGGCAGGTTTGTACAACTTTACATTAACTTTTATAGATTGTTACCAATTAAAATTCCATGGGTTGTACCTTGATTCGGACCCAGAACTGCTTGTATGGCAACTCCGAGTCGTTGGTCCTAAACCCTCGCCGATCGCGGTCCTGGATTTTATTACATATGAACCATCTGGGTTAAGGTATTGTCTTGAAGAAAAAGAAAGCAAATTTAGTTGCTAATGCCGAGCTTTCGATTTATTTTAAGCCATCATCAGGGCAAAACAATCTTAAATATGTATACAGATTGACATATTGAAGTTGTTGTTTTATTCAAGGACATTCAAAGGTTTCAAATGATTAATTGGAGATGTTGAGATGCGGTCAGGTGTGACGTAGCTGTAGAAAAAACATTTTCTTCATCGGGCCACGTTTCGAACTCGATTGAGAGCATCTTCAGGGCTCAAAAGTTTTGTTTTCTGTGTAATTATGTCATTACTGTGTGTCGTGTTGAGAGTGTCCAAGGAGACAGTCCTGATTCTCAACACGACACACATTTATGATAAATTAACACAGTAAACAAAAACTTTGAGCCCTAAAGAGGATCTCAATAAAGATCGAAACTTTTGTACGATAAAGAAAATATTTTTCTAAACCTACGTCACATCATACCGCATCTCATTATCTCCAAATAATCATTAATTAACGGTAACTAAACACAGCTTTCAATGAGCTTTTTATTCCAACAAGGGACATTCAATCCTTGGCAATGTTGGGACTGAATCGGCCTGACACAGTTAACAAAAATCCTTAAAACAGGTCAAAAGCTTGGCATTAGCAACTAAATTTGCTTCCTTCTTCTACAAGACCTGACAGAGTGATCAGGTGATCGTATGTGAAAAAGTGGTTGAGACTTTAGTACTGCAAGCTTATTTATTATGTGTGGTGATTAGTGCTCGTTAGTCGATAATTATTCAGAAATCGTGAGATGCGTTCTGGTGTGAAGTAGGCTTCAGAAAAACATTTTCTTTATCGTGCTACGTTTCGATCTTTATTGAAATCTTCTTCAGGCCCTTGGATTTACAAACATTGTTTAAATTTAACAGCAGAAAACTAACACTTTGATTGAGTAGAAATATTGAATACGAAAATATATTTTTTTCCGTTCCATAAATTCATTTTTTTCCACATCCTACATGTATTTGTTAAATTTAAACAATGTTTGTAAATCCCAGAATATCTTCTACAACCTACATCACAACAGACCGCATCTCACGATTTCTGAATAATTATTTATTACATTAAATTATTTATTTTCTCTGGTTAAGGTTTTTTTGCATTCAGCACCACAAAACACCTTCAAGTCGAGAAGCTAGCCAGTCGTTGAGCTCGTTTTGACATCAAAATATTTTATTCCCTCTCTCAGAGCCTGCGCCTTTTGAGATGTCTAGGAGAATTGTCAGGAAGTACTCGAGAGGGAAGTTGCAGATGTTTCATAACTGGATCTCGCAACCTCTTTAATAAACATAAGTCATGTATAATGCTAGTGAAAACATAAAAAAAGGTCCGTTAAGGATATATTATATACCTGGTTGAATGATCTTGATTCGATTGAGGTTGGAAGGCTTAGTTCAACCCATACGTCAACACCGTAAATGCAGACAGGTTTTATTATGGGAATATAGTGGAGTCTTTTTTCACATGAAATCATATGGAAGTGTTGTTCAGTAGACGTTTAATTAGTCGGTAGCAGTTATGGTTGTTCCTCAAAAATAGATATTTGGAGATTTTAAATACTAAGAAGATCTTCCAACTTTTTTCCAAAATCAAATGGACAAAATCATAGGTAATAATACTTTCCCTAAATGGCATTACTCTTCATATTTAATAAAGATATTCCCAAAGATAACGATATGCAAAAAAAGGCCATTTCTTCCATTAGATAAGGTCGAGTTATAATGACACCCTTAATGGACAACCCCCTCCTCTTCTCGTTTTTATTATCCCGAACAAAACTTTATAAATTAAAACTCACGTTTTTCATCACGAATTCAATAATTACTGTACAAAACAAATTTTGTTTCGTCTGAGTTAAGTACGAAGTTTAATTTAGTTGAGCGTAAAATACAATTGCTAAAACGATCAAACATTTATCGCAATACTTATAGTATTAATTAAAAATTTGCGTCTTGTCAAAATTAACTTTTTTTCAAGGTTATTCTCAAGAATTTCTCCCTAGAGTTCTTTAAATGCTTTTTCGTGTTAACGGCCATCCTCGCGTAAACGTTATGCACCCGGGGCACGAAACTTTTGGACGGACTTCACTCACTTAATTTTTCTTCCTTCCGAAAGCGGGGGGAAATAAACTTATAAAAGGCTGATTAAGACATTTTCAGTTTTTTGTTTCAGTTTTTTTTTCGAACTTTATTTTCCCCCGGTTAATGCGGCTCGGAAGCTGTCATCTTAATTGATGGCGCGCGCTTCCACGGAACTTGACGGCGCCATCAATCCATCACATCCGCCTCAATCGATATTTTCTATCGATTTATCTCAATGCCTGCATAGGGTGAAAAGATGATCCGGCTCTGTCACATCGCACATTCTTCTCGTTACTGCCGCCAATAAATAAAGTTTATATAACAACACTTGGGTTCATATATCCCAAACCTTAAAAGCCTTATAATAAATTTTATAGTGTCAAATTTTCTATAGAAAAAATGTAGAATAAACAAATTGCTTAATTATTAAAAATTTAGAACCAATTTTAAGTATAGAACTAATAGACAACATAATAATGTAAGAAATTTGCTGTTGAACTGATTGATATGGATCATTTTACTTTGTTATAGTTGAGCAAGTTTTCATCCAAAAAGTTCCGTCAACATTCTCTTAGTTTATAAGAAAGAACAACTAATTATGCGACTTCCTGTTAGGGTCTAAGTGTGATGAATTTATAGGTTTCTCGTTTCCCGTTATTTTTGTCTTATACCACCACTGTTTCAGATATACATCCTTTACTGCAACCGGCGAGAATTCAAAACCAGACAGACCATATCACAAACAAAGGTGGACTAAAATAAAAGGAAACGACTAAATTACAAAAACGACTATAAAACAAATGATTTTTTTTTTTTTTTTTTTTACTTGAGGAGTTTACACGCTTCCTACAATATCTGATCCCGAAATCCTATCTAATCTACCGCTGTTTCAGAGTGAGCTTACCGATGACTGTGGCAGAATGTGGAAGGCAAGACTGAATTGTTTGTTCACGCTGAAACGTCTTGCCCTCCGCTGTACATCAACAACCAAGAGATGCCGACTTCCATTCAAGTCAAATACTTAGGACTATACTAGAGAGCAGGCCTATGCTGACCCCTAATATAATACTCAAAAGTTAACAACTGGTGCAAAAAGTGAAAAACAAGACAATTTAATAAAATATACTCAGTGTACATTACAACTGTACAACAATAACCGAATTTCACTCAAGTTAAAAACCTAGAACCATACCTAGACAGAGGACTGACGTGGATTCCCCACAAAAGATTTAAAATAAAGTATCTTAACAGAAGACTTGGGCAGCTAGAAAGACTTCAAGGGCCGATATGTAATTTAGCACTAGACACTAAACTTACCTTACTCAAGACTTTATTGAGACCACTTTGGACGGTGGGGTTCTGTCACGCCATCCATTCCAATCAAAAGTCTTCAGACAAATCATCTTAAGTTCCTTCTACGTCACTAACCTCGTTACCCACAATCTCAACATTCCTTGTGTTAACCAACAGATCCATCCCCGATTCCGAAAATTTGACGCCAACTTCTCGATCCATGTTAAGTCAGGCCTCCAAACATCCTTGCCCCTTAATTCCACAATAAGCAATATTAAAAGTTGGTCGGCTTTGTCCTTCGGGTACGGAGTGTTAGTCCTGTGACTGTGTGAAAACAAAATGTTTTGTACGAATACGCTTAGGGTACAAATAAAACAAAAATATTACGCAACAAAACAAGACAAAAACCTAAAGGCATCTCACGATCTGAGAGATCATTCTGTTAAAATACATCAACTTTTCAGAGAGAAAATAAACGAAAATTGGTTTATAAACTATTGCATTAAAGTTTTTACACTTTTAATCGCACGCTTTAACAGAGTTCATTGCGATATTATTTTCGGCTGGCGGTGCTATACATATTAAATAGCGCCAGGAGTGAAGAGCGAGACCGGATTACACGAAGCTCCGGCTACAATTTTAAACACCATTTCCATAATATTATTGTGCCGTAAACATGCCCCGTCTTCTCATAAGCACGTATTGTTTACGTTCCGTTTGCCGGCCTCTTGGATATACCGCCTGGGTTTTGCCAGGATAAGATTAGGTGTGTAAGACTCGCATGCTGGTATTTTGAATACCCTTTTCATTTCACAAAGATGAGAAAACACCGGCTGTTGAAGGAGCCGAATTTTTTTCTCAATGATATGCACTGTAAATTCTATATCTAGGCTTAATTTATAATTAATGAACATTTATTACAGATACATAATGACTTAAAATATTTTAAACGACTATATTGATCCATGACATAATTTTATTTGTGAATCTTTGGCATATAGTCTAACTTGTCATTACCACAAAAAGTTAAACACCACTGGGCAATCAATAATCCATTAATAAAACCGCAAATAAACTTATTTGTCAAATAACGTTAAACGGTAGGATACGAAATTCAGTGATGAAAGCCTGCTGCACCACTGAAGAGGTATTGTATACCCGTAATTAAACTTACAGCATACCGTTGTGTACGAAACCTTCCTAGACCAAGCCATTGTTCCATAAATTCAAAGCATTTGCGACGTTCTTTATCCAAACATTGGTGGCTGTTAAACTATTATTATTAATTATTCGCATATGGTAATATTTAATTATCCCTTTGATCTACGATTCATTAGAACTCACTAGAAAGAAAATGCAATGGAAATTATTTACGAATATATCTTTATTTAATCTTCACACAACTAATATTTTTGGCTACCATTAAAAAAAAGGTGTTAGGTGCGTCGTCGGAAATTCGAGCAATTAAATCCGGATATTAGATAAATGTACAGAAAAAGATCACAGTTTATCCCTGCTGATATTACAAACAAGTTTGGGAGCAGAGTGAAACGTTATTTTTCTTGTTCTATTACGTTACATTTGTAGGCGGTAGAACATTGGCTTGGCTTTGAAGGATATCCATAGGTCATTTGACACAAATTGACATGCTGGAGTAATCAGCTGACTGATAGACTATGGATTTCCTCCACAGCTCATTAAAATCATTCAAGCATATTTATAGAATAGAAAATTTCGAATCTCTGTCAACTCAACCATGTATCAAAGAAGCATCTACTGGTATCCCGCAAGGATCCATGATAGGACCTGTTCTTTTTCTTATTTGTTTTTCAATACAATGTTGAGGCCTAAAGATTATAAACTGGCGTTTTACATTGACGACATTGATACCAACAAATCGCCATGGACATTCTTTCGAGCACTACGCTGTTGTATGCCAAGCCTGTATTGCTATGTTCTGTAAAATTTTGAGAATTAAATAAATCCGGCAAAAGCGAATCCGATTTACTAAGCGCAAGTTTTTGAGGGGCATGTCGACTTCCGGGTCGGGAAATATCTTGGTTTAACAGCAAAGATGGCAACAGCCTAATGATAGAACTTCTAGTATCAAAAAGAATATGAAAAAGGCAGAAAGCCGGAGGGTTAACGGAGGTTAGCAATGGTACCATCTGGGCAGGAGTCCTGCAACCAAATGCTCAGAACCCATGGGAAAATACTCCAGGATGGTGTATCCAAGATGGAATCCACGCAATCAAGGGATGCGTTCAATTCAATCTGAACAAAGGGTACAAAAACATATCCATCTCATATAGTCAAGCAGCATATCAAAGCAAAAAGTTCATTAGTAGATCACAGTGCTCAATCGCAAAACTAAACTAAATAGATTAGGTTCTAAACAAATTTACCATCAGGTTGATCCCAGGAAATGTGGGAGTTATGGGCAACAAGAAAATGGACGGAATTAAATGGGCTGTCATACCGCTGATAGGTCCTGAGTCCTCTGTGGCGTAGTGGCTAGGGATTCATTGCATAGAGATTCACCATAGCAATGAGTCTCTTTGATAAATAAGATAAACCGAAAATGAGGAAACAGTGGGATTCACTCATTGGGCATAAAACATTCAAGAACCTTCTAGCAGGGGGCCGCGGTAGCCGAGTGGTTAGCGTGAGAGACTCTGCTAGTAGACCCCTCTGGCCCTTTTTTCACGATACCCTTCCCCCAAAATACGAATAACGGAATAAATATATACAGCAGTCTGGCTAGATTTGCTTAGTTCATGAGGCCATAAAATAAAAAAATTTAAAAAAAACCTTCTAGCAAATTTTGGAAGAAAAAAATAACAAATTGCACAAAAAGAAGCAGAAAAATCTTGACATGATTCATGACAGGTCACTGCAGATTGAATGGGCATTTGAAGAAGATTAGTCTAATAAACGTGGCACGTGCAGATTCTGCAAAGAAGCAGAGAAGACACCAGCACAAGTACTAATAAACAGTAGCGCAGTATTTGTCTATGTTCTGGGATGGACAACTTCACCGTAAAAGAAATTCCACCTCTGAAACCAGTTCAAATCGTTAAGTTATTGATGTCCTAGGAATTAACGGTATGCTACATAAAGAACGGGCATACAATCCCTCTCCAATGGCGCAGTATATTACTCACCTCGAATACATCTATATCTACATCATCTTTACACAATTCCAAATCATTGTAGAAATAAAGTACATGCTCGGAAAACAGTTGGAAGACAAATTCAGAAAATTAGACTACCTCGGAGCGAGATAACAGCAGAATTCGGTGGTTTAGAAGGGGCATCGGTGGCTGCAACGGATAAGGCATTAAGACAAGCTGACTCTTCATTGTTAGAGGCCCGAGTTTGAATCTCAGTGGCCTTGAATTCAAAAACAACCTTCATACAAATGTGCTTCCCCTCCAAACACAGGAACCCTGGGATTAATATGTCTTCGTACTTGAAGTACCAAAAAAATCAGATTGCTAAGTGATTCAACGTGCCAGCAAATGGAATACACCGTCGAAAGGATAACACTTAAAACATAAAATTCGCTTTTAATGAACCCCATCGTGTCCAAGCAGTACAGATTGTCATGTACATCATTAAAGGCATAGCGGTTTACGACTGTGGACATGTTGGCCCAAGTCATTGTCAAAAATTAACTGATAAAAATCAATTATTGGAGAAATTCTTGTGTGTAAATTTCCTTAAAACAACAATAACAATAATACTGTTTTACTAATTTATACAATATAAATAGTTAATGCTTCAATTAAGCTTGGAATTGTGTTCGGTTATGCTTATTCAGTGAATGCAAACCCGCATTCCAATCAGCAACAGGCATAACCTCCAATAATCACCAAATTGCTACAGGTTCAATGGTTAACAATTAAATTGTAAATTCAATATTTGTTGAAGTCGTGACGAGCGTTCAAAAACGAGGTCGTTTAAAAAAACCTTTTAACATTTTTTGCGGACGTTTCGACCTTTATTCGGGTCATCTCCAGGCACAAATCACATGACGTTTGGAAAAAATACAAATTAAGTTGTAAATATAAATTTAGAACCGACAGACCATAAATTTCCATAGCCATATGAAGTGTAGTTCTTGTGATGTCATATTGGCTTAGTGTGAAAATGTGAAACATGAATTTGTATTCTATAGTTTTTGTATGATTGTGACGGGGGGATGCGGTAAATGTGGGAAAATTTCTTTGATCATAGGCGGTTTAATTTAACACAAAGGATGTCGAGAATAGGGATTTTCTGGATTGGATTTGTGATTCGAAATTCAATATTACAAAGGAAGTTAATTATTAACGATATTAATTGTTAAAGATAACGTTAGAAAGAGAAAAATTAAAGTTTAATGGTTTATTTGCTTCATGATGTTGGCGTAGATTCGGCTCAGTTTGCATTTTTCTATTCTTTAATTTATGCTGTCTATGTTTCTGTCAATGTAAACCATTTTTAGAAAGTCATGTTTGTGTTTTTTCCGTGTTTAGTATTTCTATTTTTCGAAAGCAAAGTTGTGTTGTTTTTCAAACTGGTGTGGGAATAATTTTTGGAATTTTACAGTCAAAGCTGTGTTGATTTTTAGTTTTTCTAGATATTGTAATGTAATTCTAATGTAGCAGGACAATTCGCTAGTTTTTCTGGTCCGATTGAGTAATCAATATCCTTCAATTAATTTAGGCTTTTAGTTGAGATAAAAAAGTCAGTGTCAAAAGCGAGATTCGAACCCCCGTCCTTTGGCTAGATACGCCGCTAGTTTACCACTTGAGCTATCGCGACTTCGATCCACCCGAGACTAACTTCTCATCTCAACCCCACCTTTTGAAATTCCATCCTTTTTGCCATTTTTCATATGTGCAATCTATTTCATTCTCAGCGACAAATGAAATGGCCGCGGGGAGCTTTGTGGAAGATTATACTTCATTTTAACTTATTCAATTCACTAGTTTTCGTGGTCCTCTTGACCAATTAATATCTTTCAATTACTAAGGCTTTTAGCCTTTAGTTGAGATGGCAATCAAAAATGGCAAAAAAGAGGGAGTATCAAAAGGTGGAGTTGAGATGGGAAATTAGTGTCCGAGTGGATCGACGTCACGATAGCTCAGGTGGTAGAGTAGCGGCGTATCTAGTCGAAGGTCGTGGGTTCGAATCTCGCTCCTGGCACTGACTTTTTATCTCAATTAAAAACCCTAATTAATTGTAAGTTCATACAATGTTTTATAAATTACATCGGATTTGGGTGTTGGGTCTTTGATGTTGGAAGTGTGTGATTGTTTTTTGGCTTTTACAAGTTATTTTCATCTGTTCTTAGGAGAGTAATTTAATTAATTTGTGCGACATTGTATAGATGAATGGAATAGACGTGTATACTGTACGATTTTCTTAAGGTCTATCCTTTTTGTTAGCCATACTGTTAATTCAGTCAAGCGTTGTTATAAATGTTGAGGTTATTTGAGTTGTCCCGTAGTATGTGTAGGAATCGCTGCAGCGTACATAGAAAATAGAAATGGGCCAAGCATGCTTCCCTGAGGAAGACCCGCCCTATGCGTTGTTTAAGTTGAGAATTCAGTTCCATGGCGGACTCGGCAAATTCGGTCCGGCATATAAAATCTCAGTATAGGATGTTCCTCAGTTTCCAAAGCAAGCCTAAATGCCAGAGTTGATCGAAAACCTTTATAAATAAAAAGAACCCAAGCAATGCTGTTTTTGTTCTAGGGAAGAAGCATTCAAATCACTAACGTAAAAAAGTTAAATTAATTAAGGTTTTGGTTTTGATAAAAAAATCAGTGTCACGAGCTGGATTCGAACACATGATCTTCGCCTAAATACGCCGCAGTACTACCACTGAGCTATGGTGAA
Organism: Cimex hemipterus; assembly: GCA_039619505.1. Lineage (NCBI taxonomy): Eukaryota > Metazoa > Arthropoda > Insecta > Hemiptera > Cimicidae > Cimex > Cimex hemipterus. Next base: position 6,380,021 of record CM077108.1, read on the forward strand.
TTCGATCCACTCGGACACTAACTTACCATATCAACCCCACCTTTAGTAGAGTAGCGGCGTATCTAGCCGAAGGTTCGAATCTAGCTCGTGACACTGACTTTTTATCTCAATTAGAAACCCTAATTAATTGAAAGTTCATACAATTGTTTTATAAATTACATCGGATTTGTATGCTGTTGTTCTTGGAAGTGTGTGATTTTGTTTTTTGGTTTGTAAAAGTTATTTTCATCTGTTCTTCTTAGGAGAGAAATTTACTTAATTTGTGTGACAATGTATAGAGGAATGGAATAGACGTGTATATTGGTTTTTCTTTGTATGATTGTGTTGTGTGTAGTGCTGGGTCATAATTGATTATGACCGTTGATTATATTTTTAATAATCCTTCAGCCGGGTTTAATATTGAAGATAATGGTGTGATGTATAATTGAGGTAGCGATCAATGTTCATTGTTTTTTTTTTTTTTTTTTTTTTTTTTTTGGTACCAATGTGTAATTAATATATCATCTATGTGTCATATTACGAGTGTGTCTCGGAAAGGTATTTTGTTTTCTGTTTGGACTTTATGGGTGAATTCTAAACGTGGGATAAAAGTCGTTAAATGTGTTTAATTTTTTTTTTATTTAGAGGGTACTGCTGTTAAAATTTCGTCAATGTATTGGTGGGAAAGGGTAAAATAAAAGGTACTTGGGTGATAACAGTGTTGATTAATTGTGTCTTCTCTATATCAGCTAGTATGGAGCCTAGATTGGTGCTCAGGGCTATGTCAAATAGTCTTTTATAGAAATGGTTGTTGTATGAGAAATATGCGTTTGAGCAGCAGTGTCGTAAGATTCTCATGATGGGTGTTTTGAGAGGTTTATGTAAGGTGTTATGTCGTGCTATTTGTCTTCGTAAGTTCATTTTACAAAAAAACAAAAGTAGTAGATTAATAGTAGATTCAGGACAGTCATAAGAAACGTTCGATAGGTTCACTTAATCGGCGAAAACTGAATGGAATCAGAACAAAATGCCTCGATCCATGTTTCAATCCAAAAGGAATTACCCAAAATATTAGCAGCGCCGTTTTTACACTCGGTCCGACCCTGACGCTGTCTCTCTCTCTCTCTCTCGCCCTCAGTTTCCGCTCGACTTTCCCTTATCTAACAATCGGAAACAGCAGGGAAACTTTTTGCTCTGCAGAGAGGGTCCGAATTGTAGGGGTGAAAAGATTTGCTTGTCTTCATTGTTGTCCTCTTGACCTACTTAATTCCTTCGTATCCACTGACGTTCCGGAGTGTTCCAACCAAAAGCCAATAGGCGCATCTAATTTATACACCATCCGATATAAATCTTCTTACGCAAAAACCTGTAACTGTATGACGAGCTTCAGAAAAGCCATATTTTACCTTTGAACCGCTTGTTTCAATTAAAAGAGAAAGAAGAGCGATTTTTATGAGTCGTCGATCTGCAATGCCGCGCAAACATTTCTTCGATCTAACCAACTACTGTTGAAAATGATCACATTTCAAAATGCTACTATTTTTCAATTTTTAACTCCTAAGTAGTAAACAATTAGTGCCTTTCCTTTTTTTATATTTTTTTTTCAATTTTTTTAATACCTGGTCACTTGAAAAGGTAACTGCAGAAGCAAAATTTTGGTAAAATCATTTCAAATCACTATTTTTTAAAATTACATTTATTTGATATTTACAACTAAAAATAATTTATTAAGTATGTTCATCTATTTTGAATTTGTCATTTGAGCTTCTTGTAAAAGAAGTTGCCCCGTCGAAACACTCTTTCACGCTGAAATCTCGTTCAATCTACACCAAGTGATAAGATCTCGGGGCAGCTTTCGCTTCAATCGTCCTGGAGGATTTTCAGGTAGAGTTGGAAGTGTCGTGCTAATAGATTTTTGTGTGTGCAGTGCTTGATGAAATTATTTTAGCGCGTTTTGATGAATTCATGTACAACCGGGATGTGTAGATCGTTATGAATAGTATGATTTGAAATGTAAAAACGAGCATTTATAATTTGATAGAGAATTTTAGATTGAATTGATTGATGAAATTGGGATTGGAAATCCTTGGATGAGCCCCTCGCTTCACAACCCACAGTCCACAGGTGTCTAATCGTTAAATTAAAAGTTTGTTTTCAACGACTAATTTTGATAGTGAGACAAGTAGTCTTTTTCATAATTTAAAACGTCGGTTACTTTGGTGTCATTTTAGTCTTGTGTGGGGCTTCGAAGTCAGTCGTTTATCCATGAAAAGTCCAAGATAACGCACAAGGTCAGTGGTAGGCGATGAAATTCCATTTATACTCACTGCAGGACAAATATTTTTATGTAAGCCAAAATTTAACTGTACGATTTTCGTAAGGTTTGTCTTCTTTCTCCATTTTTTTAGTCATACGTTAATTCATTCAAATGTTATAAATGTTGAGGTTATTTGAAATGTCCGAATTAGGTTTAAGAATGAGCGTATCATGGCGAATGTATGTATTGAAATGGTAGTGTGTGTAGGAATCGCTGCAGCGTACGTAGAAAATAGAAATGGGCCAAGCATGCTTCCCTGAGGAACACCCGCCCTAATGCGTTGTTTAAGGTGAGAATTCATTTCCATGGCGGACTCGGCAAATTCGGTCCGGCATATAAAATCTCAGTATAGGATGTTCCTCAGTTTCCAAAGCAAGCCTAAATGCCAGAGTTGATCGAAAACATTTTTAAATAAAAAGAACCCAAGCATTGCTGTTTTTGTTCTAGGGAAGAAGCATTCAAATCACTAACGTAAAAAAATTAAATTAATTAAGGTTTTGGTTTTGATAAAAAAGTCAGTGTCACGAGCTGGATTCGAACACATGATCTTCGGCTAAATACGCCGAGCACTACCACCTGAGCTATGGTGACTTCGATCCACTCGAACATTAACTTACCATATCAACCCCACCTTTAGTAGAGTAGCGGCATAATTAGCCGAAAGTCATATGTTCGATCCCCCCCCCCTAAATTTATTTGGTCAAGCTGAGCTCAAAACTAAATATAATGTTAAAAAATTGCGTTGAAATAGCTAAAAGTCTATTTCTTTTTTCCTCTTCTTTATTTGAGATAAGTACATAAATCTATATGAAATTTGGACTTTTCCGATGATTTTAGTCCGGAGGAGTTAAATTAACCTATCATTCTTGTTTAGACCTTATTTTGCAGAAAGTATTAGGAAATGCGGGTCCGCCGGGTCTCACAGATCTGCCGAATAATTTGTCTTATCTTCCAAGGACAGAAGTAACGAATAGAAACGGAAGGAAACTGTAAAAGACAGAAAGGTTAAGCGACATAGATTAAAGAAGTGAAGATTTTCAATTAGTTTGCTTTTTCTATTTCTGTCTATTGGCTTTTCACCATTTTGAGCGATACCGTGAACATGAGTTCATTTACAATTTCATTCGTGACCTCTGTTTATAAAATACACACTCGATTTGAAAAGAAAAGGTATTTAAATAACATACCCTCTTCGAAGATATCTTCTTCAGATAAGATAAATGGGGAAAGCTTTAAACATATTGGTCTCTCCCAAGATGGAATTGGTGCGAGATGGGAGCGAGGATTCTGAGCAAAAAGGGCGACCGTTATCGGCGCCGATCCACAAGTAGATTTGGTTGAAAAATGGTGGTTCCGTTTTCCTTTGATGGCCCGAATAGTGTAATATTGTTGGAGCCCGCTTTTCCTTGAGTCCTTTCTATTCGTTAGCAACATATTCCGACTTGACAAATCGTACGAGTCAGACTGATTTACAAGAAAAACACAATCGCTAGAATCCCTTTATTCTCTTTCTAGAGTAGTTGATGTATTTTTTTCTCTACCGAGGCGAAAGGCGCACTACAAAAGGTAAAATATCAAAAAATGACTTTGATATTTTATGAGCATTGAAAAGAAATTGTTACACTGAAACGAGGATCTATCCTTCTTTACTGCATAGATTTCGAGAATAAAACTAACAACTTAAGAAATAAATCCATTAAAATACTTTAATTACAAATAAATCCGAGCAAAATCGGAAAAACAATCCAATTACTAGGTTTTTGTTCGTTAAACCTTCCTTAAAATGTTAACTTTTGTAACCCTGCAGTGGGGAACTATTGAATTTTTTATCCCATTCTCATTACAATTACAGGTTTTCTCTAACTTTGCACTCTGTTACATCTCTTTTCTATTTTTTTTTATTTACCATTAATTAAGAACTTTAGTTGAGAAAAAAGTCATTGCCCCGAGCGGGATTCGAACCCCAATCTTCGGCTAGATATGCCGCTACACTACCAATTGAGCTATCGTGACATCCATACAATTTAAATCAACTAAAAACCTTAATTAATCGAAAGATATTCCCGAAAACTAGTGAATTAAATAAGTTAAAATGAGATATATCTTCACCAAAGCCCTTCGGGACTCTTTCATTTGTCGCCGAGAATCAAAAAGATTACACGACATTTGAAAAATGGCAAAAAGGAGGGAAAGTTCAAAAGGTGGGGTTGAGATGGGAAGTTAACGTCCGAGAGGATCGACGTCACTATAGCGCAAGTGGTAGAGCAGCGGCGTATCAAGCCCGAAGGTCGTGGGTTCGAATCTCGCTCTTGACACTGACTTTTTTATCTCAAATAAAAACCTTAATTAATTGAAATATATTGATTGGTCAAGTGGACCATGGAAAGTAGTGAATTTCATATTTACGTTAGATGCAATAAATTAATTACCTACGATACGATTAACGATAATTATAATCTCATAATATTTCATGGACCCATTGACCAAATGACATCTTTTAATTAATTAATCTGTATATAAAGTATTCGTTGAGATATAAAAAGTCAGTGTCACGATTGGGATGCGAACCCACGAACTTCGGCTAAATAATGCTCTACCACTTGAGCTATCGTGACTTCGATCCACTCAGACACCAGCCTCACAGCCCAGAAATATAATGGCTTATTACTTATAATAACACTTTGTTTACCTTTATAGACTGTATCTAATCCTTTACACTCATTAGGTCAAAAATAAAGAAAATAAATTTTATTTCATCCAATCCAGAGCCAACTTGTCGAGAGAATTTGATCCTTTAAAATGTGTTCCTCGACGAAACAATAAATATGATTAATTATTACTAGATAATTTAGATCTCTTGCGGGCAGATGCTTTGGCAAACGACGGACGTCACGAGCTCCAGCTCTTTAAGACCTCCGGAAGTCTCGATCGAAGAGAAAGCTGTAGTCGCCCGCGATGGACGAAAGATAGGGAGTTCGTTTTTATTGCCTTTACCGCTCTACGGAAATCATTAAACGGCTTCCTTGATAGATAGTTAACTCCAAACTGTCCGTAATGTTGGAACACTAAAACGGTCGTCAGAAGGCTTCGTGAGAATAGGTTGGTCTTTAGAAGTACCGCATCAGGTCAACCGCTGGAGAGACATCGGTTAAACAGGCGACTACAGCCTGTTCTCTTTTTTAGACTTTAGGCCTGGCTAAATAAAATCTACCTGATAATAAATAGTTTATTAGTATTAACCAATTATTAGTTAAAATAATTAATTTTTAAATTGTAAATTAAATTTTAATCTATCACTAAATATTCAGGTGGTTTGTTGAATTTTTTTCAAAAAATCGTAATTAATAACTTATTAAAACTCATTGAATTCTGATTCTGATTAATTTGGATTACATTAAAGGTAGCAAAGGTACTAGGTAGGTGGGGTTTGTGTGCCCCAGGCACTGCAGCCTTCTGGCTTATTGTACCTTTGGTTTACATTAAAACAATGTTGTCATTAATATAACGATAAAAGTACAGTAAACAACGAAAAACGAGTTTTTTCTCTGATTATATAATTGTGATTAAAAAGGTTACCAATAAACACTTAACAAATTAAGCTAAGTCAAAATTTTGTTATTTCAGTTATAATGCTATTTCTAGTTTAATTGGTTGAAAATATTCAGTTTTTTGGACAATGTTTTTCTGGGATGGATATTTTAAGAGTAAATATCGGAAATAGTTCACTAATTTAGTGGTCCGCTTGACCAATTGATATGTTACAATATGTTACAATTAATTAAGGTTTTTAGTTGGGATGAAAAAAAAGTTAATGGCATGTGCGGGATAGATCACGATAGCTCAAGTGGTAGAGTAGCGGCGTATCAAGCCGAAGATCGTGGGTTCGAATCCCGCTCGTGCCATTAACTTTTTTTTAATCTGCCTATCTTCAATTTATTTTTATCACTATGGATACCAGCAACTGGAAATGGCAAACTACCAAGGCTGACAAGCGATGATCAAACCAACGTTTATCATCCGACAGGCCTCAAAAGGCAACCTTGCAAAATGTTGTTTTATATTTCTTACGTACTTTTCCTATTTGCGAGGATCCGTTTGTAGATGGGAAACGGAATCTTGGAGAAAGAAGGACTCACTCTCCGATTCTTTTGGCCTCTTACCAAATTTTTGTGGTGACTCCACTTTTGATGCGGAATTACTGTCATAGATTATTCTTTCTCTCTTCCGACCTCAGAAAATTATTAGCAGATGCTTTGTCTATTGGCTAAGGTATTGGCAAAATAATATATACGTTTCTACTTAAAATAAAATCGTTGTAATTCCGACGATTTTTTTTTTTCAATTTTTAATATTTAATTCATTTCTCTCTATTTTGTATTTTAACAGATTCCTTACAGTGTATTATGAAATGGTTTGTAAAAAATATATAATTTTGTGATCTGCCACAATAAAATTCACTAACTCCCATTCAGTCTGAAAAAATTAATCATATCTGAACAGAAAAGCTCTTTGTTAAGTTTTAAAAACTTATAAAGCTTCCATTTTACCGGATTTTTGTGTTATGAACATAAACAGGTGCATAAAACAAAGAACATAATAGCATAAAAGAGAGCGTTGGACCATTTTTAAACTAAAAAAAACAACACTGTTTTAACTTCTTACGAACTAACCTCTGGTTGATTTGTTTCAGGAGATTAATTAATGTGATTTTTTTCAGATGGAAGACAGACTGGCAACAAAATTGTGAAGGTAAGTTTTTTCTAATTATATTCTATGTAAAACATAATATTCTGATTTTCGCGAATGTGTTTATATATTTCCAAGCAAGCTTTTGTGCATGCGTGAGTGTGCGTGTGTTGTGATTGTTCTGCCAGAAGGAGCCCATGTGTTAGTCTTCTACGACCTATGCGTATTCTTGTCAATATGGCCTTTTGCTATTATAAGCCACAATTAACTAAATTCGGATAACGTACAAGAATTTTATTTTTAAAAATAAGCCTGTACTTCCTGTAAATGATCCTGGAAGGTTTGTAGTACCAGCAAGAATTTTATTGGCAGACGGAGTAAAGAGAGGAGGTATTTTGAGATGGAAAAACAAACCGTGTCCCCTCTTTGATTAAAGCATCAACCTGAGCGAGAGACTTTATTTGATTCGAAGGTGATGTGGGTTTAACCCATTTACATATATACATATGTTTGTTTACATCGGCCCTGCCCCTATCACAGAACTGATAAAACTTAGAACGCCATCTGTTTACCCAGAGCCGTTCGTTTTGAAAAATTATAATACTAACAATCTGTCTCTGTTTACCCGGCGACTAGTAGCCTTCCATTTATGTAAATATAATTTAGATTTCGAGTGATTATTTTTACATTTAAATGCTTTGTCTGTACTTGTTTTAAGCTGTAAAAATGTCTGATCAAATGTACGACCACGCTAACGTACGGACTTGGACCGATTTTTTTTATTTTTTATTCTACACTCCAAAATATCAGACACGTATCCGCCACCTCTTGTAAATAGGTCCCGGTTTGATTTGAAGTTGAAATTTTTCCTTCTTTTAATACTTTGATTTGGCTGTTCTACTTATTCAATTCAACTAAGTGAGAAACTCATCCAACAGCAATTTCTATGTAAATTCCAATAAAAAATATAGCAAAAATGATCAAAATAAAAAATTTCTAAAACCAAATATTTTTCAAGTAAACTAGACCATAACATTTTTTCTAGTAAAATTAATATGAAATTTTGTTTTAGCACTTCTAGAAAACCTTGTTTTACATTTTTTTTAATTTAAATACATCGATTTTTTAACCCTATAATTTGTTTGAGTTTTAAGAAATCGTTATGGGAATATGAGATTGAAACGGCTATAATTCCAAAGTGGCTAAAAGCATTTTAAAATCAAACATACCATATCAAAGTACATAGCTTTTCAACAGCATGTGAATCATAAAAATATATAAAAGTTTTCTATAAGGAAATTTCATGAAATCGAAAGACAATTGGAACGTTTGAATTATCAACCATGAAAATCGGTCTTCTAGGTTTTGAAAAAAATCTAGTTAGGTCGTCCACTAGGAATGCCAGTAATGCAGAAGGTCGTCAAAATTATCAGTTAAAAAATGGATTCACACAGATTTCCATGAAAGTTTGTATGTAAGGGTGTTATAACGCTAAAATCACGACTATGAGATCAAATCCAAGTTCTCACCTACGTTGTTTATGTAATGCGTATTAAAATATGCAAAATATCAGTATTTTCTTTATTTTTTTTTTTTTAATCGAACCAAATTAGATTATTTTATTCCATCGAACGTTTTTGTTTTTATCTTAAACAACAATGAAATTAAAACACCGAAAATAATTTTTTCCTCCATAAATAACGATTTATGATCAGTTATTTGGAAATAAAAATTAAATTTTGAAAAAAGCTTAACCCGATCACTGAGTTTTCTTCTCTGTCAACAAACAATAAATTTCAACGAGATCAAATCCAAATTTTGACCATTTTTTGAAGAATTCCGCGTGAATATTTTTTCACTCTTGAATATAAATAAACCATGCACGTTTATTAAAATAAAGCAATTAATGTAAATACATAGTTTAAGGGTGTTTTAAATGTAGTTTTTTAAATAATTTAGAAACAAATTGTTACGTATGAATTTTGCATAACATCTTAGAGTAGGCTAAGCCCGCACAACACCTGTGTCATGCGGAACTGTTGGTCCTTTTTAATTATTTTTTATTGTTTTTAACTTATTTTATTTATATCCTTAGTTACTGTACGTTTTACAAATGTGATCTCAAGCCGTTTTTTTACACGATCGCACGATGCCAGCGCTGCACCTATAAACGTGAGGGGTTACGGGCAAGGAAGTTACGAGGCCGTTGTCGTCTTGGGTGGGAATGTGTAGACAGGGTCAGAGCAGTAGGGTTAGAATGAATCAAGACATGAAACTTTAGAATCGGGGATGAATCAGTTCGCTTACAAACGGAATGTAGGATAGTGAGGTTAGTGGGATAGTTAGAAGGTTTAACGAATTGTCTGAGGACTTTTGATTGGTCTAATTAGATGCACTGGATGTTGGACGGCTTGGCAGAGCCCCACTCCGTATATCTAAAGTGGTCGCAGTCTAGTCTAATTTAGTTGCTGGTGGTTTAAAATACGGGGGGGGGGAGTTGTTGTTCCAGAATTTCAGGCCTTGGGTTGGAAGTTCTTCTGCCACTGCAGTGTGCTCTTTATGCAACTCAGGTGATCGTGAGGATGCATTTCATTTTCTTGCTAGATGCTCAGTCCAGAACGAATTGAGATATCTGTATGTGGTTAGGGGTTTTCTGACGAGGTAAGAGCTCATAGCACTTCTGTACGGCTCCGATTGCCAGGGTCTTGTTGATTTTGCTCAGAAAGCCTGGTTTTACAGGTATGAATACAATGGAATGTAGGGAATCAATATTCTGTTGGTCTTATTTGTTTCTTTTTGTTGTCTTTTTTATTTATTATTTATTTTATTTTGTTCTATTTGTATTAATATATACAATTTTAGTGTGCGCCTTCTGTTTGCGTGTGGGGGACCCTTTGTAAGTTGGAATCCTTTAGTTCTTTGAGGTGTCATTTTTATTTATTTTCAAAGCTTATCGCAATCCAACCTTGTAATTCGAAAATCCTGTAAGTAATTGTAACCACTGAAGTTGATATTTTAAATTTTCCTTTTCTTATAATTATATAATTAAGAATATTCTTCGGATAGTTGTACACTCCGAGCTCTGGCTGACGGTTTTTACACCATCACAAAGGACTTCGGTCCTAGAAGTCTTTATAGTTCTTTATATCTTCTGTTAAAAGTTTTCTCTCCTAAGTCTTGCGTGGGATTACAGGTCAGTTCTTCTGTCAAGTATTTATCTTGAAGTCTTTGAGGAGGACAAGATTTTGAATATCCTAATCACTGAGAGTGCAGCCCTTTTTGTTCCCCCTCTCTCTATTAAATAGATTTATTAATAATTCAGTTGTCTATTTACAATTAACTATTACTTTTAAAAAAGTGGGGGTGTTTATGAATTGATTTATTTATTTATCAACAGAAACTCCTCAGGTTTGTTAGAAAGCAAAGGACAGAACATATTTTCATATTAATTAGTGCAGTTCAGTATTACATTCAATACACCCAACAGTGAAAATAAATGGTCGAAACATGTATTTGACCTCACTGTCGAGATTCTAGCGTTATAAACCCTTTGGATGCGGTCTTGCTTGCCGGAGAAGAAAATTTAGCCATCGGGTTAATGAAGGTTTTTTTAAATCTAATTTTAGTCACAAAGTTTACAACACAGTCTGCAACACATAAAATAATACAACAGGAATTTTCGCTGGCGTGCTCAACTTCAATAACGTGACTGACATTTCTATGCTCTAACATCATTTTTTTTTTTTTTCAAAACGAAGCAAGCTCATTCATGGTTGATAATTCGTTTTTCAAAGAAAATGTCAAGTGCATTTCATAACTGTATTAAACATTAAAATCGGTCCATTATTTGCGTTTAAAAAATTAGGTTAATTTACAAAAATATTTTCTTATTTTGTATATACTTGTTTATAGAAAACCTTTACGTATTTTTATGAAATGTATACCGTTTTCTTCTCTCAAGTAGTATGCCTAATATGGAAATTATTTTTGAAGCTTTTGAATTATAGCCATTTAAATCAGATATCCCGATAACGATTTCTTAAAAATCGAACAAATCTAAGAGATAAAAAATCTATAAGTACACAGATTATATAATGATGAAATGATAAATGATGGAGTGAGTTTGATGTTCAATACTTTCTAAAATGATAATTCCCACTCACAGTAAATTGTTTTGCGACGATACGGACTTTGAGCCTTTTAGCTCATCATCAGCTGAAGATCAACCTGATGAGCTAACAGGCTCGAAATTCGGATCGTTGCAAAACAACGTACTGTGAGTAGGAACTACCTTTTTAGAAAGTATTGATTATATAATACGTTGGTGTATTGCGGATTTGAACCGATTTTTTTTTTTTTTTTTTTTTTTTTGGTGATTCTAACCTCCAAAATATCGGACACGTATCCGCCACTTCTTTTAAATAGGCTCTGGTTTGATTTGAAGTTTAAATTTTTCCTTCTTTTAATATTTTTATTTTGCTGTTCTACTGATTCAAATTAACTAGGTAAATAAACCATTCAACAGCAATTTTTATACAAATTGAAATAAATATATAGCAAAGACTATCAAAATTTATCAATATCAAAAAATTACTAAAACTAAATATTTTTCAAGTAAACTAGATCATACCGTTTTTTTCTTGCAACTAATGTGAAATTTTGTTTTAGCACTTCCAGAAACTCCTTAATATTTTATTGCAATCCTTTAAAAACATGCTATAAAATTAAACATTCACATAGTTGATTTTAGTAAATATAATAGTGAAAAAGAACATTAGAAAAAATAATTCAATTTTTTTTAACAAAAACCGGGGCCTATTCATTAATATTGGCGTATATCCGATATTTTGGAGTGTGGAATAACCGAAGAACGTTTCGTACAAATCCGTAACACGCCAAACTAGTCGTCCCCTTGTGAGTTTATTCATGCAAATTTGTCTTAAGTTTATTTTTCAATTTGACTAAAATAATGCCATTTAAACAAATATATTCGATAGTGAACGAAATGTCTTTATGATTGCGTGACGCGACACGCAAACATGAAATTTAAGCGATCCGATAAAGACTATGAGAAATGGTGTACATCACATCATACTCTAAAAGGGCCATCAATTCAGCAGAAGAAAGACAAAGAAAGACTACAGGGCTCAGGCCCAAATTGACAAGAAAAAATCGAGTTTTCTCCCTCTTCGACGAGGGCAATATTTTTTCAGCTATCTTGAGATTTCTTCAGCAACTTGACCGTCTCTGATAATACCGTCCGCATTTCCTCGCTCCGCTTATCTCACAGACGCGTATCGGCATGTCTCCGTTATCGGTGCGTCTTTCTATTAGAAAAACATGTTTCCTATATCTTGATTTTATTTCTTTCAGTAACACAAACATTCTAGAGAAACAATAATAAGTAAAACATAAAATTATGGTTTCCTCTTGGTTTATCTATACTCGCTGTTTTGGTAAATCAGACGCATTTCGGTTTTTACCAACAAGATCTGAAAAGAGGGTTTGTGTGATAAATGGTAAAATTATTAACATTTTATAACGGGCAAGATGAAATGCAACCACTTTTTTTTAAATATCCCTATAGTTTATTATAATCACAATTATAACTTACACGGTATGTTTATGAACAACATGGCTAAATCACCAAGTCAATTTCATAAAAAATTCAATATTTTCCATTCTGCTACATCAAGTCATGGGAAATTGCGAGAAATCGTTTTAAATTAGCGTAATACGCTTTGGCCTTTAATATCAAGTAATTTCTTGTTTGCTATGAAAACCGAAGTTTTAATCAGATCGTCAAAGAAAGAGTTTTATACTTGATGAGGAAAACCGATCCTTCTCGCCTTTCAACATAAAAAATGGCCTTTCAATAATTCTCTTTTGAAAAGAGGTATTTCACCATTGAAAGCCCCCCCCCCATGAGTAGAAATCAGCCAGGACGTTCATTTCCCTACTTTAAAAACAAGGTTTTCATCAAAAATTGTCGTACCGCGAGACTCTTCGAGGTACTCCGGGAAAATCTTAAGAAATAATATTCAAGAATATCATAGCTTCAACAACCTTAAGAAATAAAAGGTAAAAGCCTACAAATTTCGGTGACATTAGGACGTATTAAAAGCTGTTTTTCACGAACCTTATTTGTACATAAAGATAACATTACATTTTGCGGTGGTAAAATAAAAAAATAGATAACAAGAAGAACCCAGCTGGCAATATATATAATCAATATAATGATAATGCAATAGTTTTTCTCATACGAATTAAAAAAAAAAAAAAAAAAGGGTGTCATTTGAAACTAGTTAATGTATAAAAAGAATAGAAAGATTGCCTTTGTATAAAACTATCTACCCTAAAATAGTAGTCTAATGAAGGACATCCTGGCACATACCGTCTACCAAATCCTTCATTCCTATAAGTATCAGCCTACTCCGATTGCTGTCCTTTGGGAAGGGGATAAATATATAGAAGCATCGGTATCTCCTACCCTCAGATATCCCAACTACCCCCATGGCCGAAGACACTGTTGTGCTACCTCTGATCCCGAACTCACTACTGCTTCAGAGTAGCCTCAGGCACATATCATGCAAATAGCATAAAGTAGCACTAGCGTACAAAACACCCATTCACCCTTTGAAGGAAAACCCCTTCATAACATAACCTTAATAACACTCCCACCCCAAAAAACAGACCCCTCCACTACTTTGGGTTCCATCATTCAGGACTGATCTCGAACCAACACACACTAAAAAGACAGATATTAAGCAAACATTTCGCACTACTCTATAAACTATTGTCACGCAAATCTAACGTTTCAGCGGAAAGCGAACTGACAATCTGCAAGACAAAACTGAAACCAATTTGGACGTACGGGGACTAGAACTGCGGGGCACCGTTATTCCTTCCAAAATTCAAAGATTCTTCTAATCCGAAGTTCTTAGTATCAATGCTCCTTACTTCTCCAATAATTCCCTTCACAATGACAATTTGTACAAAAAAATAATTCCAAAAACGTTTTCCACTTTCCATTATAAATACTCTCTCCATACTTATCGAGTAAAAACCAGCTTTATACCAGACGACTGTAGAGGAGGTGGCCTCGCGACCTACTAAAGAAAGATTAGTTTTCATTGGTGGTTACCTCCCCTTACAACACATGATCCGTGTATTTTCTAAACAATGTAAATGAATAATAAAGATTATTACACAGAGGTCATATAAACCCCCCCCCGGTATTTTTTTTTAAAGGCCATTTGCAGGTATGTCGGCTTCAAATGCAGGGCCGCTATACCGACGCCCCCTAAATAATTATATTAAATTTAAAAAATAAAAGAAATAAAAAGGCCAATTCCAGGTCATGGACAAGTACAACAAAAATATTTTTGTGGCTTAAATAGTCTTTTTCCGTCCTAAACATTAATGACAGAAACGCGTAGTATTAAGTGGAATTATTGGATAATTATTAAATGAGAATAATTATTATTTGTATATATATATATATATATTCATATGCAATAAATCTGTTGTTAGGTCGTCTCCATCCCCCAAGTTCGCAATAAAAGACGGTCCGACAACAGTAACCTTGAGGAACAATAATTTATATGGGCTCCGGGTCGATTAACTCTGTCAAGAGGAGCAATAAATTGTAATCAACCCTCTCATCCTCTAGACTCCTTTCAAAAGTTAACGGAAAACTTACCTCCGGCCAATAACGAACAGGCCGATAAATCTGCACTCGGAAGGCGCCGATTCACGTGCACGTTTGAAATTTCGGCCAAGACGCATTAGATCAAACTTTTTTTTTTTAATTCCCTCAAGAAAATTTATGATCTGATCCCCATTATAACGTTTCATATTACGAAATTGTTAAAATAACGGCCTATTGAAAATACTTTAGTGGCACGAGATGGCAAGACAGTGATGACTACCCCTATGAGGCAGACTATGTGAATAAAACTTTCTGTACCTTAATTTTTTTTATTATTGAAATGAAGAATTACATTTAAAATATTAAAGTCATCATCAAGTTTTGCCAAAATTAAATTCATTATTTAAAAGAAAGATCTCAAATTCAACAAGTTTTCTAAAAGCGGTATTCACCTCATAGAAGGGTTTCTCAATGAAGAAGTTAAACCTTTTGTTTATTCCGATGAGTTACGTCTGAGGAAGATATCTTACAGAAATCAGCCGGCAACTTTCTGAAAAACTCGAAAACTTTCCTCCGCTCAGCAATGGACCGTAATTATACGATAGCACTGCAGGACAAGACCCCACCGAAAGATTTTCTCAGCTTGGTAGAAAAATGGAATGATTTTTGCCTTCTTCTTCATCTTTTCTTGAAGTCTACTAGAAACCTAGAAACCTTTGGTTGTCAGTTTAGTTTTCTTTTGTTCTTATGATCATTTACCAATCTGCAAATGTATTAATATGCTTACTTTATGAATTATGCAAGTGAGAACAATGCTTGGAAATATTTTGATTTGTTTTTAGTTTAAAGTGTTAGATATATCGACCACTTTTGTATTCTATTCTAAAATAAGCCTAAAAATTGAATGTCACAGACCTTGACAGTGTTGAGATTGAGGGGATTTTCAATGCAATTAGAAAACCATCTTTTACAAACGTAATTAAGTCAATTTGTTGACATATTTAAGATTGTTTTGCCCTGATGAGGTTAAAACAGGTCGAAAGCGTGGCGAATAACAATTGATCGTAACAAGAACTAGATTATTCGTAAATATTTTTAATAATTTAATTCATATCGAACTAATTGTATTATTGAAAAAAAAAACTTTACAAGAAAGGAATATATAATCGTTGTACAATTCTGCTTAGTTGTTTCAGCAAATTATCTTAAAATGGACGAAATGCTACATAAATATAAATAATGTCATATTCTGAAAAGGAAATTTCCATCGGAAAAAAGAACTGCATAGATGATTTATTATTTTGAGTAATTTAATTATGAATTACACCCTAGTATAAAACAATCTCTCTGCCGTTATTCTATATTTGCTAAAAGCTTTCGGTAAAGAAATAAAACTAATAAAATTGCTCTATAAAAAAATTCATATTCATAAAAAAACGTAACAATGTACTTTTTAAAACATTTTAAGGATGAGAATAAAGCCGGATTGCTTGCAAAGATTCGCAGAAGAAATATTATTTGCAAATACAATTAATGAAACAATAGCGAATTTCAAATAGATGCATGGAAAACGCTTTTTGACTTTTCATAACACAAAAGAATACTTTAAAGCTCGCAAAATAGCAAATTAATAGTGTTAATTTAATTTAAAAAATTTATCAGTAGATATTATAATGCATTAGAAAAGAAAACATTCATTCTTATTACATCCTAGTTGATATTATTTTACGAAAACTACCTTCATAATTGTATGGCAAAGTTGAGCTCATTATCAGAAATCTTGGGCAACTCAAAGTCCAAAATCGGATTTAAATTTGTTAAAAACATTTTCCAATTATTGGTTTCTGCCCGCAGTCATTACATCAGGGTTGATGAAATGGGGTGGAAGTCTATCAGACTAATGGCATTAGAACCATCATTACATGGTGGAACTCGGCTCACTGTTATTGTACCAGTTATGAATTCATAATGAAATTTTTTATTAAAATGACTGTCAGTTTTATAAATATCTATTATCTATATTTGAAATTAACTTATGGATGGTTTAAATGGCCCCAAACACAAAATAGTTAAAATCAATTTTGTTTGTAAGATATTATACAATACTTAACATTGGTTCTTGCCAAAATACCAAATTTGATATATTATATTTTTTTAATTTATTTTATTTTTATTGTTGGGGGGAAGAGCAGATCTTAATTGACCCACGAATTTCGGTACCCGTTTCAAGGGATACAATTAAATTTTGTCGTGTTGTTGTTTTTTTCTTTAAATAGGTGGCAAATATTTATTATATTTAAGAGGGATTTGGGGAAGAAGAAAGAGTGATTGATAATACTTTGAAATTAAAAAACTGAATATTTACAATTTATTTATACAAAAAAAAAGGTAAAAACCGAAATTTCCTTATTAATCCAAATGATAGACATTCAATCTACTGGCCAGGGTTTTACGAAAAAAATTAAAATACAATAAAAGACGAAATGAAAAGGTACTTGGTGGGTTGAAGACTCGCTTCTCCAAACAAACGAAATAGGCGGTGTTGACCTGAAGGTTGCTGCTGGGTTTCACTTCGACGAAGGTGCCTGTAGAGTCGGATGACGATACAGTTGACGTCCTTGAGGTCGGTGATGTGACGACAAGGTGGTGAATCGAAGAAATCGATGTAGAGAGCCAAGAGAAAAACAATATTACAATCGATTGTCGGTTTGGTAGAAGGTGCGTCTTGTGCTGACCCAGACAAGCGAGAGACTGACTTATTCCTTGGCAAAGGCCGAAGACACCGGCATTATCGCTTGCAAAAATAAAAACAATGGGGCATTAACGAGTCAAACAGGGCCTCCCGAGACGAACCTTGGTCAGCCGAAAACAACAAAAATAAAAGTTCCTTGGGCGTCAACGTTTATTAAAACTGGTCTTATTAGACCAACCATCAATTTTACAATAATATTATAGTATAAATAAATATTTACATTCTTATAAACCCATTGGTACAATAAGATTTACATTTCACTATTCACTTTGATCTACACAAGTTCATATGGCTTTGTTCGTTCTAATCTTCTGACCATATTTCGGTTATGTAGGAGTTTGGTCGCCTCCACGTTCTCGTGCTGGCTGAGGTGGGCCTGCTGTTTGGCGGCAATCGTTGTATTTCCGCCGTGACTTCAGGAATCATAAGATCCACGTAAGTCCTTATTCCTTATGTACCAAGGTGCATTGACCATGTTACGTATAATTTTATTTTGGAGTGTTTGTATGAGTTTAATATTGCTATGTTTGGTATACCATAGTTGTAGTATCGTGTTGTATACCATATATCCACATGGGCTTTATAACTTGTTTATATAATAGTATTTTATTTTGTATAACAAGATTGGAGCCACTTCCTATTAACCAATATAGTTGTCTATACCTTAAACCTATCTCTGTCCTTCTTTTCTTCACGTGTTCTTTCCATCTCAGCTTGGCATCTAAGTTCATTCCCAAATATTTAGCTGTATTGCTGTATGGTATAGTAGTTCCATCGATTGTGAGCGACGGAACATGGTCCACCTTTTTGTCTGTAAAGATCAGATGAACTGATTTATGTTGATTTAGCATGATTTTCCATTTTTTTGTCCATTCGTTTATCTTATTACATGCATTTTGGAGGATTTTGGTTGAATGGTTGACATTCGGTCCTAGTGATATTACCGCGGTGTCATCTGCAAACGTTGCAATTTTTACTCCATCTACTTTCGGAAAATCACTGGTGTATAACAAGTAAAGCAGTGGACGTAATATGCTACCTTGTGGCACTCCTGCGTTTATTGTTTTTAGTTTTGAATATTGATCTTCTTGTTTGACTCTAAATAGTCAAGGTACGAATTGATAATGACCTTGTCAAAAGCTTGCGAGACATCAAGGAAGATAGCAGAACAATTTTTATTTTATCATAATGAATTCTGCGAATTTCCAGATGCTGGGAACATATTTCAGTCTGATTGCAGCATTAAATAGATATGTTAGTTTAGGCACTTGTTTTAGTATTTCTCCAGTGATAAGGTCATATCCTGGAGTCTTTTTAGGGGGTAAATTTTTAATTTATCGTGCAACTTCTGTAGGTGAAACTAGTTTTATATTTTCTTCTTGTGGTGTTTTTGTTACTTCCAGTAAGCTGCTGTTGATATAATATGATATAACAATCAAATATAACTATAAAAAATAATAACACTGCAGTTAAGATTTACAAAAATTATGGCAGGATACTATGAACTTTATTGGATCTTTTCTTACGTAGAAAATATTTGAAAATATAAATATTCGTTCAACAGAATTAATAGACAAACAAATAAAAACCGTAAATCAAGTCATCAAACAGCACTATCGGCGGAGACTTTGGAGGGTCGCCCCATTACGGATAGGCCATGCCAGATTGTCGCGGATATTTTCTTCTGATATCCACCGCATGTAGAGGATAAATTAAAGGACAGCATTCCTTGATAGGAATGAGACCTTACTCAAGCACCGCAGCCAGTATTTGAGCGCACTGCTCCGACTTGTTAAACAAGACTTTTTTATTAGTACAGATATGTCATTTTGTGACCGTTTTATGTATTGAAAGTTGATGTATTGTAGGATGACAGTATAGTAGAATATTGAGTACCTAATCTACCATCAATTGGATTAGTTATACTGCATGTAAAGTGTGGTGGTGAAATATCTACTATTACTAACTGAGTAAATTATATATATATATATATATATATATATATATATATATATATATATATATAATGCAGGGTGGGCGAACAAGACCCGAGGGGTCGGCTCACGTGTCCTACATAAATCTCTTGGACCTGTTCACAAACCCCATGATTCTGGACCATTTAATCTCGGAGAGTGATTTGGTGATGACCTCTCCTTCAAAAGTTTAAAATCTAGGCCAAGCTTACCTATCACACTCTGCGAGGTAGTGCCTTGCCGTTTCTTCTTTTATTTCGCAAAAACGGCAAAAGGGATCTGGAAAACATCCATTACGGAGAGGTGTCTTCTCAGTTGGTCCAAATAAGAAATAACTATGGAGGTTGATATGAATCGAAATACCGAATTATAAGTACAACTAGACTAGGCTGACTGCGAAAAATATATCCCTGAGAAAGGAATCTGATCGAGGCACGGAAATTCCAAAATTGCAGTGGAAGGGGGTTTCCAAAAGATGAAAGGTTTACATGGAATGGCAACACTTTAGTACATAACGAAAGCAAGTTAAAACAAAGTTTGGAACAAGATTTATAG
>CM077108.1:6404933-6429959 GCA_039619505.1 Cimex hemipterus
TATTTAGGTTCTTTAAAAAATATCGATTTAAAAACAATATGATTCTTTTTGAAGGTGTTCATATTTTAGTGAATTTAGCTTATTATATTTGTCGTAAATCGAACTCTCTCTGATTCCAAGATGAGAGATTTTTAGATTTTGTACAAGTTTCAATGTTAGATTTTTATTGTTACATTTTATTGTATTATTAAACTCATGTAGGACGAGCACAGTTTATTGGTGACAAACAGTGTTTGTTTTTTCCATGATAGATTATTGTCAATAAGTATTATTAACAAGTAAGTATTTTTAACTCAGTTTTAAATTATAATATTTCAATTTCTAGTAGAATGTTTCCAGTGTTTTGTAAACCTTTTGTAGACCTAAAATCAGGCATGAAGATTTTCTAGGATTTATTTTCAGGCTGTGGCCCTCAGCTCAAAACTTTAAATTGATTAAGTCTCAATAAATTTTATTTATAGTTTGGTTTAGGTTTGTGAAAGTACCCAAATAAGATCGTCTGAAAACATACTATGTTGACAATATTTAATCTCATTGCATATATATATATATATATATATATATATATATATATATATATATATATTGTTTACATACAGAATAAAGGGCATAAAGTACAATGAGGTCCCATGAGGAACTCCTTGATTGATAGTTATCTAACTATACATTACATCTTTGCCCACATTATTTAGGTATCAGAGAAAAGAAGAAAGGGAGAGAGTAAAAAAGAAAAAGAGAGAGATGTGACCACGGAAAATAGATCAGTTACTTACCTCTCCCAATAAATTAATATTGAATTGTTCAACGCCTGTCAATAATAGATTAGACAAGAATTAGGTCGGTTGAATCCGTCAATTAGCCTGAAACAACCGGTATGCAATCGTGTCGTTTCCCATGCGTGACTGCAGCCCGTGCGGAGATGTAGATATGATAATGCAAAGTACACACGTAGAGACCAATTAATCACAACAAGTCACCCAGAGACATAAATCGATTTGAACGGAAATGCAAATTCAACTCAACGGCCGATAAACTGTCATGACTGATATATTAATAAGGATTTCATGTCTTCCACAGCCGAAATCATTATCAACCGTACCCGGTGAACTAAATAAAAGAAAAGCTAAGAAAGAGCCGACATAAAGTTAAAATGATGCCGTGATCTGCAGAGGATGAATCTATTTGATGTACTGCCTTTTAGGAAGTTAATCTTACTTTTATTCTATTTAAGATAGCATAATCTTCACTCCACGTTTTTATACTTTCCACACTTCTGTCCTCTTCACTACGACACCAGAACCACATTCTGCTCATCAATCAGCCAGTCGTCAATAACCGTTCTTTTCATAGCCTGTCGAACAGAGTATCAATGGAACTACAAAAAATTCCATTACATTGCATTCATCTTCTTTTTTTAGGAGAGACCTTTGTACTCCTTACGGGATAATAATCAACCTTGATTAATCACATTTGATCCCTACCACTGTATCTAGTCAGACGCAAAATAGAAACGCTCAGACTGTGTAAATAATTACAAAATGAGAATTTATTTAGAGTTAATTAATCTAGACTGTTATATACTCAATAATCGGTGCAACAGTCCTTACTGCACGACCTGGACCTCCTCTGTAAGTTTTCGCCGTCGTGACATCAACAGGTCAAGATAAGAGATTAGTAACATACCATTAATCAAGAACAGCTGCCAATTGATAACTTTCTCTATAAAGCCATTATTGTAACAATTGAAAAATGAAAATCCACTTACTATAATACATATACACTTGTAGAAAAGAAATTAAAGAAAAACTCATATCAAACCTATGACCTTGTTCCCGATTGGAGCAATATAAGGGAGGGTCATTAACGGAAACAGATCCCGTTCACGACAATCGTCGTACCACGTTTCCTGATTCAGTAAATTTGCTGCTTTGCTGGATAGCACGTAGCTTCAACGTTATTTATAAATAAAATAACAAGTTTCTTACAAGACTCATCATCAAGCCCAACTATAAAAAATCCAATTTAAAAAAATGAACAATTGAAATTTCGCATCTTTTAAAAAAGCTTATAGAAAATTATGTTCTACATTATGTAAAAATGAATTACATTACTAATATGTACTATGACAACAGAAATACAGATTTGTCTACTGTTTTATATACTTGTTTACTGTTTATCAATAAATATTTGTTAAAATTAAATCAATTCAACAGGGGAAGTTAAACTGGGTGTTTGTCATCGGTATTTGAGGTATTATGTTTAATGTTAACTTAAAGGGCGTAAATAAGTATAAATCATTTCCCTCGTACGAAAACCATCGTTGTGGGAGGAGGGCTCCAGTTTCGGGCCGGTAAACATTTTTGTTTGATTAACAGTTTAACAACTTCCCCTGTAAACAGGCCAGCCTTTCGATATTTGATCTACAGCGTTGTTGTACTTTCTCATTCGGGGTCTATAGTCTTGTTTCCCCGTTTGATAAATAAATATAGATCGCAAACAACGTTTCTATATCGGCGAGGGGCCCTCAACTGGTGCGAGACGACAAAACCATCGATTTTTCTTCCCCGTCTCTGACTGGATTTGAATTTATTAAATTCCCTCCTCTGATAGAGGAAATTTATTGTTTAGGTGCCGCTGGATGTTGACAATTTTCAAGACGTTTATTAATTCAGTGCTGTTTGTTACAGGTATTAAATTATAACGCGAGCTCGAACTATCATGTCCGTTTTCGTATCAAAATAGAAGATCAGAAGAACAGCAATTTAAATCTCTTCAAGCATAAAGGAATTTGATTTCTTAACAATCTCACTTTTACAAAAAACATTATTATGAAACCACATTAAACAATTTTGAAGCAATGAGAGTTTCGCATGAATAAAGACTTGGTAATTTTTATATGAACACCACCTTTAATAAATTTCCACTCGTTATAGTAACTAGATATCAAAAAGGATATTTAATATTGTCCAATTTTCTGAAATTTACTCTCTAACATAGATATAAAAGACTTTGAACAAAGACACGATAAGATTAAATAAAAATGAAATACTTTTGAGCATTATTTGGCAGAGAGTGCACGAAATGAATTTAATTTCTTCAGTCTCATAAATCCGAATACTTGAGCGTCACATTACACATCGAATGAATTTTTTGTTAACTATTTGAAGTACTACTTCATTATTTAAAAATCGTGAGATGCCGGCTGGTATGATGAAAGTTTCAGAAAAAAAAATTTCTTTATCGTGTTTGATTGAATACATGAAAAACATATTTTGCATTGTATAAATTCACTTTTCCACATCCAAAATGTATTTGTTAAATGTAAACAATGCTTGAACAATCCCAGTTCCTGAAGATGATCTCAATAAAGATCGAAACGTCAGCACCAAAGAAAATGTTTTTCTGAGACCTACATCACACCAGACCGCATTCCACGATTTCTAAATAATTATCGATTAACGGTCACTAATCACAGCACAGTATTAGTTAATGAACATTAGAAACTTATATAATAAAATGTCATTTTACATACTACCTTCGTCATCCCAAAATAACCTGGACTGATCACTAATCTTGTGAACTAAAGCTCAACAACAACAACAACCTACCCAAATATTATACACCCTTATACAAAGATTGGCAACATATTTACATAGAAACTGTCCTAAATCTATCTTCGTTGATTCAAACGAAAAAAGCTCATTTTGACTCCAGAAACAATTGAAATGTTCGGGCACTAAACACTTCGAGCTTACAACAATAATCACCTTGTGAATCCTAGTTAATTAGAAAATATGATATGTAGTTACACTAACAAAAAATAGTGGAGCGTGGAATTAAAGTATTTTTTGTGAAAAAAAATACATAAACTCTAGTCAGTAAATGTATCCAAAATCTCTAAAACCAGGGAAACACCCCGATGGGTACCAGGGCACAAATGAATTTTGGGTAATGAAAATTCAGACACACTAGCCAGAAGAGGATCGCCAAGGAGGGCAGGACCTTTTCTTAGTATTAATTTTTTTTTTAATTAAAAAACAGAATCATCTACCACGGAATGGATACAAAAAGACAAAAGAAGGAGTGGTTAAACACCGTAAACTTATGACAAAACAACACTAAAACTTGAAAACTCAGGTCTAAACAGACAAGTGCTCACGAATGGTCACTGCCATCTGAGAAAACCCCTACAGAACACGGGCATATTCAATGATTATCCCATCTGTAGGTTATGCAATGTGAAGCTCAACTCAGACATAACCTGGTCTCTAAGAAAGCCCAGGGAAAGACATGGTACCAACGACAGCCAATGTCTTAGTACTCCTTAAAAGAATCGACCGACTAAACCAAGGAGCTGCAGTGCTTGGAGAACAGAAATACCTAATTTCTAGTGTCCTTTCATCAAAATCGCCTGAGAGAATTTTTAATTTTCCGAAGAAACTTCCTTCAGTTTTATTATTTTTTATTTGAGATTTTGATGACGATCTTCAGTTTCGGGCCGTATTATAATCTGTTCCTTTTAGTGATGATTAAGCAATGGGTAGTGTAAAAGTTGTCGACTCCTTAGTTCATTATTTCGACAAGAACACCGTTTTTCTTTCCAATGGTCGAGGTGTCCGCCTGCACTGTATTTTCGTGTGTTGCTAGTGGCGGGCTGTTGCTTCACGTTCCGAAGAGGGATACGATATGAGGGCAGATTAGGAATCGTTTGTTTGGATAAAGGCCTTGCCGAAACATCTAGTACTTCATTTAAGATCTTACGGACACTATGGAAAGGGTCCGTCTTGCAGCAATGTCAACATCTATGTCCGTAATGCGCTGATCCACTACGCCTGTTGGCACTTCCAGTCCCTCGGGATCTGGAAACTACGCATGTTTAAAGAGAATACAACTGGATTAAAAAGAAGAAAAGGTTTTTGTATGCTCTGCATGTGTATTATTCTCAATCCGTTACTTGCTTTTGGTTTGTATTTTCTATTTGGTTTCATACAACTAACAATAATATATCGGTAAATTTAGTTTAAATTAATAGAATAAGGATAAATTACAAGCATCCCTATTCATTTTGAGCAGTTTAGGAAGTAGGGATGTACAATAAGTCGGCTGGCTACAGTGCTTTGGAGAAATAAACCCATCCATTCTAGTTTCCATACACCTTCATCAGCTTCACACATATTAAGCATAAATGATAGATTAACTCATAACCTTTGACCGTATCGTCATAAAACTGAACAAATTTGTGGTATATTTGATTAAGACACGCTATTTACAGGTTCCAGTCACGGATCACCTTGTTAATTGAATTCCCCTAGGGTGGTAAGCAGAACATGTGTTGTATAATTTAAACGATCTCTCGAGGCTAATTTGGAGCGATTTCAGGCTCGGATTTTCGGACTTAGACATTACACCTTCCAGCAGAATTATTAAATTTAATTTAGTAATAAAGAGGAGTGTTAAGACAGAAAAAAATAAAACGCGGTGAAGGATTTTGTCTAAGAAATTTCGTTTAGTGCTTTTGCTCAAATTTCTTTATTTTCTTACATTTATCTCTTATCTTATCCGACTGGCATAAACGTAACTGTGGGTTAGCTGAATAGGGTTGGACCCCCGTCGCCCGAGAAAACGTGAATTACTGGGATCGTATAAAGGGAGCGGAATCCGGGGAAGAGGAGTGGAATGTCCTGGAAATGAGGACTGCCACTTATGACTGTCCATAAACCACAAAAGCGGACACCGGCTCCGCCTTCGCTCAATTTCATTAGAATTATAACAATTTGCACTAAAATTATAATAACGTCAGATCGTTATATAATATATTTGTGTATCATGGAGGTGTTTAACAAAAATAATTTTCTACAAAGATAGCAATTTTAAGTATAGCCAGTTGTTGGATAAATTTTCTTTTTTTTTCTCTCTCTTTCTCTTCTGCAGTAACCCTACAGGAAGGAAGTTTATTACATTTTCTTTTAATGTGTAGAGATTAGTGACCGTCTGGTGTGATGTAGGTATCAGAAAAACATTTTCTTTATCGTGCCACTGGCACTCCTAACACGACAAGCAAGAATGCTACAATTACACAGAAGACAAACACTTTGAGCCCTGAAGATGATCTCAATAAAGATCGAAACGTTGGCACGATAAAGAAAATGTTTTTCTGACACCTACATCACACCAGACCGCATCTCACGATATCTGAATAATTTTCTTTAATGTTCTATTTTTATATTAGATATGTACAAATTTATTGTTATTAATACATTTTTCGTATTTTTGTAAATAATTTTATTATCCTTTATTTATGTTGCACAAATTATAAATCTGGTGATGACATTATTTGGTAAATTCTCCGACGTTTTATCGATATTTCCTGTGATTTTAAAAAATTTAATATTATTGAGAGTGTGTATTATCCAGGTTTATGTTTCCTACAAAGAATGTGAATTTCACTATATTTTCAACTTTTATAGGCTCGGAACAAGCAGCCGGCCAATCCTGACCCCTCCAAGCAACATTTCGCAAAATCCAAGTTCTTTCGAAGTTCGTTCCAAGTTCCCACTTAGGACAATGGAAAATTATACGTTTTTAAATTTCCTCCGTTACGATATCTCATGGACATTTTGAGGTTGTGAATGGCGCATGTACGAATCGGATCTGGTATGGCAGTGTTCGTGCCCAGGATCTTCCAGGGTTTGTAATTGTCTGGCAGGTGGGTTCTACTTTTTCAAAAATTGAGAACATTACCTCCTTGGTGTGAGTCGCATTCCAAGGATCTTGCCATACTTACGCCCACCTTTAGATCGTCTCTTTGTAGAGGTCATTCTTGAATAAGCTTTTCTATTGTTTGGCATACGAGAGGTTCTGGCTTTCATCTCTTGACATTGATTTGGCCAGTTGATTGGCTTCCTCGTTTCCGTTTGCCCCGATGTGAGCTTTCTCCAGTTAGAACTTACGGTTACTCCCAAGTCTTCTATGTTAATAACTTCATTTCTTAGTTGTTGTTGTTTTTTTTAATCAGACTATTACGCTGGCTTATTACGATTTAATAGATAAATAATAGAAACAATTATGATTATCCCACATATCCCTGAAAGCTTTTATTAATGCGAATCATCGCGAAAATTCATCATTTTTAGTCCATTCCAAGCTCTTAGGGCCAATTCTTCCGCTTGATTATTTGAATATTTCCCTCTCAATTTATACTTCTTTTAAAAAAAATGCAACATCATTGTAATAAAATGCTCATACGACATCACTCACTCTTGCTTCCGCCTGTGTATAGTATATACTCGTATTTTCTGTATGTATGCTCTTACTCGGTTTTTTTAAGCTCGTCTTTTTTTGAGGATTATTCACTTGCGTTGTCCGCTTGTTTTATCAATTATTCCCCTACTCATGGTGATCGTTGGAGAAGCCGTTCCTGTTAATTTTAGAAAGTTCACTTAGCAGTTTAGTCTTTATCGCTATATGGGGTAGGTTAGCTGTACACAACAGAACACACGCCTATTCGAAAGATACTGAAGCGCCAAATACAGGTAATTAAACACTAATATGGCCCTATGATTGTACAGCTGGGACCAATAAGACCAATAACGATATGCGTCGGTGGTATGGTAGGCCAACAGACTGCAGGTCAAAACGGATCCAAGAGCCAACGCCAACTGCGGCCCCTCCCCATCACTTCAAATTTTAATCCAAGAAACCAGACTCATAAATGAATGAACCATCTGCAAGGATATGCCATATAAATGGAAACTTAGGGAGGAGATACAGGCAGAAGTCATGCCAATCGATGCAATCCAAAATATTATTTACTAAAAGTACAAGGTACCAGATCAGGAAGAAAGGGCCAAAGGAACACAGCTAAAAGCAAACTCTTACTGGTACACTACGGTAATTTACGGACGATACTAATAGTATTTTATTTGATAATAGTACACGCAGTATTACTAATAACTCTAAATTAAAGTTCATAACATAAATAGAAGCTGAAATGTCAATACTTACCAACGCCATGGTGCTTAAGACCTTTCCTAATCTGTATTCCGTAGCATGCATAGAAACCTACCAGATCTTATTATTAACGAACTGTGATATAAAAGGTGTATAAAATCTAATATAGGAAGGAGAAAAGCCGTATCAACAAGTGGTTTCACTTTTCTTTTATTCTGGTTCAGTGAAGCTCCTGTTTCACCTTCGTTTATACTTTTATCCGTGAATTTTGCAACAATTCCGGTGCCTGTTTCGCCAATTTGCACTGAAACCTGTTCGATGTCAATGAAACTGAACTGCGTCACTTTTCAATTAAACCCACGGCAATGATGAAATAAAATAAACGCTGAGCATTCAAAAGCAGTCAGCTGGCAAAGAGGAAAACTGGTAGTTAACGTCGACATTTGTTCGCAAAAACCTTGAGAAACATTGACAGGAAAACGAGTGACATTCGTAGCATGAGTTGTTTTCACCGTGGTAAAAGGCACAGGTGTGTTCGTAGGCAAAAGTAAAACTTATGATTACTAAAACTTTGGAGAGAATGTTGTTTATTATCTATTAAATGAAATCCTAAATTATTTCCTATTTACTTGGTTTTATTTCAACGCACAAAAAATCCAACTAACTTTGTTAACTCTAACTTTAACTATTTAGATACAGGGTTCGACAATTTTGGAAAAAAGCGGTAGTTGCTTTCAAATTTGACTTACCTGTGCTTTCGTTCAGTAAAAATAGAGGCGAGTCAGATTTATTCGCACCACAGGAAAGAACAATGGTCTTTTGTTCGTTTCTTATGAAAAATCTCCACAATATTTAGGTTTTATTTTGGTTTGTATACTGTATTATTACTATAGTATACATTTATGGGCTGACAAACCCCTACGCTTTAAAAGAAAAAATTTTCTTTTTTCACGCATTTTTGCCATTAACTCTCTCATGTTTTGCCTCCTGTTTTTTAACTTGCTAAACTATAGGATATACTTCAGATTGTCGGATTGTTTTTAAGAGAATAAGAAAAACACAAACATATAGCACATAATGATTTTCGTGCTTCCCCGGAAACATTGTCACCTTGCCGCCCGGGTGAAACCCCCGGACAATGCGTAGACGAACGAAACCGGAAGAGCACATCCGGCGTCGTGGTATCGGATATCCCATAACATGACAAGTCTGGTCATAATTACTCCCGCAGAGTACTCGATATTCCTCGGGGTAAGGGGTAGTCCCCGCATTCACGCTAATAATTTACATTCACACCAACACATTGCAAACATAAAACAGCACATAAACACATACTATAATACTCTTAAAACTCTTTAGTTCTGAGATACAAAAAAGAGATCTAAGTTTGTTTTGTCGTATGGCCACACGTAGTAACGTATGGACACACGTAAGTCAGCAGGAACTTCGTAGCTCATCCTGCAGGCTTCTAGTTTTCTGCATTGTAAAATATGTTCTATGCGTAATCTTTCGGTCTTTTTCCTCTAGCATGAGCCCATGTGTAAATCTTGTTTGACCTGTGTCCATCCCGGTGAGTATAGCACTGCCTCCTTGGACCGGGGACCAATGACATTCTTTATCTGCCTGAATTTGGCAGAAGACTGTCCAGACCCAGGAGAGAACTCTTATATATTTTTTATTAATCACATAAATTATTTTTCTCTTTCTTTTAAATGACTTTATTTACATTTAAAAAAAAACAATGATAGAGTACATTTAATTGAATTACAAGATTGCAATTGGCTATTGATTAATTTAATTCGAAGATAGTTTTTACAACAAACTAAATTGAAAATTTAACTGTTCTATGTGTCCATGCATAAAACATATAACAAACGTTCACTCGATACGCTTAAAATTTCAACGTTTGTTGCATATTTAATGTGTGTAAATTATGTAGCAGTTGTAAATAAATAAACGAATTTTCAAAAACTGTTTAAACAATAATAAATTTCTTCTGGTTTAAAATACAAATCATTTTTACACGCTCCTTTGAACCTAATGAAGTTAATTTATTTTAAAAATTATTAGAAGATAATAATATTAATCCCTTATATTTTGTGGTCCGATTGATTATTACATTTTTAATTAATTAATCTTTACGAAAGGTATTGGTTGAAATGAAAAAGTTAGTGCAACGGGCGAGATTCGAACCCATAACCTTCGGCTCAATACGCCGCTGCTATCGTATCTTCTGAAGTGGCCATGGGTTCGAATCCCGCTCGTGACATTTTTTTTTTATTTCAAACCAATTAATTGAAAAAATATTAATATATTTAAAAAAAATGCCTTGCTGCGCTCAAAATGGATCCACCTTGTATATAACTTCTTCCACTTTCTGAAGAAAAAAAATTAAAAAGAATGAAGAAAATTCAACACATGACGTTAGATTTTTATTAAACAAATTGTTTTTAATTTTATTTTATGGTTCAGAGATGTTTAAATACGAGTTTATAAAACCTGTTGCAGCATTTGACGGGTAGGCCTTTATAAAGCTCCCTGCCTAAGCCATATTGCTTCTATTATACTACACAATATTAGCCTCCTTATTCCTCGATCAGGCTACCGTGTCATTTCAACACGAATTTCAACGAGAATCAAAAAAGAATTGAAAATTAATATTATGTCGTTACGAATATATAACAACACTGAGGACAAAATAACTTTCTTTTTTAATTTATAAATCAATCATTCGCGTTTGAATAAGAAACAACTTTTTAACGGAGCCCTTGTATATGGTTCGTGCATGAGCAGTTCGTGAATAACCAAAATGTAAATAGGGTTGGAACGGTTAACTTATTATGCGATACAGATTATTATAATTAAAAACTTTTTTCGGCCCCTTTGACGCCTTATACATGTTCATACATAAATTACCGTTCTCAAAAAAATGTATAATTGAACAATTTACTCTTACGAAAAGTCTCTCTAAACTTGTTTATTGGAAAATTTTTAATTTTGGATTTACATTTTTCTTTTGCCGTGTAATAATTAAATGTTCGAGTATATTATGGATAAAAAGGTACGAGATAATAAATTTTAAAAATGTCATGTAAATTATCTTCAGACCATACTTTTGTTCATTTTGGTTCCTACAGTTCTGATTTTCTATTGCCTTAGTTTTTAAGCCAATGGTCCAATCCACTCGGTATCGAACGTCGCCGAATTCTTCGTTGTGCAAAATTGTGATTTTTTTCGCAGCCTAATAACTTCATTAGGTTTATGAAGCTCGCTGGGAAAAATAGGCGCTCGCGTTTTTTTAAAATTAATTTATCTCCGGGTCCCATTTTCACGAAGATGAAAGGGAACGCTGGTTGAATGAGCCTTTTTTCCTTCATTTGTTAAACACCAGTGAATCAAGGCAAAATTTCGCGGAAATTTAAGTAATTTTTATCTTTAAAACATCTGACAGAAAATTGAGAAAAATCTTTTGTACGAGTTGTCGGTATGCAAGGGAATAATCACAGGCAGACCGTGAGTGGAAACTTTGGAAGGAGGGGTGCCGATCCATCTAATCAAAAAAATCTACAAATCAATTATTATCTTGGAGATAAACTGTTTAAATAATAAGTCAATGCTTGAAGTTAAGTTCGATGTGGACATCTACGCAACTACCCATGGTTCCTGTACTTTCCTTAGGCCATTTGACTCTCCCGCCTGTGGAAGCTCAACAGAACGCTTCCTTTCTAATTCCCAAATATATCTCATCGTCACATCCAGTCTAGGGCAGATTCCCCACACCTATCAACGCTTATGTGCTTCATGGTATACTTGCAACACTAAAATAAAGAATTCTGAATGAAAATGAATATTGCATTCTGCACCATGGTTTATATCATCAGTTGACCTTCGCTGTTATCTAAGCTTTTATGTCAAAACTCATAATTACTGTACGTAAACCGCTAAGTTGATGAAATATAATGTATCGTACAAGGTTAGAAAGGCTGCCCCTTAACTAATCTCCTGAATCGATAGATAAAAGACAAACTGTTAAAATAATAAGTCAAACATTGCTAAATGGGTTTGCGGGGTTAGCCTCATCCCTGTTAATAATCTCTAAATTGGTCCGCAAGTCGGGCAAAGTTTTGATTCATTCGGGGACAAGTCAAACACCGCTCTCCTTCCGATGTTAGTCCATTAAACCGAGCTTTCTCTAAAGTTACAACCGATCAGTAAAGGTTCAGAGAATTTGGCGTAGGATCCAACGGACTTCTTTAACTGGTAAGGGTTCATTCAATCAACGGCTAAAACCAAATTAAGCATGTTTGCCCTAATCGAAGAACGGCCTAGTTTTACCGCTCTTAGCTAGCTTTAAATCTTTAATCAGATCTTTAAATTTATCTAGTTTCAAGTAGAAATTCAAGTTAATTGGGACCATCTGCACAATTTGGCCTTTAATTTTTTAACACATTCAATTATATAGATAAATTATACTTGGTTTCGACCCCACAACACTTTCAGCTCCATACACCCCACTCGGACACCAATTCCTCATCTCAACCCAAACCTTATATAAAAAGAATAATTAATTAATACGATCAATTACCATTACTAAATGCATGTATGGATTAATATATAGATAAAATCGAAAAGCCATTTAAAAATCATTCAAATGAATGTTTTATTTCAAATTGTATTTATCTCTAATTTTTACTTTACATTTTAACATTGAAGACTCATATTAATTATAAAAGACAGAAAAAATCCATATAAAATATACAAGCTATTAAAAACGGATAATAATTAGGATTCTTAAATTTGAAACGGCAATTGGGTCAGTTGGGTACGCCTAAATTCCCAATAAATTACGCCATCTTCAGTAATAAACTTTCTCACTGACGATGACGCAAAGTATTATTAACATTAAAACCCGCGAGTCCGTCTACACCACAACCCAGGTCACAAGTGGAGGTCAGTAAGTGACCCTGTGCTGGTCGAACACTAGGTTTTTTTAATATTGATCGTCGCTTTTAGCTAAATTAGAAAGTAATTCTTCCTTTCAAGACTCATGAGATTTTATTCTTTGAACTTAACTTGAGGAACCGATCAACTCTAGATATCTTTGTGGTAGTAATTATAAACTTGGATGTTTACGGGCCGACAAGCAGCTGAGGTCATTGCCGGCCCTCTACGTGTTTCCGTTCTTTTTCTATTTTTTTGCGCGTATTTTGTTTTAAAGTGCAGCCATTTGATCGGCTCGATGAGGCTACTGACTCTCTGATTTCAAATATGTACTACTTTTATATCCTAACGTGCTAGCCTCTCGTTTGTACAATACCGAATATAAAGCAACAAAACTTTTTTTTCTTTTCCCTTTCCACCACCCCGCCGTACCTGAGGAAGACCCCATACCGGCGGACAAACGCTTTAGCTTAATGGAATTTGTATAAGTAAGGGATTTCAAATAAATGATATAAAAGCACCTCCCAATGATCTTTCCTTCAGGCGAGACCGCTGGTCGATTTTTAGAGGAACCAATTTTTTCATTTTAACCTAAACAAAAGGTCATCACTTGCTGGTTCCCCCTTGCACATTTACTTTTCTTTGGCTTTATTTTATATATATTTTTATTATCTAAAATTTTCATACTAAGAAGAGGAAAACAGCCCGGAACCCTAAACCTATGTTTAATTATGCAATCAATAAATAAAGGTAATAAAACTCTAACAATAATAAACCAACAAAACCATACTTATATGTTATATTACCACAAACAAATGTCTGGTCACATTCGCTCCCCCAGAATACCCGATGTTCCTCGAGTCGGGGTTGAACGTACTACATTCTCGTTAGTGCATTACTTTTACCCCCCTCCAGGCGTCATGCACACATCCAGAGTATCTGCTATTCCTCGGGTCGGGGTCTAAGTACCCTCTTCCTTTCACGCTAATAAATTAATGCAAGCGCAACACTCGATAGAAATATAGAAGTCTGGTAATATTCACTCCCCAGAGTACTCGATATTCCTCGGGGCGGGGCCGAACCATCTCCATCCTCGTTAGTAATATACTTTTACGCTTCAGACGTCACACACTCACCGCAGAGTACACGATATTCCTCGGGGCATGACACATTAAACCGCACAATCACCCCTTTCTTTCATGTTAATAAATTACATTCATTCCAATAAATCAACATAAAGTGAACACAAAAACACATTTAAAAATTACATACATTCAAAAATCCCTATACCCCTGAAGGATCAATCTGTGACCGCTGCCGTGCACCAAGACCATGATGCAGGTCCTATGATAGGATAGTCATTAAAGATATATAATATTATAATGAATGAGGGTTTTTTTATTACAAGATTTTGAAAAGTAGACCGCTACAGTGTGATATCATGACTAACAATAAATTAATATTTTTACAGACACACCGGAGTCGACTCCATTGTTCGAGGGAGAGGACAATACGTTAGCTGGCCCGGAATTTTAACAGGTGAAGTTATGCCCATGCAGATTGTACAGAATAGTGGAATATAATTAGCATATAATATAATGTTAAATTATTGTTTCATTTATCCGTGCTCAAAATGCATTAAAATACTGAAATATTATAATTATAATATGTATGTATAATATATATAAATCTATATTGTGGCTGGACAGTAATGTTAGGTATTACTAATATTTAATTAATAAAATATTTTACATAAATATAACCGTATACATACTTGCATTGGCATTGTTATCGTATATTTATACATTTTCACAGTTTACTTGTAGTGTTAAATACATTTTATTCAACTTTTATTCCAAAAACTTGTTACCACCTGCGAAAATAATAACTACGACCAAGGATTGTCAGAGTAAAATTATCTTTATATTTTTTTTTTAAATGGCAATGAATGTTCCAATAGCACAAAAGCATTATTCGAAGTAAATAATATTATTGGTTTTCCCACAACGAGCCATTACAAAAATAAAACATCTTCCCATAAATCGTCTCATATAACCCAAACATAATTAAAAAATGAAACAACAGTTAAGTCTTAAATCGCAACAAAGTATAAGATTCAGAAGGTATAAAAAAGCTATTCTATACTTTGACAAACTTCCAAATAAGATCATTTCGAAACTACAACAGAAAACATGAAGAATATAATTTTAAAAAATTCTAACATGTAAATTAATAGTTTATTTGCCATTTTCCCTGTGTGGCTTCTCATCCCAGACGCCCAAAGAGAATTTGTACTCACATGATGACGACGTAATTATCAATTTCTTGTCATCCAATCCTTCTATCCCATAACAATTTAATTTTGTTTTGTTTAATGGAAAAATACAACATTTATTTTCTAGAAAATACAAATCACAAACGCAGAACAAATCCGTCTGCGCAATAATTTAAATTTAGATTAAAAACTTAGTATTAAACATTAATACAGAATTAATCTTTTTATGTAAGGTTTTATTTTAAATGAAGAAGGTAGCCTCGCGAGCGGAATTCGAACGAGAGCTGGAGCGTATTGAGCGTGGGTTCGAATCAAGCTCATGTCACTAGATTTTTCATTTCAAACAAAACCTTACATAAAAAGATTAATTAACTTAAAGAAGTAGTTTAAGTAGGTTTAAGTTAAATAATATTAAGGAATTAAGTAGGTCAATAGATTACTAAATGTAATAGAATTAACACGGAAAATTACGGAAAACCTTTCTATTCAACCAAATATATTTGCAATGAAAAATTAAAAATACAAAAAACATTAATTTGTTGAAAAGAGGTTCTAAGGACTCTGTCAAAATGAACCTGGTTCGTGTTACAGTGTGATTCATTGTCACAAACTCTCATAAACACAAAACTATCTTATAAAAGTCTCTACAAATCGTTTCCCGTTGACAATATTGCTTCTGTATCGGCAATCGGATAATAAATAAAGATTATATGTTCAGTTTCTATTATCGAAATCGCATTCTTTCTATTTCCGAGAGGCATCGGATAGAGCCGGCTGTCCGATTTGCTACGTCATGAAATTTTCACCGGCCCAATTCATCAAGCGCGAAATCTGGCTGGAGAGGTATATATATATTTCAGAAAATACAATAGGGATAGTCAGGGTTAAATTATTACCGAGAAAATCGGTTTGGGGTAAACTTAGATTAGACGGAGATTATTACAATCCACCGTCTCTCGGGAATGGACGTATAACTGAATTTTACCCTCACTATATCAGTTTAATTTACACTCACATTTAATTATTAGAAAGTTATGTCGTGATTAACGCCAGAATCAATATTAAATGAGTCCGATTATAAAGCAAAAACAAAAACCCGCCGCAAATTAAAACTCATCAATTAAATATAAAAGAAATATTCAACAGAATTGTTATTATAATCAATAGAAAATAATAATAACTAACAAATTCTTTCATTTTTTTCAACAAATTACATTAAAACATATTTATTTTTAATTGTTTTCTTAGGTATAGTTTGAAAAAATCATTTCATGTTTCTGGGATAACTGAAACGCTTTTTACGCGTTATGTTCGCTGACGCAACTCCATCCCTGATAACAACCAACAAAGGTTAAATACGTTTTGCATGAACACTTGAAATTAAAATGTCACGGTAAACTACACAAAAAAAGATATTATTTTTAATAGTGGCTATTTTAC
Source organism: Cimex hemipterus (assembly GCA_039619505.1). Classification (NCBI taxonomy): domain Eukaryota; kingdom Metazoa; phylum Arthropoda; class Insecta; order Hemiptera; family Cimicidae; genus Cimex; species Cimex hemipterus. Next base: position 6,421,540 of record CM077108.1, read on the forward strand.
AAAAAATTTAAGACCACTCAAAATTACTTGTTTTTTATGTTAAAATACTCTTGTAAAGTTTTTTTTTCTCTGACGATACTTAACATACGTATAGACAAACCACGTCTATGACAAAAGACAAAAATGTGTTCGAAAATCCGCAAAAGATCGTCACACAGTTGCGATCAGGTACAAATTTTGTACTGAGCAAGCTCGAATGTTGGGTTGTCTGAGTTTTATTCAATTCTTGAGGTCAATAGACCAGACTTCATTGATCATCCCTCTCCGTCCAAACAGCGCCCCTGCCACCTACACCTCATGTTACATCCAATCTAGCCCGAGCCGACACTTGCCGGAAGGAAAGAACAACTAATTTCGCTGTTTGGAAATTCGTTCTCTTTTTGGCCTCGACACGCGAAAATGATATCGATCTATATAGCGATCTAGAGATCTAGATAGATAGATAGATAGATAGAGAGAGAGGGGGGGAGAGAGAATATAACGATCTTGAAGAAAACCATTGTAAGCTCATAAATTCCAACATATATTTCAAATTTATCCATTCAAAATCAAGTTTTCACTTTCCCGCTTAAATATTTTTTATTGTTATTCAGAAATCGTGAGATGCGGTCTCGCGTGACGTAGATTTTAGGAAAACATTTTTTTTATGATGCCAACGTTTCGACCTTTATTGAGATCATCTTCAGGGCTCAAAATGTTGGTTTTCTTTTCACATGTGTCATTCTTGTGTGTCTGGTTGAGAATACCAATGAGATATTGAACAATACACATGATAGACACATCTACACAAAAAACTTTGATCCCTGAAGATGATCTGAATAAAGATTGAAACGTTAGCACGATAAAGAAAGTATCTTTCCGAAGACTACGTCACACTAGGCCGCATCCCACCATTTCTGAATAATCATAAAGTAGCGATCACTAAACAGAACACAAAATATTTTTATATCGAATCTGAATTGCAAGTTAAAAGCAGCGCTAAATATTCCTCCCTGCGTTTATCTTGTTTATTTTGTAGGCAAGTGCGTATGATTTTAGTTTGAACAAAAACAACCAGGCTCATAAAAATTCCAATTTAATGCATTTTCCAAGCCTCACGGTCTTCCTCGATTCAAGCATTAAAGAAGTCATTTCTGGATCACTAATATTTCGGAGGAGGGAACCTCGTTTTGTTCAAATTAAGGCACTTCACGCAACAGCGCGTTTTGTTTCTCCATGAAAAAATACAATTTATGGACAACTCTTGAAATTTTTTTGTTAATTTGTAAGAAACCTATTTACTAAAAAATATATTAGGCAGGTGTATCGACTAATTTAATTGGTTAAAGTAAAAGTTTATTTTGATTACTGCACTCTGTATGTAAAATTTTAAGAAATATCCTTCAGCCAGATTTAATGAGGTTTGTTTACCAACAGCATTAATAACATATGGGATCCTTGTTTGGATTTCTAGCACAAAACCTACGATTTTTCATTTACCGCTCAAAATTGTGTAACAATATCACTGAATAAACACAGGAAGTACAGTAAACATTACCACGCTTCACGCAATGTAGCATTAAGGTTCATTTATCAAAACAAAATTGATATCAGTTCCTATTCCTCTTATGATAAATTAAAAATTATTTTCACACATATGTATACATAATATACGTATATATGATTAAAGAAAAGAAATTTTTATAAGTGGCATAACTCACACTCACAAGAAAAGTGACACAATACTAAAAATTATAAAAATCAGATTCACAATGAATAGGGATGTTGCCAATTTTGTAGTATTTACTTTCCCAAGCTTTTTATTTTATTTTTATTATAAATCGCATTAAAATTTGTTTGAAATTATTATATTTTTTACAGAAGGTGCTTTCGTTCTTAAATCCTTTCTAACATCATACTTCATCTGATTCTTATTTTCCTTCTAGTTCCTTGAGCTTATTCTTCCTACTATTCTTGGGTTACCTCGCATATAACATTCTTTCTTCGTGTCCCAGCCATCTCAACATCTCTGCTTTAACATGGTTCATATAAATAGTATTTCCCTAATATTTCCCATTAATTTCCCCTTTCAAATTATTCTCCGTAATTTTTGAAAAATAATTGTCCTTTCCGAAATATATAATTTTTCGCAATCATACTAATTTAAGGTGCATTATTTAGCACGATCGCATATCATTATGTGAACGAAACTTTTATACAGGCTGATCTGTTTTTTATGGGACAACAAACTTGAGGTCAATATCTCGATATTTGCTTAATAAGCTAAGTGTTCTGCTAATATTATTTCACTAATTTCTTGTGTTATGTTGTTTTGAAATTTCCAAGGGTGACAGTGTGTGAAGCCCTTCGGCCCGATGAGAGAGACATTTTTAAATATTTTTTTTTATTCATTTCTATTCATTCCTAATATTTTTCTGTTATTGTCAATAGGTTCCAAAAGTATTTTTTAATGTTTAAACATTTTGTGCCACGATATCATGAAGCGCAGAGATGCTATGTTTTATTAATGATGCCCTCTTCTTTTAAATATTTTACAATATGATGGAGCAAGACATTAAATAATGTATACGAGAGGGCATCATTAATATTTAAGGTGACTCCTTTCTTATTTCCAACCAAGACCTAAATTTTGGAATCATTAATAGTCATTTTTATAAGCCTCACTAATATATCAGGGTCTCCGTTTCTCCTCAATACATTAAGCATAGCCTTTCTGCGAACTTTGACGAAGGGCTGTTGTAAATCAATAAAAAGTGCAAGCATGTCCAGATCATATTCATAATCACTATTTTTGGTGGTCCGCTTGAACAATTAATATGATTCGATTAATTATGGTTTTCAGTTGAGAGAAAAAACGAAAAATGTCACGAGCGAGATTCGAACCCACGACCTTTGGCTTGATACGCCGATACTCTATCACTTGAGCTTGGGAAGTTAATGCCCTAGTGGATGAAGGTCACGATGAAGGTCTAGCTCAAGTGATAGAGTAGCAATGTATCAAGCCGAAGATCGTGGGTTCGAATCTCGCTCGTGCTATTAACTTTTTTCATCTCAACTAAAAACCTTAATATATATCAACATATTTTTATATATATAGCTAATTACAAGCTAATAGCTCAAGTGATAGAGTAGCAGCGTATCAAGCCGAAGGTCTTGGGTTCGAATCTCGCTAGTGACACTGGCTTTTCTATTAAACTAAAAACCTTAATTAATTGAATCATATTCATAATTTTTTCTTAAAACCCTGTTTTAACAGGAAAATCTGATTAAATACTATGGTTTGTTCTAAAGGCCTGTATTTTATAATTATATATTCATCTATATCTCTGCATATTTAAAGCCGATTTAGGGGAGAGGATTTTGTAAGCAAGTTTAAAAGCAAAATTGATAAATAAACGGCTATATAAAAACACTCAACTTTAACATAAAATAGATTATTGGAATCCAATAGCAAAAGGATGAAATACTGACAAACATTTATTATTATGTGTTTCATTTTGTTACGACAACTGACAATAACTCTCTAGATACTGCTCATCTATTAATCCCCATCCAAGTAATTGTTTACCATTCGAAAGTGTAAATTCCTCAAATTATCGCATATATAATTTATGACGTTTTAAAAATAGATGGAACATTAATCTTAAACGATGAAATTATTGTTATCAAAAGTACTCCACAGAATCGAGCCGTAAGGAGCTCAATCCATCTAAGCGCCTTATCACGTGTGAGACAATGTGTCTCGCACACATACACATAAATCTTTTGTAAAAGAGAGACGTATAATCATTAGCTGTCATGGGTGGCCCATTGTGCCATGCATTTGCAAACGGAACCTAGCACATCTGCATATAGAGCATTCCAGGAAAAACAGCCCGAGGAAGAAAAGATATTGACCAAGTATTTCAGTCCTCTCCATTTCAAAAAGTTCGGACATAATTTTTTTTTAAATATATCCATAAACCACTGAATAATAAAAGGCTCGATTGGGTGAGGGCGTATATTTAAAAAAAGTGGTTGATTAAAATCAATCTTGTTTTACTTCTTTATTCAGAACTTTTGGTGACTAATAAGAGGTTATTGGAGTTTAACAAAAGTTAGAGAAATTTTTCAAAATCCTTATAAGTTCAAATAATTACGGTTGTAAGTTGAGATAAAAAGTCAGTGTCACGTGCGAGATTCGAACCCAAGGCCTTCCAGCTTGATACGCCGCTACTCTACCACTTGAGCTATCGTGACTTCGATCCCCTCAGAACCACGAAAAATAGTGGAAATTCTTATGAATTTTTAAATCATAAAATTGAAATTAATTTTGTTAAGAACTGATACGTACTGTATATATATGAAAGTTAATGATGTAGTGATTGATATTATGTGCTACATGCAATAAAAAAACCCGTTTTATCCAATAGTCGATTCTCATATCAGGTGGCATTCGTACACGCTCACCATGCGAAATTGCCCCTTGCACCTCAAAACCTTTCTCTATTCGATGGACTCAGACGCGACTTTGGCTCAAAATTGAGAGTCGGTGTGTCATCCTCGCATGGCCTATTCTTAATCGGGTGAGGATGACCCTATTTCTTTGGTTCAGATCTCCCGAGAGTCACCTTTAGTTTCGATGCGTGAGAGTTTCTCTGCCGATCAGACTCTCGCTGCTGCTTTCCTTTTTTGTCAATTATGAATAAATTTGCTTATTTTATTTAATTGAATAAAATAACAGCAACTTATTAATAAATAAAATATTGTTTTTATTTTAAAAGGTTTTTTCTTTATGGTTATTTTAATGCTAGAAAAAGGTACTCCGTTAAATCTAACGTTACAAACTTTGTCCAAGTAAAAATAATTTGTTTATAAATTGCGCCAAATTGAAACCAATCCTGGTCATATTAAAAAAGTGAAAGAGCTATTAGTGTCAATTTTGGAGCGCGATGTTGATTAATTTCGTAATGCAATTGGTACCGACCGAGTTGAAAGAAAAATCTTCGTCTTTTTCTACCAGCCTACTCCGTCCTCAATTCTGGCAGGAAAGTGAGACGTTCCAATCTCCCTCGCCCGGAGATAGGATTGAAATATGAAGGGAGACAAAACAATTCCGACAAGGCGTCCATTATCGCAGGCTCGGCCGGTAAGAAGACTGCGAGTGGAAACCGGAGAGGCCACTTATCCCGGCCTCCTCATCTGTCACAGAAGGCTGTATACATGAATCTTCAAAATTTACTTATTGCTCTTATATATTCTATGTATGGGACAACTTTTGTCACTTTTGAATTGAGAATTTTGAAGGTATTTTGGCCAAAATTACCTCGGAGTGAATAATGTATCGACAATCGTGCTCCAAAATGCCATTCGATGTGCTACATCCAGATTCTTTTCTAAGGGCGCATTTCCAGTATTAAGTTATTATTTAAAAAAAGTATTAATGATACGCCGATCAAGTATCAGAGGCTGGAAATCATTCTATTTGAAACTGCCTCACTGGTAGGAGGATTTCGTAATAAACTGTTTTTGTATAAAAGGGTTGGGGGTTGATGCAGAATTATGGCAATCTTTTCTTAAGCGACCTAAGCAGATCTATTGTGGAACAAATTTATTTTTTATTTGTTTCAGATTTCTTCAGGCAGTTCTATTATATTTAAGCTTTCTTATAAACATCCGATTGATAAATCTATAATAAGAATAAATAAAAAACTGTATTCTTTCATTTTAACATAACTTTATGAGCAAGCTTACATGGCTCAGAATAGAATTACATGAAGAAATATGACAATATAATAAGTTTTAATTTACAAAGATGTTTCAGCTTATGTAAACAACTTTCTGTCTAGTCTTACTGAATATTTCCTTATTTGACAATTTAAATTAAGGGAAAATTTATAAAATTCTAGTCTCAGGATGCTGGTTTAGAATATGTAGTTTGTTCGTTAACATGGGGGGAGAACAGATGTGCTAGTTCAGTGTCAGGAGTCTCTAGAGAGTTGCAAGAAATGATTTTCAACGAAGCAATGAGGTCGTGTAGGAAGGACAAGTGAATAGGGTCTAGACGCAGTGGCATTTATCACGACACTTTGGAAATAATCTGCTCGCTAGTAAGAGTTTTAGCAAAACATGGAGGAAAGAGGAGTGAGAGCAAAAAAAAAGGAAGAGCAGATCCTTGTGAAAAAGTGGTTGGACACATCAAGTTTTTTCAACAATCTTTCAGTTTTTAAGGTTCTGAATTGTATTATTGTTTTTTGTTATTGTTGTTTCTAATTTGGTAAGTTTTCCTTCCTGGTAACACGATTTCTTTCACTCACAAAAAGAGTACTATTTTTGTTAGGTGTATTTTCAGTACTGATGTTTACAAAGGGTTTGATTTTATTTTCTGGTTGAATTCACAAAATTTATTAAAATATTTCAAATTAGCATATTTGTTATTCAGAAAATATCATTTTATATTATATAAAATATATAAATAGAGCAAGTATTCCGGGGTTTTTGAGGGGGGGGGATCGGCAACAAAGTTTTGGTCAATGCCATCGCTCTCTTCCTTAGCTTTGTATTTATTTTCTTAACTTTCTGGCATATTAATACTACTAATATCTTTTTCCGTTTCTTCCACTGAGTTTCGATATTTTATGGTACAACAGTAACCAACTCTCTCTTATCTGGGTCCTAGTGCTAGCCACTCTGTACTCACTCTCAGGGCCGAGTCAATTGTGCATAAAACAAGACCATACACAGAAACAAGATAAAAAACATGATAGACTGGTTAACATTCACGTTTCCCCAGAGACCTCGATATTCCTCGGGGTAATTGCGGGTAAATCCGACCATTCACGCTATTAAATTACTTCACACACCAGACATCTTCCATCCTACTCCAGAGTTCTCGACATTACTCGGAATATCCTTTGAACTAAGCCCTTTTATTTATGCTAATAATTATTATTGTATATCCCCAGAACAAATCAATACTCATATTAGTCGGGTTATTTGGATGATAGTCAAACCATTCAGGCAAATAAATACAGTCGTCCCAATATTACACACATTAAGACACAAATAATTGCTGTTATTATTTGTGTGGTGTTTAGTGGCCGTTAGACAAATCTTATTCGGAGATCGTGAGATGCGATCTGGCGTGACGTAGGTTTTAGAAAAATATTTTCTTTATCATGCCAACGTTTCGACCTTTATTGAGATCATCGTCAGGGCTCAAAGTGTTGGTTTTCTACGTAATCGTGCCATTTCTGTGTGTCGTGTTGACATTGCCTACGTCACACCAAACCGCACAAAATATTTTTTATATCAATCATTTTATCGAATTGATAGTGCCCAAACAACACGACAGACAAGAATGACACAATTACGCAGAAAACAATATAAAGATCGAAACGTTGGCACGATAAAGAAAATGTTTGTTTTTTCTAAAACTTACGTCGCACCTACTGCATCTTACGATCTCCGAATAATCAATAACTGTTATTATTATTAACGTTTGACTTGTTGTGGTTCTTGTGATTTTATTACATTTTTTATCGGCTACTTAAATTTTTAATAATCTCCTAATATAATTTTTTGTGCAAGGATCTTTGATCCGTATGTAATAAATTAAGAGTTGATGTACGGTGTGATGGGAGATTGTTAAAATATTCGTTATTCTATATCCCTCCCCCGGATCCATCTGGATACATCTAAAAACCAACGAAAACTGGCCGAATGGAATTTTGAAGAAGAAAGAGAGACGTCCTTCAGTAGAGGTGTAACCCAGATAGATAGGTGAGCGGGCTGCGTGCCCGCCCACACTTTCTACCCCAATTACGCTAAAAGGAAGCCGTGTTGTTTGGGCCGCACAGGCCGATACCATTATATAAAAGCAGCCGGATAGAATAATATACGTTTTGTACGACGAAGACGATGAAAGAGGGAGTTAATGTTCTACTTAGACCACACGAGTTTTCTCAATGGCTCTCTCCCCTACCAAAAAGGCTCATATTACATTTGGAATCCTCTCATTCGACAAACTGGCCTCCTGTAATGATCTGACTCTTTTAGAACAGAGCCAAAGGTGAATCCGTCAGCTCACTACAAAAATATTAAAGTTATAGAAAATCCATGCACTTAACGCGCAAAATTAGGCACTCACATGCGTTCCTGGCAGTGCATCAATAAATTGATTTTTTCGCTTTAAAACTTTTTGAATTTTTTTAAATAGATCAAGTTTAGAAATACTCTACACACACTCTTGAAAATGCGAATATGGCGTTTACAGTTAGGCCGTTTCTCATCAATTTTGACTACCTTCTCGCTGGGTTGGCCTGCCTTTCCCTAACCTATTTCTCTCCCCTTTTCCATTCTGCTTTACTTTGAGCAGAAATGTTGGAACAAAGATTAAACCAAAATGAAGAGCATAAGGGCAAAGTTTATATAAAGTTTTA
>CM077108.1:6430359-6640144 GCA_039619505.1 Cimex hemipterus
TCTCTCTCTCTCTCTCTCTCTCTCTCTCTCTCTCTCTCTCTCTCTCTCTCTCTCATTTCTATTATTGCATTAAAAAAATTGGTGGTTGTACAAATCCTTGTTGTTCCTGTCTGTTTGTATTGACATATTAGCAAGAAAAATATTTTAATTCAATCGACGGTTTCAAGTAGGTAGATAGTCTATCTGATAAAGGCGTGCGAATAGAGCCGAATCACTGCAGAATCCGTACAGTGTTGTATTGAGTCGGAAAACCCGCAATTTCCGTCCCTCAAAGTTGGCGAACCATCGATTGTTTGCTGTCAAAGAAGGAAATAGCATTACCTATCAGCAAATCTTCATCTCTGTTCTTTGCCGTCCGGATTTACGCGTTGTCGCATCCTAGTATCTTGAGTTTGACGGGGTTTGAAATTGCTTTTTCATTTACATTTTATTTTACACAAAGAATAGTCGGCGATGGAGAAAGCGTCTGTTTTTATAATCGATCTGTGCGTCAAATCCTCGCTACTAGACGAAACGCTGGTAGAAACCATATCCACTTGCCGGGTTTCTTTCGATTGATTTTGTCCGAAGGGGTGTTTAATCACAGGATTTAACCTAGTGCGTATCATTTACAAATGAGAGATACAAAACCAACTTATAAACTGTCAATTTTTACTAATAAAATCATTTGTAAATTTATTATTCATTTATTTTTAAATTCAATTTCATTCTGTGTGCTATATGTCATCTTTTTTTATGAAGATAAGTGCGTTTGTACGGCTATAAAGGATCTTGTGCTTTCTATTAAGCGACGGTTAGAGATGGACAATTATTAATGGTTCTTATAGTATACAGTTAATGTATAATTTCAAATTACTTAAAATCACTAAGAGCATAAACGAATGACAAAAACATGGGCAAAATTAATAGAAATAGAAATTGGTTCAAAGTCCTTAAAAGTTGGTTTATTTTTATCTATGATGTAATTATAAAAAGTTGAAAAAGAGATCTGATCCGTAAAATCCGTCTAGCTTTTGATTATTGTGAAAAAACTATGCACCAGGGGTCCTTTAAAGGAATGGATTATTCCGTTTTATAAGGTTTTATGATGACCCTCGTAGCCGGTGATCTACCTCAAAATCAAAGAAATATTATTTGGGAAATAAATCATTAACTCAAATGCAAAGGGGCATCTCTCTATATTGTTTCTTTAAAAATAAAAAATGTATTTCCTTAAGAAATCAAGATACGGTATATAAAAACAATGCATAAACTTTATGCTTACTTATTCAGATATCGTGAGATGCGGTCTGGTGTGATGTAGGTATCAGAAAAACATTTTCTTTTCGTGCCAACGTTTCGATCTTTTATTGAGAACATCTTCAGGGCCTGGGATTTACAAACATAGTTTACATTTAGAAAATACATACAGAATTTGGAAAAGTGTATTTATACAATGTAAATAAAATATATTTTATATTCCATCAAAGTATTTCTACTCACTCAAATTCTCATTTATCCCTTTCTATATAATCCTGAAAGAATAAACTGGCCGAAACATTACCAACACATTGTTTCCCTTTTTCGGCTCTTTTCACCTCAAAGAAGCCGACGACTTATACAAAATTGTCTCTTCTATACCCACTTCCTTCCCCACCACTTCAAAATCCAACATATATAAACATTAAACAGTAAATTCTCACTGGCACTCTCAACATGACATGGCACAATTACACAGAAGACAAACACTTTGAATGAGTAGAAATACTTTGATAGAATATAAAATATAATTTTTGCATTGTATAAATTCACTTTTCCAAATTCTATATGTATTTTCTAAATGTAAACTATGTTTGTAAATCCCAGGCCCTGAAGATGATCTCAATAAAAGATCGAAACGTTGGCACGATAAAGAAAATGTTTTTCTGATACCTACATCACACCAGACCGCATCTCACGATATCTGAATAATTATCCATTAACGGTCACTAATCTCCACACATTTATGCTTACATGCAAACAATAGAACAATAATTAGATATCATAAGAATTAATAATATGGGCCTGAAGGGCAAAATTGAAACAATCAGCTTTAAAAGTAAAAAAAAATACCAAAACAGTAAAACCATTAATGAAAATTAACTAGTTTTCGTGGTCCGCGTGAGAAAATAATATCTTACAAGTAATTAAGGAATTTAATTGAGACAAAAAAGGTCAGTGTCACGAGCCGGTTTCGAACCCACGACCTTGGGTTGGGATAAATAGGCCGCTACTCTACCACTTGAGCTATCGTGACTTCGATCTACTCTGACACTTCTCATGTCAACTTGATTGAAAACTCATTGAAACTCTTTGGTTCTAGGCGACAAATGGAATAAATTACACTTTTGAAAAACGGCAAAAAAGGGGGCAAATTAAAAGTTGGGGTTGAGATGGGAAGTTAGTGTCCGAGTGGATCGAAATTGCGGTAGCTCAAGTGGTAGAGTAGCGGCGTATGAAGCGGAAGATATTGGGTTCAAATCCCGCTCGTGGCACTGACTTTTTTATCTCAACATAAAACCGTAATTAATTGAACTTATAAGAATTTTGAAAAATTTCTCTAACTTTTCCCAAACTCTTATTCCTTTAGGAACCACTTCTGAGTTATCAAACATTCTCAATTAAGAACTAAAAACCTTAATTAATTGAAAGATGATAAAAATGATAACGGGCCACACAACAGAAATGATTTATATTAATAAAAATTAAAGCGGATACAAATCTGATTTTGCTGGTTTTCAGCTGATTTTTTTCTTTTAGTTTTCCTTCCAACCAGACTGAGCAATCCGTCCTCGCTTTCCTGCCATGGAGAGCCTGGACATAGTTTCTTTTCTTTTTTAAAAAAGATGGTTCCTACTTACATTAAGTGCTACACATTAAGCTCCACACTCACCCCCATCATTTATAATTTATAGTTTCTTTTTGCATAGTTTAAGTGAATGATATGTGATTGGTAAAATCTACTGTTCAAGTACGATAAGAAATAGTAAATAGAATATTCGGTTAATTGAATTTATAAGGCCTTAGAATAGGTGAAAATGTGAGGTTGCAACGGCTGGTGAACGGGTACGTAGATTCGAGGCATTCCTGTCGGCACGACGTAATCTGTCGAGCACGTAATAAACGGGTGTAACTCAGTGGAAAATAACACATCCACGATTGGCCAAACGTGGGTGTTTTCACGCTTCCTTCGACATTTCCGGTTTTTCGCAGGTTAAGCTCAAATTCAAGGTCCGATTGAGAAAAGGGACGCTTTTTTCTCTGCTTTCCGTTTTCGTCTCTCGTCGTATTCATATGTGCTGATGATGGTGATGAATTAACTCTTATTAATATTATGACAGGCCGTTAAATAAAAATATAGACAAGAAAAGTGGCACAAGAACCTTATATCAGAAGTGTTTTTAAAGAGGAAAATCGCCCTTTCTCAACCAAATAAGTTCAGTATTTTGTGTAGTCCTCCTACTCTTTTGATCTTAGGGATCTCCTAATTAATATGATGTGAACAAAACGCCTGGTGTTATATAAATAATTTATTACAATTTTGGGGAAACTTTCGACAGCTTTGCAAACTCCACCCGTGTCTAAGAAGCCAAAGAGCAAAAATAAAAAAGTGTATTGTTTCTTACTTATTTGTCCATGTTTGATAGCCAACCCTCTTTACCATAATAATTTATTCTTGACAACAAATAAAATGCCATTTGTTTAATGAAAAAAGAGTTAAATAATGTTAATCTTTATTAACGTTTTAAAATGTAGCCGCCGGAAAAGAATAAATCGTCTGTACACTTTTGGATAGAGTCTCCAGAGATGGGTCGATGAAACTAATCAATCAACCCAGTTAATAAACGTGGATATAAACGATGTCCGGGAAGTGAACAATGGAGGGATGGAACGTGTGGTCGGGCGAGGCTGGCAGGATTACCCTAATACCTAATGGAAGAACGATGGCACATTTCTCCCCCATGGTCTCAATCGTCACTAGATTTCCTCTTTCGTATTTCTATCTCTTTAACGATATTTCAATTGAATTTCTTTATCTGTTTATCTAGAGAATGATGATTCCTTTATAGAAAGATATCGAGAAAATGAGAAGATAAAGTAACAAGGCGTCTCTAGTGAAACATCTTCGATTGAACTATTAATGTTTTGTAGTTAGAATAATTTACATTTTTTTAAATTAGATGCGAAAAATGTACTAGTAAGCCATCAAGTTGTTTCTTGTTTTGTAGGATGTGTGAGACGACTTTTTGAAATGGCCCAAATCAATTTGTGCCGTCGGCGATCGTTTCCGGTTGTTCGCATGGGACGTCGAATCAATTTTTCGTTACACAATATCGCGATTGTTTTGTATTATACCCTTGGCAATTGTGTGATGCCGTAGAATAGAAAAAAAAAGTTCGTGCCCGGCTAACGATTGGGTAAATTTTAACGAATTTCATTGCAAAACAACAATTCCGTTGTGAACTGCCAAATGGTATGAAATACTCCTAATAAGTAAAAAATTTCTTATTGGACATTGGTAAGTATAGTGAGAGTGGCCACCCCCTTTTTGTTAATAAATACTTGCATTAATTATAATTTTTATTTTTTATTCTTTACTGGATATTTTTGTCGCACACCCACATCAGAACACTCCCCGATATCAACACAATAATTTCAATATACGACCTTTTGTTTTTCTGTACTATTACGTTTTCTAGTTAGTCCTAATAAAAAGTGCAGCTTTTTTATTTTGCTATGTTCGGTAGCTTTTCCCCATATATTTCTGGAAAAATTATAAAATTATTAATTATTCAGATATCGTGAGATGCGGTCTGGTGTGATGTAGGTATCAGAAAAACATTTTTTTTATCTTGCCGACGTTTCGATCTTTTATTGAGATCATCTTCAGGGCCTAGGATTTTCAAACATTTCAAACAAAAATAGTTTACATTCAGAAAATCTGAAAATAATGTCAACAAACACTTTGAGTGAGCAGAAATACTTTGATGGAATATAAAATAAATTTTTCATTGTATAAATTCACTTTTCCACATCCTATATGTATTTTCTAAATGTAAACTATGTTTGAAAATCCCAGGCCCTGAAGATGATCTCAATAAAAGATCGAAACGTCGGCACGATAAAGAAAATATTTTTTTGAAACTTACATCACACGAGACCACATCTCACAATATCTGAATAATTATCTATTAACGGTCACTAATCTCTACACATATAAAATTATTATTTTATTTTTTCGAATATTAATCCACGAAAAAAAATTAGAGAGCTGTGGTGTCATGTCACGTAGTTGGTTGATTCTGGAAGCCACATTTTTGGAAGTATTGATGTTTATGTTTACAATTTCTGTGAATAATATTTCAATTTTGTTTATGGGTTTTTGCTGCACCCGCCATCCACCGCACAACACAACGTTCTGGTGAAAAGTTGATTTTTGATGCCGCTCAATTTGAAACGTGCGAAAAAGGTGAATGACAGCATATATAAATAATATCCAAATAAATAGTGCAAAAAAAATAATTTTAACTAAGTAATTAATATTTAAGCCAAATAATATTTAGGTACCTGTTTAAAATAAAGGGTAATTCAAAATATATTATTTATTCATTTGGTTCCATGTGGAATTTTACATTTTTTTGTTTCAAATTTCTTAAGCCAATCTAGTACCCTCCCTTTGTTGAAATCATGAAACATTGTTCTTCTTGTCCTCTTGTATTGAAAATGAAACTGAAATTATGTTTGGTTTCAATTAGGTGGTCCTAAAATCCAGATAAAATTTTCGATTTAGGCAAGTGTTCTTTCACTTTTAATTTCTCTGCCGCTTTTTCCCACATATTTAATAGCATAATGATTACAATTAAGTTGGTAAACCCCGCTGTTTTACAAATTGCTAATTAATTGAAATAGACATATATTGAAAACCACAACTACAGGTATTGTGAAACGAACAGATTCTTCTCACCCAAAAAGCTGCTTTACCTTTCTAAGCGAACGTGTACCTCTAAAAGCTACTCTAAAACCTTTTCTAGGTTTTCTGATAGTTCAATGTTTTTCTTTCTTTCTTTTTTTGGTGGGGTAGCTAAATTCGAGTGTTGCTCCTTTTACAGTTAATTTTTTTAAATCTTTTACTACCACTTATCCATAATGATTTCTTGATATATATTATTTTTAACTAAGGTTTTAATTGTTTGTGATAATTTTTATAATTAGCACTTATTAATGAGAATTTCAAGGGCTATAATTCAAATGAATCCATTTAATGAGGATTTAATGCTTGAAAAAAGGATAGTTAAAAATAATTATTGGAACCATTATTAACAAAAATTGAATTTTCATCGTTTTTTATTAATTCAGTTGAATCTTTTCATATTGTCACTTGAATCGATTCGGAAAAATTTTGATTTCGTCATTATATATTATAAATTTTTGATAAACAATTTATATATTAATTTCAGCACTTTAGCTATAATTTTTAATCCAAATTGTATGTTAATACGGTAAATGAAAAAATATTTGAAATTCATTGATCATATGTAGGTTTATCTTCAAATAAAACACGTTAAACAATTATATAAAATAATAGATTGTTTATATTTTTATACATGATCCCATTTGCATTAGAATAACTAAGATATTGGAGAAAATGTTCTCTCAGAAAATTTTAGCTGAACATCTAAATTGATCAATCCATTCGGCCAATAAGATACTAAGGTTTCTAAAAAGTCTAATATAGATCTAAAAACAGCTATTATGCACGAGACCGATTGATAAAAACTGCAAGTAGCGGAAAAAATAAAACGACAATAAAAAGGGCAGAACGTTTAAAGAGAATTCTTGTAACTAGACGGGGTTAACAAGGAGTCTGAAAAAGGCCAATTCGTCGCCATGAGAGGGAGGGTCGAGAGCAGAGGGTCGACCCCAAAGTAAAGTACTTGTTACTTTGAAAGTCAATATTAAATCAGGATCGGCAGGAACCACTTGACTCGGATCTAAACTCCCAAGTTTCTTCCGAAAATGCTGAGAGCATTAAACTGCAAGGAAGGGTCATTACGGATAATTTATTTATACTTTCTCTTCCCGAACTTCATTTCAGACAATGTACTTTTTGTCCGGAAAATCTTGTTAACATTTATTAAACTCGTGAACAGAGTCTAATACAAAATATGAATAGTATACGTTTTGATAACACTTTGTGTCCACCTAAGTATATAACAGGATTGTCGAGCTACAATAGGGTTACAGAATGAACTGTAACTTTAGTACGAATTTTTTTTAAAATGGAAATTAATTTAAAGTTTTTCTACGAGTGCACGAAAAAAAACTCCATATAGCTCTAAGATAAGTCGATTATTTCTTCAAGCTATAAATTCTCCGCTTCTTATTTATGAATATATCACCTTCTACCTCTTACATTTGAACGAAAAAGAAAACCTATCAACAAGTAATCTGAAGGCTGATTAATGCTGAGTGGTGGTCTAATTTATTTACAATCTGCCTAATTGTGTCTTGCTGCAATCCTTCAAAACTTTAAACTTCTGGAGCATTTAGAGAAATTATAGATTCACATATCCAAAACTTTTATCAGGTCGGAAAATACTGTTATAAATTTTTCCCCTTCCACATTTTTCGCTGGGAACGTTCCTAGACCAACATTATAAGCATTACAATGCTTCTGAATTGACAGATTTGAATAGGTTTTACTTATGGACCACAATGAGCCGGAGCCGCAACGCTAAGTCGTTGACATAACAACTCATTATTGGATTGGTCCCGGGTTCGAATCTCAGCAACCCTACATTTCAACACATGTACTACCAAGAATAAGGGCTTTTTAAGGCCGCCCGGAGTATGACCTCTGCTACTGTCTCACAAAAATTAAATAATAACATACAATAAAGTCTCTTCAGGTTTACCATTTACAAAAATACAATAATGTACAAACTTAAAAAAATAATTAGATCATAAATATAATTAATGAAATTAACAATTTATTTCAAATAGGATGGACCATCAGAGGAGTCTACTTTTATGTAGTCTCTCTATCTAGCAATATAGTCCAAAGAGTCCAGCAATAATTTAGCTGTCACTGTCTCTTCGTGGAAATACATTATTAAAAATTAGTATATTATATAAAAAACCTTTGTAGTGGAAAGTATAGGTAGTTCCAACCTTCCTTCCACATAAAAGACCAAGTGATATATAGTATAATTAGTTTCTACAATAGAAGTGATTGTTTTGTATAATAAATTAATAGTGTGAATTACTTTTTCCTGTGATTTTTTTTTAGTGAATAACGAATGAGTTCATTTCCAGTGAATGAATAACCAATGTATTCATTTTTAGTAAATAGTCAATGAGTTCATTATATTTTTTAAAAGTGTTTTACAAAATTCGGTTTTATCTACGTTTTTTACGAGAATCTGTCACAAACGATGTTATATGAGCCCTGAGTATTTCGGTGATTCGTAGGCCGCTGGATTCGAACCCGGGACCCTTGCATTACAGTTATGAACGCCTTGTCAACGCCTGAACAGTTGTCGCCAGCAACGCCCTAACTGATACTCTTACATTCTTTTGTGTTTTTCGTATGCCTAAACCATGATCATTTTATGTGCATTTTTTTAAGACTTGAATGGCTCAAATTTTGGGCATTCTAGGCAGGCAAAATTAATTTGCAGGATTGCAGATAATTTGTAAACAACGTAGAAAAGCTACCGAAGTTTTTTATTTTTTATTTTTTTTTACGTTTTTATTGTATAATAAAATTTACTTACTTTGTACAATAATGCTTATCTCATTTAATATAAAAACATAATAGGAGATCTTATCCTCGAAAATTCTTGCCTCTTTTTAGTGAAATGTAGGCGAGAGTTCGTATATAAATTAATTTATTATATAATATATGTAAAATATAGTTTAATGATACAATAAACAAATAAGAAGCAATGTTTCGCAGACGCGTAGAAAACGTTTTAACTAAAAATGCTTTGTTATTTAAAGGCAGTTTCTGCTACACCGACAATACATTGTTAATTTGCTGCTTTCTTGTTGCAAGAAGGGGTCTGACATGTTTGCACAAGTCATATCTATCTTTTATCTGTCACATATCAGACATTCACACAAGACCCTCTTTTACATCTTAGATACATCTTTTTTTTCTCTTGTTCAGGCTTTTCAGTCAATTGAATTTTATCATTTATCTCATTTCTTGAACAATTTCAATTCGATAATGTTTTTTATATGGATTTGTATATAAGTGGAATCACCACAAAGGAAAGTTATTAATTGACAGTTTCCCGAGATTCCAATTATTATTTAAATCAGAAGAAGTTCCTGATGCTTCAGATAACAAAATTCCACTTTCTATTTTATTCGTAACTAATCCAACAATGGGCAATTGTGATTATAGTACACTGTCAATAGAGTAAAATATAAAACAAATTCAAGGTTGTTTGAGTTTAAACTGGCAATTAAACTTCGAAAAAAAAAGATTGCCCTAAGGCAATTATTTTTGCTTTTTTGATCAATATGATCAAACAAAACTAGATTATTTTCCAATTAAAAGTGAACAATAATCTTTGGACATTGTTGATGATTGGCTGATAGGCTTTAATGATGGTAATTTGACTTGAATACGGAAAATAATTTTGCGTAATAATATCGTATTTTGATTTTTTACGCATAACTATAAAACCTATCATATTACGCAAATCGCATTTAACATCTTTGTTGTTTAGAAGTTATCAATTGTCTGACGGTTTCTCGCTGATGTCATGCCATCATGAACCGAAACAAATGCAATGTCAAAACCTAGCGGAAATAGACGGACCCACAATAGTTATTAATGTCGATTGATTCAACATTATGGTTCATCCACTGGAAGACCTCCTGATTTGTACTGCATTAAATTAATCTTGTTAAATTAAATACTTCATGCTCACCTTAACAGATTTTAATAATTTAAAATTTAGATGAGTAAATCCCAACAAAAATCTATCAGTGAAAAAAGGGCCAAGTTCCAGACTAACAAAATACTAACGTCCGTATTGTGGCGAAAGTCACTTCACTCCTTATTTTATTTGATAAACTGTTCTTTTATTTTTATTGTTTAACACAGACAGTTTCTGAATGAAGATTAAAACACCAGGACCATGTGTTCTTTCACAGGAAAGGTGTGTTCCCTTGAAACTCTGAAAAAAAGAAAACGTTCCAGGCTCCTCATTGATCAATTGCTCGTAAAAGTGAGTATGTCAAGAACGTAGATATGTCTATTTTATAGGCTGACTTTTCCCAGAGGATGTCTCGACCTTTTACCTTTTCGTTTGAATTCTCCCAGCTTATAAACTGTAATACTGACTTGCACACAGTGTAGATTTTATGGTGTGCGCTTAGATAGAAAAATAATTTTTTATGTATTTAATTATTTACACCTGCGCCAATTGCTGCTTTGAAATAAATGTGATGACATTCTAAACAAACAATTTTTTTTTAAATACACAAATGAGAAAAACGGAAATACCCATTAATAGTCAGCTTTTACTATTACTGACTTAGGAGGTTGCAAGACCAGTGACACATTAGCCGTCGATGAGCTGATGGAAAGTTGCAGTATGAAAAGTTTCTAACATGAGTGATTGTGCGACTGAATAATTGTTTATGATACTTCTGGTAACAGTTTTTGTTAAGGTCATTGTTAGTAGTAAGATTGGATGCATACGAGGCGCATTGACGATGGTTCAGTGGATTGTGGATCGTGCATTTTACAGAATTCTTTATGTAACATGCAATCAAAATATGCATAAGTTCACTAATTTCGTGGTCCGCTTGACCGAAGAAGGGAAAATTCAAAAGGTGGGGTTGTGATAGGGTTAATGTCTGAATATCGAGTTTACGATAGCTCAAGTGGTAGAGCTGCGGCGTATCTAACGGAAAATTGTGAGTTCGAATCTCGCTCTTGATAATTTGGTAATTGATTTTTTTATCTCAACTAAAAACTTTAATTAATTGTAATATGGGAAAAGATAGAATTTTCGAGTCCTTCAGAAAAGTCATGAAAAGAAGCGATGTCCTTCCTCATACCATTGACTTTTTTCTCAACTAAAAACCTTAATTAATAATAAGTATAAGGTTAATAACCAAAAACATTCTAAAAAACCAAATATTATACAAGTAAACAAGGGCATAAAATTTTTTGACGTGAAACAAACATGAAATTTCGGTTTACCATCTCAAGGGACCCCTAAAATCTTCCGGTAACTCAAAACCGAGCAAAAGGATTTTAACATCAAATATAACATTTGAACGAAGAGAAACGTAGTTTTTAACGCCGTGTGTACCAAGAAAATGTACAAAATAAGAAAACAATTTGAATGTTTGATACAGTCATAAAATTCTCTTGACATTTTCTTTAAAACAAATTAATTATCAACCATGAAAATCGGTCTTCCAGGTTTTGAGGAAAATGATGTTAGATGCACTAGGATTGTCAGTCACGCACAAGGTCGTCGAAATTATCAGTCAAAAATTAACTTACACCGTTTCCGAAAGACTCGATTTAAAGATTTTATAACGGTTAAATCACGAGAGTGAGGTCCGATCCAAGCTTTGACCATTTTCTGACTTACTTTGCTTACAGAATCGTTATTAAAAACTAAAAAAAAAAAAACAATATTTCGTTGATCTATCTGTTAAAATCAACAATCAAACAAATTAGCATATTCTGCGTCATAGAAAATGTTTGTTTACTGCGTCATAGAAAATGTTTGTTTACCTTAAACAACAATGATATAATTATACAAAAAATAGTATTTTAGAGATTAAAATTGAGATTTTGAGATTAAAATTTGATTTTGAAAAAAGCTTCCTTAACCAGATGACCGCCAAGTTACAAAATAAATAAAACCGAGCCAACAGTTCCGCATGACACAGACGTTGTGCGGGTTTAGCCTAAATATCAAATAATTATGGAATAAACACTCCTTTCCATTTAACGTTACTTAATTTTCTGTTTCCAAATCATTTTTAAAAAAATTGTTTAAATCTTTTACTCTACTCTTTATACTCTATAATTTTAGCTCCGCTTTTAGGAAAGCGGTGGAGAAAGAGGGTGACAAAAACTGGTAGCAGAGCGTTTTATTCGCAGCAATGATGCATATTTTAAAATCTAGTTTTTGTAGACATAAATAAATCGTTATTTAAAAATTTTAAAAATATATTGTTTTTGGTCAATTAATTTGATTGTTAGTTAAGATAAAAACGAACGAGTCAAAAAATTAATTTTCCACAAAAATCGAAAGAGTCAAGACTGTGAGTTCAAATCCAAGTTTTGACCGATTTTTCTGACCTTATGTGCTTTTAGGAGTTTCTAGACGTGCTGAAATAAAATTCTATATTAATTTCCCGCAAAACATATACATTTATATTACCTAGTTCATTTGAAAAAAATTTGTTTTTTATAAATTTTTCGGGGATTCATAGCTTTTACTACATTTTTATTGCAATCTACACCAAAAGTGCTGTAAAATGAGTTATTCACGTAGTAGACTGAGCAAGTTGACCGGTGAAATAAAATATTAAAATACGGAAAATTTCTATTTTCAAAAAAAATTGAAGAAATCTGTGCGGATACTTGTCCAATATATTGGAGTGTAGAATCACCAAAGGTTTGGTCCAAATCCGTGTCATTCCAACCTGGTCGTCCCCTTGTTAGTTTATTTGGTACGGGAATGTACTTAGCAGTCACTTTAAAGGATATTCGTTCAGTGTATGAAACTTCATCTGACATAAAAATATTACTTGATCATGCTTATACTGGCACACTAGGAAATCTTATATAATTGCATTGTCCAATGTTATTGTTGGTTCCATTGACAGTGATTTATTAGTGAACGGTTGAGAAGCTAAGTGAATTGAATATATTCAGGAGTTGGCCACTCCCTCCCTCTTCTCTTTCTAGGGTTTCGGGGTCCGGCCATAAATCTCTCTTATTCTTCGTTGCCGGCTTGATCTCATATCACATAATATGAAGTGCAATTTATTTGATATATTGCACGCCGGCCTACATATTGCAATCGTTCACGGGTTTTTTTCCTCGCAGGATCCCTTGGCGCCGATCCGCCCCAATTCATACAAAATTATCAACGTTTAGTAAACACGGTTCGACTGCTGAACAGACAATGTACGACAAAATAATAACATGAATTACAATATGGACAACAGATAATGGATATTTGTATTAAAAATATTTGATATTGCGTGTTAACTTTACGCATCTTACTTTTTACTGCGAATTCATGATTTATTTTCAATTAACAAACAAACACTGACATTCAAAAAATTCCACCACTTGTAATACAACTTCATTTATGGATTTTTTATATATCAATCAAAGTTTCTCGGTTCTTAATGTTTAATACTTGCGTATGTGTCTAAAAAAGGAAGGATGTTAAGAAAATTAAAAAATATAAAAAAAGACGGACAAATAAAATTTGTTTTAATTTTATTTTAGATTTTTTATTAACATTTCAATATTAACATTTCCTCCTCTTAAGTAAACTACATGCCGAAGATCCCTCTGCCTACTTTCTACCAGTCTGGAAATGTCTTTTTGCCATTCTTCACGAGGAGAGCTTTTAAGATCGTGGAGTCTATCAGGAAGTGACGGACGTGCTTTTATTCGTCTTTTGAGTTTATGCCATTAACGTTCGATAGGTTTCAAGTAGAGAACGGGCTGGCTAGGCCAAGGATGTCATGCTGTTGAAGGTATGGACAACTATGCGAGCAACATGAGGACGGGCATAATCGTACGTTAGAATAAGATTGCCGCTGATTTCATCGAGGATAGGCTGAGCATGGTGCTCCAAAATTTCATCCACATATCGAATGGCGTCAAAGACCCTCCAAGAACAACAACCATGTGCGACTTTCCATTGCAATTCCTGCCCACACCATCACTGAGCTACGTTGAAAATTTTTGACTCTGGGAAATATTACAGGCTTTGAACCTTTCATTTTACCTTCTCCACACTTTTCACGCCTATCTGGAGATCGTAGAGCAAATCTACACTTATATGTAAAAAGTACAGAAGACGGTCCAAAGACCAAGAGCTGTGTTCTTGGACAAATGCGACCTGTGCGAATTTATGTGTCATTTGTGGTCTTCTTACGGGGCGAAAAGCCGTCAGTACATACTGATTTAATGTCCTCCGAACAGTGCTTTCAAAAATTTGGACACCTCGAACTTCCTGGAGCTGGTGAATCACCTGAACATCAGTAGGGTGGTAGTTGCAAAATTCTCAAAAACAAAAAACTGTCATCTTGTTCCGTTACCCTAGGGCTCCCAGAGCCAGTCCTTCTATAGTAACACCCGGTTTTTCGAAAACATCTAATGTCGTCTTGCAGAATTTCGTACGGAATAAAGCTGGCAATAGCCGCATACCTAATGGAACGTCCACCATCAATAAGTGCCGCACCAAGTGGTATTTTTAAGTTTAAAAACTGAAATTGAAATATCTATTTGCATTTTTTTCGATAAAGAATTAAGGGTACTTACGTCTAATTGATTTTCCAAATTTAAAACATCATAAACAAATATTTATTGGTAAAAACAATGAGATAAATTAAGAGCAGAATTTTCTTTTATCGAGAAAATGATTAAAAAATCAATTGGGCGGAATTTTTTGACTCCCATAGTATTTTCATTTCCCATTGATGTCTTACGTCATCAAAATAAAAATTCAACTATATAAAAAGTATTATTGATAAATTCAAAATGATAACTCTTAGATAAATTTTCACTAAGAAACTTAAAGTAAAGGAAAGATAGGATTTACAAGAGAGATTGACTGAAGGAATGAGGCCTCTATTAATGCGGTTAGCATCCTCCTATTAATTTCTGATGAGTATGATGGATCGAGTTTCAAGAGTGATTTAATTCCGACGTGAACGGAGTGGCAAGTTTGTTGTTGTTTGGCTTTCTTCCCCTTTTCTGTTCGATGGTTTCGAGGTATCGCAACGAGGCCAAAACACTTCGATAAACGCTTCCAACATTTGTCTGACATAAACTTCCAAATTAAGCATACACAAACGTTTATTTAATGTTGTCTCGTATAAAAAAGTTTTTTTCGATCGAGTGACATATATCGTCTTTCTTTTTATATTAATGATTTATCTTGTCTATAAAAAAAGATCCTCAATGTTTATCATTAAAAAATGTATTTTCGTAGTAAGACAAATAAATAAAGATTAATTTGAGAGGAGAGAGATGGGGATTACTAACGATTTGGATAAGTCGGTTCGAATCCTTTTTCAAAAACACCGTCACCAGGTGTTTCCTCTGCTGTTTCGATCCCTCGAGGAAAAAGGAAAACAAACAACAACTGCATACCTTATTTTCTTTACATATATTAAAAGGAAAATTTTAAAAAATCAATATTTTAACAAATGAAAAATTTAGTGTCACGAACGGGATTCGAACCCATGACCTTCACTGGGTGGGTTCGAATCCCGCTCGTGATGTTTTTTTTCATTTCAACCAAAACCTTACCTAACAAGATTAATTAGTTGAAAGAAGTAATTTGGTCAACCAGACCACTAAATATAATTTATTTTGACAAATCTGGCTTATTTCTCTCGTTAATATAATTTTAGGGAAATAAAATGGATAATTTGCTTTACAAAATGGTATGTTGAACATAACTGAATTCTTGTTGAAAAGGGTTGTAACATTTAAAGAAATTAAGAGAAAGGTACGATTGTAGGAGATGAACTGACTTAAGGATATTTATGGAGATTAAGAAAAACCAAGGGCTCAAGTGTGATCCATGTGGTAATCCGGCTATAAACGATAAAGACTGATTTAAATGATTCCATTGTACAACTTGCATTTTATGTCAGAGTACATAACATTTTAATTTAGCTACGAAAACAAGATGATTGATTAAATGCTTTAGACTGAGTCTGTTAGACAGAGCCAACCTGATAGCTTAAGGAGGATGAAATATAATTTTGATAGTAAAGTAAGTTGTTAGTTTACGAACAACTGGAAAAGAATCCATGTTGGTCTGAAATACTGTCACAATTAAAAAAAACATCGTGATAAATCTCTACCCTCGGGGCAAAACTGGCTAAGTTAAATTTTAAGAAAATAAAAACCAATGCTGCTCATTCCTGCATGTCTTTCATCCCAACAGGCAGTGTAATTGTTAAGAAACTGTTTAGTGGCGTCGGTGGCTGTAACAGTCTAGGCGTTGTAAGGTTAAGGTCCCGGGTTCGAATCCTGCAGGCCTGCATTCGAACTGACATTCAAATTGCCGTTTTTCAAAAACACCGACCTGATTGATATTGCCCTCTGCGTTTCGAACCCTCGTGAAAAACGTGGGAGAGATAATACGTATTTATTTAGGGATTGACAAATTCTTATAAAACACTGGGGTTAGCTGAGAAGTGTTACTGGCTTTTATGTAAATCATGAATTTACTTATTTGATCACTCTTGGCCGAATGAAGCAACACAAATGGCCAAGAGTCTTTTTCGGCCAGAGCTCAATACATAGTTTCCAACAGATGACAGTTCATTTTTTTAAACTGCAATGCTCATCTCCCAAGAGACATTGCACTTTTATTTATCAACCCTTTTTCAAAGGGCTTTCTTCTCAATAAACCCTTTCTATGGCGGGGCCACTCCAGAGATGCTTGGCAGTAAGGACAGTTAAGTCTTATAAAAGTTTTAAGAGGGGGAAACATACATTTTGTACCTTTATTTGTTGTACAAGACGGAAAAGTTTTGTTTTCCCCCGGCCAGGTGGCAGTTGCCCCTATTGTCGGCCTCACTTTTGTCTATTTCGCATTTGTTTCGTTACCCATAGTCTTCGATGCTTCACCCTTTCCACGTGATTAAAATATCTTAAGTCAATTCAAAAACACACTTATGACAACCTAAGTTCGGCGATTCTCAAGGCGATTTCGATGTGCTGAAACCCCGCCCCAACAACTGCACTAAAAGTATGCACAGCCTAGACATACGGAAAGCCAGAAACGCGAGTTTAATCTTGACACCTTCCACTCAATCACGAAAATAAATACATTTACACCCATAAAAAATCACATATTCATTATCCTATTAACATAATTCGTCCGCGAGGTCTGAAGGTACTTGATATTCCACACAAACCGAGTCCATTCGCATTTAGTCACTCAAGAAAAAAATACATTCACACCAGCATTTTCTTATATTAAGCCTATATCACACTGCAAATATACACAAAAATAAATAACTTAGACTTTGGTATGCTTGTGAATACTCGATTTTCCATCACAAATGGGTATGTTTGAGGCAAATTATACTTCTGGCTAATAAATACATTCATTCAAATGAAGGATGTTATTTCCACCTAAGAAAAAAATGCGCTTCCTATATATCATTTCGTTTATCCGCTTCAGGTATCTAATAAATTTCTTACCACTACATTCCTTAGCAGTTGTTTAAAATCTACAGGTAGGCCACACCTTATTCTTTGCGGCGATAATTCGTCACATTCTGATATCATGTGTTTGTAGATACTAATGCGCCCCATCTTATTCTTCTTTTTACCGTTTTTGTTTTACTTTATTGTAAAAACGTTTTACCAAGAACACCTCTATTTCCACCAACAATTAAACGTTGGTATATTTTCGGGACCCATGTTGAAATGGAATTACAGGCGGGTTTCCAATTAAGGCGACCCGTCCATCAAACAAATACAACCATCAATACAACTGAAACCACATTGCTAACAACCCTCGTACATTGTGCAGTAAAACAATCGTTTTTATTATCAATTTTTAATTGAAAAATCATAATTAACATATAACATATTTATTAATTTACCATTGTTATTTTATTTATAAATGTGAAAACACGATTTCGGTGAAAAGTTACATTTTTCGGCATTTGCAATTCAATGCCGAAACCTTCGATCGCGTTCATTTTTATTTCAACGCAATTATTATCGACTTGTGGGACCCAGGGGAAATTCTCGTTTGTTAATAATTGTGGGATAAATCGGCGTTGTTTTTCCACTCGCCACTTTATGTGTATATAATTACCAATGGTATAGAAAAAAGCTATGTCAAATTTTCAACACCAGAACAGAAATGTAATCATCGGTCACAATGATCCCGTGAAATAATGTAAACTTTCCAACCAGTGCAGAGGCGACGTCGCGCATTTAATATTCTGTGAAGTGGAGTAAAAATGTACAAGTTTTGCTGGGAAAATTTCCTATTCTCTTAATTGAAATAGAAGCGAAAAGGGAAGAAGGTCGGGAATGAACACAGGAGAGGGAAGGAATGAAGAGTTTAAACACATGAATAAATAAAAAGAAGTGCTCCCATCCGAGACCCGCACCAAACAAGCTGAAACCCTAAAGTAATAATAGAACTTTCTGGGCAGGTAATAGCAATTGGAATATTAATCAAGAAAATACATTAATTAATTAAGATTGTGTCCGAGAAAACAAAATACGCCGTTTTAAAGTAACGGGAAGAAAATTTCACTGCGAAGGCAGGTTTTATCTTTATCTTGAATCAGATGGATTTATTGCTGTTCATCTTTCATTTAACATCTTATCTTTAGCGAATTATAAATTATTTACAGCCTATCACCCTGATCCTGAATTAAATAAACAGAATAGACATTCTCCCAAAAGATACAAATAATTGATCGAACATCTCTGATCAAAATTTATTGAAAGAACATATTTTTTCAAAGCTATTCCATCTTGTACAGAAAAGGTGAGAATTCTATTCTCTGGTTCTTCACAAGGCCACTTACTGCTTCTTTCACCACTAGCGGATTTTGAAGTTACTCAAACGTGTTCCGTCATTGTGCCATCCTCAGGGAGGAAATGTCTTCAAAAGAAATTGAAATCCGTACAAGTATAGACGCTGTGCTGATTCAACAGAAGCCAAAAATGTTATTTTGAAGACACTTCTTCGTTTGACTAACTCACAAAAACTCGAGACGGAACCACTAAGTGGCTCTGTGCCGGTTCAACACGACTTCACTGACTGGGAGACCAAAACATATCATCAAATCTATTTTATCTTCATTTTTGTATATATTTAAGCAAATAGTAAAAGGCCAAGTTAATCAATTCGAAAGACATCTGCGCCCAAAAAACCGCAATAATATCGGATTTTTTTCGGATAGGTTTTTACTAGCAAACAACCAATATTTTTTTCTACTTTTATCTTTTTTGTTATGCAGTATAGTCGGTAGCATCAGAATATATTGTAAGATATTATATTATAAATTGGCACTTCATATTCTATCTATCTTTCAGTAGATCTGTCTACCTTCTGTCTGTCTACATAATTTACAAAAATATTTAAAAATGCAATATGATAACATTTCCTCCCCCAACAAAAAAATGTTAAACAGAACGAGGTGAAATTTAAAAAATTAAAAGTGAACGTGGTGTTCCCATGCGTCTACCGCCATGCTGTTTAAAATGAATAATCTGAAGATAATCGGTATGTTCAACGTGATATAAGTGTATACCCGTTGTCAACCAAAAATTATTTTCCATCTATACAGAGTGTAGTCACGTTCTTTACGATAGCTGATCTTTCCTGTTCTTTTTATTAACTAAAATTTTACTTAAAACATATAATATCACAGTGCAATATTTCTTTTTAATTAATTGTTGTTTCACATGTGTTTCAGATGCCTGACAAAAAGTGCTGAGACGGAAGTAGGATGTCGATGGTAACAGCAAGTTACTTGGCCGAATCGGCTGAAAACTCGTCGTTTTTTAATGATTCTCACTTCAACTCCTCTATGAACGAGGTGAACTACTGCGACAGTCTGGATCACCCTACGTTGTACATATTCACCCAAGTTTTGTACGGGCTGGTCTGCGGAGTCGGCCTGTTCGGCAACTCTCTGGTCATATACGTTGTCCTGAGGTACTCGAAAATGCAGACGGTCACCAACATGTACATCGTCAACCTGGCTGTGGCCGACGAATGCTTCTTGATCGGAATCCCGTTTCTCATAGCGACGATGCACCTACAGCTTTGGCCGTTCGGCAACGTCATCTGTAAAATTTATATGACAACGACTAGCATCAATCAATTCACGAGTAGCATTTTCCTGACGATCATGTCTGCCGACCGATATATCGCCGTCTGCCACCCTATATCGGCTCCAAAAATGAGGACGCCGTTCATATCGAAAATAGTCTCGCTCAGCGCCTGGACGGCGAGCGCGATTTTCATGATCCCGATTTTTATGTACGCCAGCATCATGGACAACGACCAAGTGAAAAGTTGCAATATTTTGTGGCCCGAGAGCGAGAATATAAGCGGGCAAACTGCGTTTACACTTTATTCGTTCGTGCTGGGATTCGCCATACCTTCCGGGCTCATATTAGTCTTCTATTTTCTCGTTATCAGAAAACTGAAAACTGTAGGACCGAAGAATAAATCAAAAGAGAAAAAAAAGTCGCACAGAAAAGTGACTAAACTGGTTCTGACGGTGATCACCGTGTACGTGTTGTGCTGGCTTCCATATTGGTTAACCCAGATGGCATTAATATTTACGCCCCCAAAACAGTGCCAGACGAGGCTCACGGTCGCCCTCTTCCTTTTCGCGGGGTGTCTAAGCTACTCGAATTCGGCTATGAACCCGATACTGTACGCCTTTCTCAGCGACAACTTCAAAAAAAGTTTCCTCAAAGCATGCACGTGCGCCGCTGGCAAAGAGGTCAACGCCACTCTCCACCTTGAAAACAGCGTGTTTCCGAGGAGGACCCAGAGAGGTGGGTCCGAGAGGGCCAGGGTGGCAAGGGGCCGAGAAGACCCCCAAGAAGTGGGCCTCCTCGTTAGCAAATCCGACCATTCCACCGCACTGACTTCAAGATCAAACATTACAGTCTCGAGCGATACCAATACGCCGGTCAAGAACGGAGTCAAGCTCAATCTAGAACCTACCGATCTATAAAATTACCAAAAATAAAATCGATCTATGTACACATATCATATGAGTCGTTTATGGTAAAACACCACTTCTTGACTAACTGATGACGAAAGGCGCGCTGGGAGAATCTCTCAACATACTACATCGACAAGACATGTCTACATGACATGACAAGGTCTACATGTACTCTGCCTACTAACAACAAAACAAAGTCAATAAAGCTGAAGTGATTCTTCTTCGGTAGCCCTTGGTCCCGAAGCCTCTCAAATTCCTCAGCATCTATCATGCAAAGCATCGTAAATTCGGATTGGTTCGTATGATTAAACGTGGAAGAGGTATCTATCATTGCTACGAAGTAGAAATTCTGTCAGCATTAAAACTGTTTTAATGGCCAACGACAGTACAGTGATGTTTTGGCACAAACAACCCGTAAAAAAGAAACCTAACAATATACAAGTTTACAGTATTTGATGTATTGACGAAAATGTGTTTTATCATTTATAGCTTTACGAATCTGGTCTATGTGTAGTATAAAAATCCTTCCCTACCATATTCCTAATATAGTCGTTCTTATATTGTAAATAAATCTCTTACTCGGTTGGTTCAGTGTTAGATTAAGAAAATACGATTGTGTGTCTAGTCAAAACCTATGTGATGCGGTAGCCGGTCTGCTGCCATACTGAGCCCGCCTTCATCCGCTGGAACTGCTACCGAATCCAGCCAGTTTGAAGTTCCAGCTCCAGCGGATAGGCGTGGCGGCATTTCGGCCCACCAAGCACACACTCCTTTCATATCCCACCTCATCTACCAGTCATGCAGGGTACATCTTATTTGTATGGCATTATATAATATTATATATATATTACTATTGTACAAATAAAAATGCTCATCATTATGCCGCCTTTCATTACAATCTCCTTGTCATTATTACTTATGATCGTCGACCCACTATTTTCACTACTTTTACGTTGTTTTCAAACTAAAAAATATTCATCTTTCACACCGCCCACATAAAGTTGTTAGTTGAACTGGCACAATTGATGCAGCAGTTACATTATCTCTTGGGCGACTAATACTATGAATGACCTAGTAATCAAAGTTGATCAATCAAGGTGGTAAAAAAATAAAGGTTAAAGGTTTGGAAAAATGAATTATAAGTGTAAAACAATATTATTAAGTAGAAGTATGAAACATAACATGAGCAATTGAAGTTCATTTTACATCACAGCCAAAAATTTACATTAAAATAAAATTCACATGTATTCACAAATAACAATAAATGAGACATTGAATCAGAAAAGTTGTAACACTTCAAAAAAAAAAAAAATACACTCTTTTTACATTACAACACTACCACATAAAAACAGTTTTTCCATTAAAACACAAAATAACAACAAGTATACTAAAGACCCTTTTTTTGTTTGGCATTATTTATACATTTAATAGGCCCTTTTTGCATAAAATCTACTCTTCGGGTCACATCGTTTAGTGAAAAAATAAAATGTGTATTTTGACCCCTAAAAAGAGTCAAGATTTGTGCTCTGATTATCCGCATAATCGCATATCATTGCAAACCACTAGTGTTTACCATAAAATATTGACTAATTTACACTATTCAAATCTTAATAATAACATCTTACATCTATAACAATAAACGTAGGAAAAGTGCGACTTGCCTTTCAGTTATTCTTTGAAAACATTTTCTTTTCAGAAATTCTCTACAATATCAATTAAAGGATATGTTAAAACTAATTTGGCATAATATAAATAGCAGTCGCATCTATTTAAACCATTTTGAGAAATTTCAACTCCCGATGACAACACATTGCCAAGAGGAAATTTATCGCCAACAAACAATTACTACTCTAAATTTGTTCCCTTGTATGACTAGTCAAAGTAAGTTGTTCAGTGTTAACCTTTTTAACCATCACAGTATCACATTTTACCTTTGCTCGACGATACATGGCACTGAAATGAAAATTAGGATATCGCATTGTACCTTGCCCCGGAGAAACCGTTTCAATCTCACCTGAGGTCCTTCATAATACAATAAAATAAAAAAATACTCTAGCTTGAATCACATTATTCAGCATTACAGGTATCATGAAAAGCAAAAATTTAGATTCTATAGATAATGTGAAAACAGCATAACTTGCCTGTTAAATATTTTAAACGATCATTAGATTGGCGAGTTTAAACTATGTAAATAAACATACAAACTTTTTAAACTTTTTTAAAATAAATCAATGCTTAGACCAATTATTTTAACAACTAATTTAAAATCTTATCCGTTATATCTTCCCAGTTATGGATACCAAACATTTTATAGTACTGAGGTCGAATTGGCTTAAAAAATTAATATCTAGTTTTATAAAGATGGTGTGTTTACAAATGTGACAGTTTAATGTAAACTAATAGTCCAAGTTGTATGTAAAAATATGAAATTTTGTGCTACATACAACTAAGAACGATTTCTACTTCTACAACTACAACAGTATTCCCATATAAATTTTGATATTAAAATAAAATCTAAAATTTAATCTCCGAATCAAAAATAATGTTTCAGTTAATATCTAAAAGGGCTGATTTCTTTCATGCACGGCCTATTTACAAGTGAGCATTTCCATTAAATCGGAAAGTCGTTTCTAAATAAAATATAAAACCAATTGTTTGGGCCAATCAACTCAATTGGCATGAAGCCCTGCCAGTTTGTTGACGATTTCTATAATCGTCATGAAAGAAGGTCTTTCCTTATCGTTGAATTTCCAACACCTCATCATCACGTTGGCATAGACTTCACTGGGACAGCTCTCGGGTCGAGGCAGCCGGGTGCCAGACTTGAGGCAAGTATAAAGTGTTTCGGCATTTGAGGACTGATTGTTGATGACCGGGTCCTGGCCGAAGGAGAACATTTCATATAGCAGGACTCCGTAACTCCAGACATCTGAGTACGTCGAGAATTTAC
The DNA here is from genome assembly GCA_039619505.1 of Cimex hemipterus. NCBI lineage: Eukaryota > Metazoa > Arthropoda > Insecta > Hemiptera > Cimicidae > Cimex > Cimex hemipterus. The sequence continues at coordinate 6,454,304 of CM077108.1, forward strand.
CATCCTGGATAGACTCAGGAGCGTACCAGAGAAGCGGCAGCTCCCTGCACGTTTTTAAAATGTAGTAGTTGTTGTCTGTAACCTGAGCCAGTCCGAAGTCTGATATTTTAACAGTGAATTCGCTGGCTACAAGGATGTTCCTGGCTGCTAGGTCGCGGTGGACGATGTTCTTCTGAGCTAGGTAATCCATGCCTCTAGCGATGTCCAATGAATATTTGAATAGGTGTCTTTCTGTGAAATGATCTCTGTTTGAACAGAGATGGCACTTTAGCGAGCCCTGTGGAACGTATTCCATTATCAAGAGTATTTCGGGTTCTTGTATCACTCCTTTGACTTCGACGATATTGGGGTGTTTCAAGCTTTTCATTATGGCAATTTCTCTTTGGAAATCGGCCCTCCCCGAAGAAGAATGGTTTGTATTCAATTTTTTAACAGCCACGATTTGAGGCTCGCTAGCATGATTCGTATATTCGGCAATTGCTCTGTACACTTCCCCATAACAGCCTTTTCCGATACGTGTCTCGAGTACAATATTTTTTATACCTTCGGAATCTAAATTTCTAGATAGCTCGTATATACTCTGAATAGAGGTTGTACTGTCTAAAGAAGAATTCTGAAGATTGAAATGTGACCATAAAGATGAGTCTTTTCCGAATAATATTCTTTTGTCAGCGGTGTCTGGGTCGTCCATGTACGACGAGATGGTTAATTGAGAAGTGACAGATGTACAACTCTCATCGTCTTCGTTGGATCTAACTGGTCGCGCGAGGGTGTACGTATGGGGTCGTCTTGAGTTGTGTACCTGATACAGCAGCTGGTGAAGGTCTCGTAGAGCCCCTTGTGGGCGTTTTCTCTGGTCTGGGTCTTCATGCCAGCATTCCTTGATTATTCTGAATATCTCCTCCGAGCAGTCTTTCGGCATGTCGAGCCGTTTGCGACTCAAATAAAAATCCTTGATACTGCCATTGACAAAAGGTTGCTCGCCGTACGAAAACACCTGCCAGAGAGTGGTACCCAAGGCCCAGACATCAGCGGACGTCCTTTTATATACCTCATCTCGGTCGTCGTACAACTCCGGCGGAATCCAATGCCAATCTTGATCTCCTAGAGCCTGGATTCCCGGATCGCTCAGACGGACATTGAACGAGAGGGAAGTGTGCGATACGACCAACACCTTATGACACCTTAAATAACCGTGGACTATGCCTTCTCCTTCCAGATGCCACAGAGCTTTGGCGATAAAAGCTGCCGCTTCTACAAGATCTACTTCACGGATGTCATCTTTATACTTTTGCAGGTAATCGTCTAAACACCCTAAAGGATAGTATTGGGTAACCATTGCCACAGGAAAAATTGTGATACCGAGTAGTCGCACTATGGTATTTGATTTCAAAAAAGTCCATTTGTTCATCATCTGCAGGAATTCTTGAAGGTGTTTATCGTAATTAGCCTTTTTGAGCACTTTCACTGCAACTGTAACCTTCCTTTCCGGATTGTCCGTTTTCCAGAGGAATTTCTCGACCTGAGTGAAACCCCTCTTACTCGGATAAACGTTCCCGGGAAAGATCTGGAGATTTTTAAAGCTGATGCACTGCGGCGAGGCGTTCGTATCATCTGCGATGTTGTCTTTCGGTCGTTCTTTTACCGCTTGCAACTTACGACATAACAACACTTGAGACTCGTCGTATTCTGAAGGTGGGATGATTTCGATCATCGGTATATCACTTTTCGAAGACCTGAACTTAGCCAATATAGCCTGAATCGAATCGTAAGTATTCTTATCGCCTTCGAACAAAAAATGGCCTTCACCTTTTTGCTCAATCTTGTATGTTATAACTTTACTCGTGTTAGAACATACATCAATCAAATAGGTGTTGTAAGTATTTTCACATTCCCTTAGGATAAAGCAGCCCGGTTTGTTTTCTCTCTTCTTCTCTAGTTTATTATAGGCAAAAACACCTCCGACAGGTCCATGAATTTTCAGGCTTAACAATTTTTTAAGAGAAGGAGTATAAAAATCTTTGCAAATATTGAATATCGATTTTACCGAGAGACGATAATATCCATCTAACAGTGTGACAAAAGAGTCCATAGTCTGCTTAGACATTTTAATGTAGACCGGGATGCCGTTTTTTCTTGCAATTTCAGCAGTTGTTTCACAAATAGACACACAGCAGATATCGTCGATCGAACAAAGATGCGTCACCCCTTCAACGCCTTGTTTAAAGCAGTACGAAACGCCCGGTCTCTCTTTGCTGTAGATATTTACAAACAAATCTGCAGATCTAAAAACACCTTTATCTTCAATCTGCCCTTCAAACTCTTCTGAAAGATAGTTCGGCGCCATCCCTTCAAACTGGAATAAATAGTTGTACTTGACGCTTAAAACATCACGATTCCCAGTGCTTTCGAGCTTTGTGAGAGAATCAAAAATAGGCTTCTTAACAAAGAATTTGTGGTGCTTCAAGATTTCTTTTGGTATGTGCCTTTTGTAATCGTTGAGGATCATGGGTATGGCTAGGTTTTTCTCAATCATTATTCTGTACATATCCGTTACTCCCAAACCCATGAGCTCGTCCTTGTGCTTCTCGTAGCTTATTTCCTTGATGTTACTATTAAGGATGTCTTCCCTCACCTGCAGAAAATAATAGTCCAGAGCTCTGAGATCCATGTTCTTAAGAGACTGTATGTTAGGCATCCTATACCTAAATAATTAAAATTAATTTTATTATATACATTGCTCCAAACATCATTAACTAGCATGCTTATTTCAATGAAATTTTCATATTACAAAAAATGCAAATAAAAAATTGTGTTATAAGGTTTTTATTCCTTCAAGGATTTGTGATTTCAATCGCTGCTTAAACATCCTTGCCGCATATAAATACCAATAGTACCAATTGATTTAAAAGGGCACATCAATACTAGTAAGTCCTAGCAAAGCTCGCCCAGAATATGTTAAAACATACCATCACAAACAATTTACATTTAAAGACAGAATGGTATGAACAAAAATAAATTGGTTTTACTGAAGAAAGTAAGGCAGCACAGGAAAACGCCTCTTCATCAAATAGGGGATAACACAAAGGATCAAGTGTTACACATACAGCAAGGAACTGCTGGTTTCCTATATAAATCCATATACCTAAAATCATGACATATTCTCTGGAAATAATGACAGAAAAAAAAAATTTTGCTTCGATTTCCCAGATTCGCTCAAACCACTGCATTTGCGGTGCATACATGCAAAACCTTAGGCTGAGTGATACTGTGACATAGACGTTAGAATCGTACGTGTGCGTGTTATGGTAATTATTTATTTACTTGTAAAACTATTTATTTTCTTGTTGTGTTCCTTGTTTTAATTAATTTATTTATTATGTGATGAATACCTATGTATTTATTATATAATGTGTATATATGAGTGTAGTACTGCTGTATTCTAGAAGCAAAGTAATATAATAAATAATAGTTAAAGAATAAAATAAATAATGGAGCACAGATAAAGAGTGTTCATCAAAGACAGTTGGGAATAAATGAAGAGGTAGATACAATGTTCAGGGCTTCGATGTACAAGGTACTAGGTACAAGTTTGTACTACAACCATACAGATGAGCTCACTATAAAAATATATCCCAAATCGACATTTTGTTTATATACCTTTTGTATACTTGGTATAAAATTTAAAGTATACAGGATGTTCGACTTCTCTTTTTACAAACTTTGCCAGTAAATTCTACATTCAAAAAGGAACCAAAAATTCCTAATTAACTAAGTTCCTAATCTCAACAATTTCGGAGTTATTTCCCTTTTTCCTAATTTTTTAAGATTTCACGACCTTGCTTCAAATAAATAATGATAACATGAAAACTTAAAGGTTTTTGACAAATCCGTTGATACCATTGAACACTGCACTATATTCCAATAAGATGTAATCAATACTAAACTTGTAAACGTAAAATAAGCGTTTCTCTTACCCAGAACTTTGAAAAATTATTTTGTTTTCAAAATTGTAAAACTTAGTATGGTGATTCTAATATATCTACCAAACCTAGAGACTAGCCGTTTTCAGAAAATGTACTCCATTTAATATCCTTTTTAGTGGTGCAATTGCTTTTTTAATTAATTTTTTCAAAGATGAAGAAATTGTTGAAGGAAAAAAAAACCGTGGTTGAAGGATAGGTAAGGTTTAAAGATTAATATTAAAAAATAAAAGAAATTTTGAATCTATGAATGAACCTTAGCAGGTAGATGTTTTTCTTCCAAACCTCTTTCTCCCATGTGTTTTAAGCATTCGATGCTCTGATAAGCCGAGGCTTCTTCTCCCTTGTTTTAGATACTTAAGATATATTTTTATCCACAACGTTTGTTTGTTTTTCTCTCATTCGTAAATATCCTCCGATAATATGGAAGGCGTTTTACCTCCTTTTTCTTTTTTGAACACACGGATAGACATTTTTACTTTTTTTTAGATAACAAGGTGGTACAATTAATGTCGGTAGAAAATTACCAGTATGTTAAATATTGCAGACAATGTGGAGAAAAGCCTTTCGGCTTGGACTTGCAAGAGGAAAGCATCCGCCGATAGCTTCCGCAAACAATAGATACGTTTCTCGCTTCGGTGATGAAAACTTAATATTTACTTATGTCTTTTCATATAGAAACCCAATATTTGTATCTAAACGTAACAACAAATGTATTGATTTAAAAATATCTCATTTTTTCAATAGATTTCGCAACTTTTTGGTTAGTTGATAAATGTTGTAAAACAAACTTTCACCAGTAACCAAAAAAAATTTACGAAGTATCGCACCGTTTGTTATACGAGAATCCATAACTCTGGAAAGTAAAATGTTATTTTTCTTATATTTTTAATTTAAGATCTGAACAAAAATACAGATACGCAGTACAATCTAAAAACAAACTCTTCGTTCAAATTATGAATCTACCGTCCCTTTGCATAAATATCGATAGGTTTGATGTATGGAGTTCAGAGCTTGGGAAAATAAATGAGAATACTTTTTATAAACACAGAGCAATAAAAAATTAGGTTTAAATTAAAGCAGAGCATTTATCAAATGTAAAATGGAAAGGATTTGGCTTTCATAAACCCGTGTCATTGAATCGTTAAACGAATTGAAAGAAAACTTGGAAGCCAAGGATAAAGTGCACGATACAAGAGTAAAACATTGCCTAAGAAAAGGGCTCGTCAAGGGTCGGAAGTAAAATCTCCCTGAATAAGCGAGGTTAATCTCGTCAATCCTAAAGGGCTTTGGCCCGAATAGAAAATAGTTACTACACCAGTAGATCCACAATGAAAATTGATAAAGCCAGCTAAAGAGCACGATCCATAAGATTTTTTTTTTAAATTATCCTTATAGGGAATTTATTAGTGCCGTTTATTATTAGTTTATTTGTATTTTACGAGGGGATTCCTATCCCGTTTTCAACAGATTAACGGTAACGGTTGAGGATCAGTTTGGCAGGTAAAGAAGGAGTATGGCATATACAAGCAACTTCCGCCTAAATACAAGTTTCATTACGATTAAATATACAGTTTTTAAGTATTAATGAAAAATGTTTGCTAATTCCCTGTAATGGACCAAACATATATAATTGAGACCTAGGTCGTATTATAGAACTGTAATGTGCCTAATTAATGTAAAATCTTAAAACTCGGATCTAGGTCTCGGACCGTTGAAAAATAGCTTAAGTATTGCCATTTTGAAATGAAAATCATATACAGCTATTTTCAAAAACGTATCTCATTACTGGAATTATATAAATCTTATCTTCCCTAAGACAATACCCTCGAAGATAAAGGGACATTGTTCAACCACGCCTACCTATATTTATGAACGACTTTTTTTAAAAGTACATATTAAAATGTCTGTTCATGAGCAATCCGTTAACTTTTTCATAAACATATATATGCCCAATTTCCCGCTAGCTGTCTATTACTCCCATTCGTTAACTTTTATGATTGTTTTTAAATAATACAAATAAATAATGTTTTACTATTTAGAGCCCAATAACAAACTCTATTCGCACTAATGCTATTTTAATGATAAACATTTAGACAATTTTTACACCTTTGTTTTTATATCTATGCTAAACTTTAAACTAAATGCTAAACTTTAGACAAACTCTAACCTTGTGTAGTAGAAAACCTCAGCATAACATAGCTACAAAAGATGGAATCTAGGCTCAAGCTTTGAACTATCAACAACTTTTTACTAAAGTAGTATAACATTGTTCTAGAAACTTTCAATCCTACCAAAAATAATTGAGGACCAGGAGTAGTGAGGAAGTAAATAAACTTGCTAAATGAAAATCACAAGCTTTGTAGCTCCATGATGTATTCACCAAACCAGTTTTAAGTAAATATCAAACAGGGTTAGAAGATGTCTAATTAGAGTCAGAAATTTAAAAAAAAAACATAAGAGTCTGCCACCTAAACTGTTTAACTTGACACTTTCAGTCTTGGAAGTCACCTTGTAACATTAAAATTGGTGGAAAAATAAAGAACTTATGATTTCTTCCTATACCAGCTTTAAAAAAACATATATTTTATGTCATCAATAACTAACTACATTGAATATATTGAAAATGTATAAATATTACATCTATACTATTGTTGACCTTGTGTATACAGCAGTAACTCTAAGCTTGGGACATATTACAAAACCTCAACACAGTATCGTCATTGCCAGATATTTCTGCCGTCGGAACGAGGGTTGCAAAGAGTAACTGGAAAGTGACAATCAGACATGGAGACAAAAGAGGAATGCCTTCAGAAAAGAATGGAGAAAAAGAGAAAGGGGTTGAAACAAAGCTAAACCAGTCGACCAGATCAATGTGCTGCCTTCATAATGTTTATGTTCCTTTCCTATTTCGTAATGACAACCTTTTAATGATTTGTAACAGTATAGAGTGCATAGAGGTCAATCCAGATAATAAATAATAGCCAATAATGTAAAATGTATTATTAATGGTAACTTAAACTGGTCAATAGACCCACAGCAAAAACAACCTTCCAACAATGGCAGGGATTTACTGGTCGGAAAGTACTCACAAACTTTTTTTTGTGTGTGTAAACACAAGCAGCAGATAGCTTAAGCTAAAAACACAGTTTGTGAGGAGAAACCTTTCAAACCAGTTCATTAATGTACTCATTTCACCGGTTATTTTGTTTTGGCATAGAATCACCATCAAAATACACAATTTGAGAATACACTCACAATAATCTATTTGCAGCAACTGTATGAAAATGAAAGAACAGATAAATTATGCATATTTTGATACTTAAACAAGGACATTTTGTATAATGGTCAAATATAATCTTTGAATAACATCAATATCTTGAACCTGGGTCATTTAGTAGATCTCCACACGCACCGGTTTTTCAAGTACCTTACAGCTTTGAGCCATCTTCAGTAAAGAACTTTAGAACTGCCCAAGCAGAGAAGCAGTGCCGTTCAACGTACATTCACTGACTCACAGACCAACATTGGCAATCAACTTTAGTTGATTAATGGTGAATACATTGAATACATCCTATTGTTATAAGGAAAGCCCAAATCCGAACTCTTCAGTTGGCTGTTGTGCCTGGGTTTTCAGCAATATACACTAGACTCATTTATTATATTATTTTTCATCTAGTATGTCTTGAATTGAAATACAAAAATGTCAAACATCCTTCACGAAAACAATGACAATGCAGTAACCCAAGCAAGAAGTTACTACTATCTTCGAACACAGCCATCGTACCAGTATTACATTGAGCCAATTGCCTCGTAGTATTCATACTTGTACAATAGTAAATCACAAAATAAAATGTGTAGTTTTAATGGTTCGGGAATCGAGAAGTATGACATAAACTTGGGTGTAAACACAATGCAGTAGGTGCAACTGCCTGTCGTTACCTGATCCTGATCTCGAGACCTTTCTTGAAGACGTCTTCGTTCATGTCCCAGAGGCAGACGTGGAGAGGCAGCCAGTGATCGACCCGGTCCCGGACTGCGAACAGATTCCTGCATATCGGCTTTATGTTGAACCGCTTGCAGAAGACTATTATCGTCTCTTCGACGGTCGTCTCCCTGTTGATGAGGAGGTCGAACTCTTGCAGGTTGACCGGAACGATTTTGATCACTTTTTCAGACATCGCTACAGACGGGAAGTCAGCATTTACCAGTTACTTAACGGCCATCTCGAGATTTATTCATAGATTCAAGCGAAGAGCATGAGCACCAAAGTCATACTTTGTGACAGTCTTGTAACCTCCCAAGTCTCAATATCAACGTTCACTATTGTTGATAAGGGTGAAAATCTTCCATGACGCAAGATGAAATTTTCCCTCCACATTCAAAAGGCCACTCTTTTTATTTTATTTTTTTAATTTTACAGACGAAAACCCTACACAAAAATACATTGTACATGTAAATAATATGTGCCTACATCGAAAAGCATCCACTATAAAATAACACAAGTTTTTACTCTTTACAAAGAACAAAGTATCTTGGAATAATTCCAGACCTAAAAGCCCAAATGTAAAAACACATAGGCAATATCCACCATAAATACAAGGCTCTACTAATCCTTGGTCAGAGATTGTTTAGCAAAAACTGGGTAAAAAACCTCATTAGAGTTTATACAATAACAGTCAGATCCTTGATCACATAAATGAAGTATGGTACTGTAAAACTGTAAAAGGACAACAGGAGCGATGCATATCTGCCACACAACCGCAATCCACACTTGACTTTCCATCCTAACATATGTAACAACCAGAAGAACAAAAAAGAAATATTTCCTTTTAAAATAATAGTTTATTATAATTCAAAACAAAATTTGTGGGATAACCATCATTCATCAAAAGATGAATAAGAGCACATACATCACTTCCTGACACACTCCATAATCTTGAAAGGACTCTTCAAGAAGAATGGGCTAACCTCCATCAAAGAGACGAATTCAAACTGCTAGAAAGTAAGTTATAGAAAGTACTGGTAGATTTTTTTTTATTTGATTAATATATAAAAATATATACAAATCAAGCTATATTACATGTGGGTGGAACTTTTCATCAAACTGATTATCATTAAACACAACTTGACCCTTTTTGATCTTGTTCTTCCAGTCTGATTGTTAATTCTTCCTGCTGTTTACATCTTCCTCTTTTGATCCTTCCCTCTGCGCAAGTTATTAGCCTGTTGTAAGAAGAGAATTAACCTCTTCTTGTTTATTTCAATTTATATTAACTATTATAACAATATATTAACTTTATTTGATAATATTCAAGGTTCCGTCAAATGGGAATGTTATGGTGGTTTTTTAAAGTGTCAATGAGCAAATGAGGACAAAACTAAGGAGGATCTACCACAGAAATTTGGAGAGAATTAAAATAATTGTGATAACAGTAGGCAAAATGAGAGAAAGCCCAACTTTGACAGACCCTTGAAATACTGAAGTATACCCTAGCAAAGCTCTTTGGGGTAATTCCGACGGCTTTCCATACTGGTCGATGCAATACGAATTTTTAAAGAATAATAGATAAATGTTATAATGACAAATATGAAACATGCACAGATTTACACTCTCAGTCATGTGTATGCAGGGTAATATCAATATCATCAACGATGATTAGGTATTTGATTCTTCTATTGATGCCAAGCTATGGAAATCAAGAAACTACTGGTCTTCCATGAACAATCCAGTTCGTTGGTAAGATGGTTTCCTTCTTGGGGTCCCAACTGGCTAGCTAAAGTTGAAGAATAATCCTGTAACGATTTGTTCAATTGGTGAATTAAGTGTATGCTGCAAGATTTTATCTTGGGTGTGCAATGGTGATGAACCTGTAGGTTGGTCGTTTCCAAACATTTTGCCTTACTACCTTCAATGTTCACTTAGTAAAGCAAGGCACGAGTTGTCCACTGAATCCTACAAGAAATAATCCTGACAAACCAAAGCAGGAGGATTTACAAATCAAAATGACCAAAACAATCAAACTGCACATAAATATGTCTTATTGCATTCTTATTTGTTGAAATAACAATTTATTAAATCTCAAATTAACATTTGCCATAAATAGAAAGTTCTACAAAAATAACACTTTATTAAACACAAATTTACATTTCAATTTTTAATTACGGTTGTACAAGGGTACATTGTAAATTGTATACATATGATACAAGTGGGTGATTATAACCTTCTTCAATTTAGTTATACTTATAAATAATGAATAATATTCATGTGGTGGGCACTATTCTGCTCCGAATTGTAACATGGCTAAAATTGTCAGGTAACTAGGTAATATTATAAAAGATTTAGCTTGTATTATCTTATTGACCCGAAACTTGTATTTTCACCAGTGGCTCCGGAATAAGTACATTCTAGACATGATGATTACATCAAAACAAAAAAGTTACTGTTGTTTCACACAACTTGGTAAGTTGGATTAAAACTAAATATGTTTAAATAGGATTAAGACAGGCCAATCTAGTTGGACAAAATCAATAATATTGGTAGATTCAATTCTATAGAAAAGTTAAAACTAATATAATTTAAAAACCAATTAATTTCACATAAAAATTGTACAAATGTTAGTTATGTTGTGCTACTTCATATTCAGTCTTGTTGAAATAAAATATAGAAACATTGCTGATTTTTACATTTAGATATTATTAATATTTTAATTAAGCATTGTGGTTTAGTATTCCCAGAAGTGATGCCTCGATTTGCAATAATACAAAAGTAATTGAAAACAACTTATAAGCCACTACTCAAATGGCACGATTAAAATTTCCTGCTTATAACAACTTAAAACAGCCTTGTATCACAAAATTCTAAATGTTCTAACTGAAGAACTTTTTCTTGGCCAATGCAACGCTGAATTTTGTTTCACATATAGTTTAAATAGACCAATCGAGTAAAAAGGCAGGCTGGGTTACATGTCATAATCTTATAGATTACTGTACAAACAATATACACAAATTGTAACCTACTTAAATTTAAAAAAATTTAATTTAATGAAATTATTTTAGATTATTATAATATACCCTGATGGACGGTGATGTCTCAATATGGCATAATCATAAAAAAAAATTACTGTTATTAACTGAACAATTAATACATTCCTTTTTAATCAAAGGTTTCTAAACAATTAGAAAAATAGACTTTCTAAAATTGTTTTACAAATTAGATAAATAGGTTATTTTAAATATTAAGAGAATATATTTTACTAATAAGAATACAAATTTGTTTGTTTTAAAGCCAAGCACCAATATCCTGTACATTTGACAATAATAAAATGTATGTACATTCTGAAAAAAAAGTAAAATACATTTTAAAAAAAGTGCATATACATTTGTACAGGTGAGTCTAACAATTCACACGTTACATTTACTGCAAACAACATAACCTCTATCTTCCACACAACATTTATAATTAATTATTGTTTAAGGTTTTTATAAACTTCATTTTAAACAATCAATTTAAGTTATTAAAAAATAAACAATGGAAATGGATCATCATAAATTAAAATATTATAAATTATTAATATGCATGATTTAATATTTTTGACAGGTACTTTATTCGTCCATAGCCAATGCATATTCATTGCATGGATACATTCTTGTTTTAAACATAAAAATATTAATGTAAAGAATGTGCATTGTTATACTTTCATTACATCTAATTTACATTTAATTTGTTCTAACACAATCAATTAATTTTAACTTAAGAAATCACTTACTTTTAAATACATTATATACAGAAAATCTTTGTACTTTCCATAATTTTGTTCATAGATTATAACAAATACGGAAATTCTTCATCATTGCTCGATTCTTGACTTGTTGGTGGAGTGTCGAGGTGAGGTAACCCCAGGTCCAAATATTCCTTAACAATTAACAGTATGATTAAAAGTGAAATTTTCACTTAAACAAATTCTGTCTATTTTACCTCATTCGCTGTAACCATTAAAATTCTATCCAGGATCTTTACCAAGTCGCTAAATGTTGGACGCTCATTAGCTTGGTAACTCCAGCAGTCTCTCATGACCATATAACTGTAAAACATTGTAAATTGATTGTTTATGGGATGTAGAATTTACGTTGATTTTTAGTCAAGTTTTTTTTTTAATTATTACATTTCAAGGGAACAGCATGGAGGCTTTTCCATTCTATGACCACTTCTGAGCAATTGGAAGAGTTTTTCCATGTTTGGCACTGATGGATAGGGTGTTCCTCCTAATGTCATTATTTCCCACAACAGAACTCCATAACTCCAACTATAATTTCAAAAATTATAGTAATCAATGGAGAGTGTAAATAATATATATGTGGTAATGAAAGTAAGAAATTAATACTTACACATCAGATTGAGTAGTGTATATCCTGTGAAAAAGAGCTTCAGGAGCCATCCATTTCACTGGTAATCTCCCTTCTGTGGTTTTCCTGTAATAGTCATGACTGTGAATGTCCCGAGCCAAACCAAAGTCGGCAATTTTCAAGACGTAATTTTCACTGACTAGAACATTTCTAGCTGCCAAGTCTCGGTGAATGCACTGTAACATAAACAGTATAAGCATAAAAATCGTGAAAAAATAAAAATTCAATTTTTTAAATTTATTATTACCCGTTTTGAAGCCAAATAATCCATTCCCCTGGCAGCTTGATATGCAAAGGAAACCAGATCTTTTTGTGTAAGAGTATTCCTATCTTTGATTGCTTCACCGATAGCAGGTTCGTAGCCTGATGAAGGCCTGTGCTGCCTCAGGAAATCCCGGAGATTGCCGTAAGGAGCATATTCAACAATAACATAGAGAGGCCCGTCCTGGGTACAGCAACCTAATATATTAATGATATTTCTGTGCTTGCCTATCATTTTCATCATCTCCATTTCTGAGACGAGATCCATCATTTCAGTATCAGTGTGACCCTCTGGAGAAATAATTAACACAATTGACATTAAGAATACTTTTGTCGTAAACCAGAAGTATTACCTTTGAGCATTTTAACAGCGACAATTGTGGAAATTTCTGGCTGGATTATACCCAAGGCTTCGGCTTTCACTACTTTTCCGAAAGCTCCTTCACCGAGAGTTTTCCCCATCAAAAGATCGGTTCGAGGGAATTCCCAATCTGTGTCCAATGGTAGCTCATATTCTGAGACTAGAGATTCAAGTTTAGTATTTCTCGTCTTCTGTTTTTCAATTTTTACGATTGGCACTACCTGCAAGAACAAAATTTTTGTTAGACTGTTAAACTTCAAAATTTTGAAATATTTCATTTATTTTTTATACAGAAGACTCTTGTTATTCTACTTATTACTGTTACTGTATATAAATATTTAATTCATGAAAATTTAAGATTTCAAATGTCCATAATCAAAAATTAGTATACTCTATTAGTGCGTTATGCATATTGATAAAACAGTTGTAATTTAAATTGAAATGTAAATGAGAATGTAAAAAAAAAAATAAACAAATAAGTAAATAAATCTTAACAGTTATTATTTTGTCAATAGAAATTTTTTGTTTGCTTACAAGAGGATCTTGCTCGTTAACGAGGCATTGTTTTTCTATTATAACTTTTTTAGTCCACTGAGTAATTGCTGCAGCTCTCTCAGCCTCCAAAGCCAAAATCTTTTCCAGTTTTTCTCTGAAATGTTATTTTTGAATAAATTATAACATTATTTCTAAATTGTCACAGAATGGCTACATCTATCACAATTGAAAAAGTTTACCTTTTAAATTTTCTGACGGCATTCAAAAGAAAGGTGACCAACGCAATCAGAAATAAGCAAAAGACAATAAGGGCGCCAAATAAACGGAGGGCACTGCCATCAGATGTACTTGGAAATTCTAAAAATGTATTCAAAATAAATAACGGTTCATTGAAAATGTAAGAAAAAATTCAGACACAATGAAACTGTGTACAATTGATACGACACAAACATTCATGCATAATTTAATTATTACCGTCTACAACTTCCAAGTAAGCACTTGCATACGTATATCCCAAGCTGTTTCCTGCAATGCACGTATACCATCCTTCATGTTCGTGAGTGACATTTGATATTATTAATTTCTCAGGGTCACTATTATTTTGATCTCCTGCCTAGAAAAACATATTCCAAAATGGCACCACACCTCACAACGAACAAACTAATTTTGTTTAGATAGTTAAATGAATGCTTATTAATCTATATCAATAGATTATTGATCTTGAAATATATTTTTTAATATATTTTTCCACATAGTTTAATACTACATATTTCAATAACAAAAACCAGCAGTTTCCTTAATTTTTATAAATGTATTATAGATTATTTTTTATCATATGCAGAAAATTTAATAAAAATGTAAATTAAGAATGTATTGAACTTTAAAATAATAAGCATGACTTATTTTCAAAATATTCTAAACACATGCATTGTGACCATGAAATCTTCCACCGTTATTCGTTTAGAACACATTTCCCCATATATTTTATGACCGATCACCAAAAACGAAATAATTTGACATTGGATGTGTAATAAATAAAGTTGTTCTCAGCACCTTTTTTGACTAGCAACATCCAACACATGCAGTATAAATAAAAACCCCATTAAGCACACAAAGTTAGATTGCATGTATAATGTAAAATGGACGATTAAAATGAATTTTCTTTGTGCTCAAAATTAAAAAATATACACTCTTATATGGGAATTATCAAAGAATACTATGAAATTTACACAATTTGGTGTTAGTGAATAACATTAAATAGTATCGGTGTGATTTTAGTAAATAGTAAATGTTTATCTGGAAAATGTTTAACTGGAATCCATTTATGAAATTTTTATTTAATATTGTGTGAACTGTATATTTAAAAAAATGATGAACAATATATTTTTAGTGCATTAGTAATAAATCAATAAGTTGAAAATTCAACTAGTGTTTTAAATGTGTAATTTTAAAGAGTAAAAGAACGCGTACTTATGAACAAAAATGGTGTTCAGATAAATAACTATTAAATGAAAGCAATTTTACAACATGCAACCAACCTTCACCTCGCTTGTTATATTTGTCGAATTTGAAAGAGTGACATGATGACCCTTATGAAAGCTTATGTGTGTGTGAAGAGATGACAAAATTTGACAAACAAATTCTGCTCTACCACCAGCCTCCACCGTTAGATTCTGAGGAGCTTGCGTCAGAATCGGCCTGTGTGATACAGTTTCTACAAAAATAATAAGACGTTTAAAGCAAAGATGTAAAGAAATGTTATTTACACCTGCCTTTGAACCGGTCTGAACGATTCGGTTGCAAAAACTGGTGTAAATATTGTACCTGAATTACAGTTCCATTAAGGAGGGGATCCGGGACATTGTTTATCTCACTAGATCCAGCATAAGAGAAAAAAACTTTAACCCATTGCATATACGGTACCAAGTCCGTTAATGTCGGACATTCAAGTTTGGCAGTTGTATTTACAAGAACGGTTGAATTTCGTGGGTATCCCTCTTTGATGAAAGGTTTATGTGGAAGTCTTTCTACATTAAAAATGTATATCACTTCTTTTGTTTAACATAACAAGACATAATTTAAAGACACCACTAGTTAAAAATTTATTATTGCCACAAAACAAATCACTTCGTCATTATTATACAATTTAAAAAAAATGGCTTTAAATTACCAAAGTAACTGTCAAATCCAATTGTAAATATTTCAAATGTAATGACTTACCTTCTACAAATACCTTGAAGTCGTGTTCTATACAGCCAAGTATGTTGCATACAACGCAGGTATAATTCCCTGAGTCGCTTTTAATTAAGTCTTCCATCTTCATCGTCCACCCGCTGTATTTGACAGAACCCAAATTTCGCTGTGGCGTTTTACCATTTTTGTACCAAGTTATATTGGGCGAAGGGTTACCTGAAAGAGAAGAAAAAAAGAATTTCAAATTGAAATATTTTCTCGAGAGCAAAATGTCTACCATCTGCAGCACACTTGAGCCTGAACATGTTGCCCGCTGGTTTTGCAACAACTTTAGGCATTTTTTCTACCTTGGTGAATACAGGCGAATACATAAAATGGGTGTCATTCATCAATCCAGTTGGATGAAGTTCTAAGCAAAAATCATAAATGAATTAATTAGACATATTATGACATTAAAGTATGTAAAATTGTGTTCTATCACAAAATGTAAATATATACGTTTAAAAATGTAATTATTACAATTTAAGAAGTAACGATTCAAAAAATATCTGCTGTAATGATTAATTTATTTAAAACATTACGATTTTAATTATTTACCTTCATTTACTTGTAGCCAGGCACTACTAGAAGCTTTTCCATCAATGAGACAAGAGTACCAACCAGTGTCTTCAAGATTAACTGACATAATTGACAATATCTGTTTATTTTTTGGTTGATTTTTTAACTGAAATCAGATTGATAATCAAAAATAAAATATTTTAAATTACATGATTACTACAATTGTATGTCTTTATTCTTTAATATATATAAAGTTTACAATTTGGAAAAATGTACAGTAATAAGAAAGGACCTTAAGGTTTAAAACTGAGGGCAATTAAATGATTCTTTTTCTTTTTTTCATATATATTAAAGGGTGAACATTTCATAAAATGCCTACATTACTTACTGAATATTTATTTATTATTCCCGTATCATTAAATTGGGATGGATCAATATAGTTGTTATGCTTTAGCCAAACTATGTTTTCAGATTCGCTCGAATGCGGTTTGCATTCAAAACTTACTGCACTGCCGACTAGTACTGACATATTTGCTGGCGTTTCGACAAAAATAGGCAGTTCAACTTCTGATTCTGAAAGTAAAAATGATCGGTTTTATGTACATATAATATTTCAAAGGCACCTCGCTTGAAATATACATTATACATACACTTGAAAATGTATCAATTTATTGATGTACTCGAACCACAAAACAAAAATGTACAGTGTCTTTCAACAATAGACATACATATGGTATACGTACCAAACTATGCTAAGATAATATTTGTAACGGGAGATAATATTATGCACACCAATACTTTCAAATAAATATATTTGGAACAAATTATTAATGTGTTATAAACGAGGTTTAAGTACTATTCAAATAGGAGTAATAAAAAATAAGTTCTTGGATTTTCTCAAAAACCTGGCTAAATCTTTGAAAAATTTTAGGTTCAGCTTTTGTAATTAATAAATTAAACACCAGAGTGAATTGGTTGAGAGCAAATAGAGCGACAACATAATAGACAAAATACTTTTTAAATTGTAGAACACCAATTTTATGACACATTTTGTATTTTGCCAATTTTAACAATCCTACCAAAAGACATGTAAAAATGAATTGAACATCACTAAAATGAGTTTGGTTATTACCATAAACTTTTAACTTAGACTTGTGTTGAATAGTCCCTTGGCTGTTGCTCACGATGCAAGTATATGTTCCACTGTCTTTTACAGAAAGCTGCGTAAAATTTAAAGATGATCTGACTTTGTTTTTCAACTCGTGGTCATCTTTATACCATTTGGTCACCGGTTTCGGAATGCCTATGCAATAAAAAAATTTAATTGTTTTTAATTAGTCTATAGGAATGTTGAAGGAGTTGCTTACCGAAAGCTTTGCATATCAATGTACAGTTGTCACCTGCTGTTTTAGCAATGACACTATGCATTTTTTCATAACTTGTAAAATACGGTTTGACTTCTTCGTCGTCCCAATTATCATCTATGTCATCGATTGTTTCAACCCAGAGCTCATCGTCGACATCTTTTTTGTGGTCTAAGGCTTGGAAGCTAGGCCTCAAGTCGGACAGAACATTCAGGGATACATTATACAGTTTGTTGTTTTCAACTGAACACATATAATGGCCCTGGTCACTCAATTTGATTTTGGATATTTTCAACCTGTAACAAGTTAATTTTCAGTAGATAATGTATAGTAATGACTAGTTAACTACTTAAACTAGATTTAAGCTCTACTTTTCAACTTATCTTGACTTAAGGATTCTTTTCTTTCATTACTGACAATAATAATTTACATAAATTATTAGCAATTTAATTTAAGCAGCACTTTAAACCAGTAAATATTTAATAAAATATGTACAGGATGTATAATTACCAATGTTTTGACAGTGTCATTCTTGGGGTTTTTTTGTTAATCTTGTTGTCATCTTTGTACCATGTAACGGAGTTTTCATAGCCTGGCATTACATTACAAGTCATGTTGACGTTTTCATTAGTTTTGACTGTCACTTCAGTCAATATTCCTACAAAAAGTATCAAATTAAACAACCATCAGCTAAAATTTAACAGTTAGACATACCATCAATTAGAATTTGTTGCGTTTCTCTCTGCAATTCGAGAGAGAACGAGGAAGCCCAAAACAGAAACAAGAAGAGGAAAAACATTGCTCCTACAGAAATTGTAACA
The DNA here is from genome assembly GCA_039619505.1 of Cimex hemipterus. Lineage (NCBI taxonomy): Eukaryota > Metazoa > Arthropoda > Insecta > Hemiptera > Cimicidae > Cimex > Cimex hemipterus. Next base: position 6,472,746 of record CM077108.1, read on the forward strand.
TATTAGAATTTATATATTATATCTTATACTTAAAAGAGAGTCAGAATTGATGTATTTTTACGTTAAAAACAGACTTCAATGTATGAACATTTCGAAAATTAATCAATTCCGTTTGCCATTCATCGTAGTGGTCGCCATTGTCTTGCCCCTTGATGTTACGAGCAGTTTCGCTGTTTTATAAATACGATAATCATCTTGATATTTAAAGAAAGATAAAATGTTTAATTTGTAACGTAAACTTAATGAGAAAATGAGAGAAAACAACGACAAGAATTAAGGAGACACGCCAATCACCGAAAATGAGAAATGAGGAAATGGGTCTGACAGACGAAGCAATTATGGAGATCAGACTAATCGACGAAAAAATTGACAATTTTTACTTTGAAGTTTAAATTAACATGTCAGTAGTGAAATTTCAACTATCGGCGACAAGCTGAACAAGAGATAAATACTCTGCCGGTGCTAGGAATTGATTGATGCCGTATTAGCCGGCATTCTGTACGCACCGCACGTGACATTGCATTACATATGCGTAGGAAACATTTGCCTCACTACATGAATACAAAAATCACTAACTCTCTAGTATTTGATCCGTTGCATTTAAAACGAAGGCCTCCTTCTAAATACAAATAGGGTCTGATTTATAAAACGTCAAATTTATATTTGTTTGGTGCTAACATAAAAACTACTTATACAGAAACCGTGAGATGCGGTCTGGCGTGATGTAGGTTTCAGAAAAAACATTTTCTTTATCGTGCCAACTTTTCGATCTGTATTGAGCCCTGAAGATGACCTCAAATATCGAAACGTTGGGACGTTAAAGAAAATGTTTTTCTGAAACCTACGTCACAACAGACCGCATCTCACGATTTCTAAATAATTATCGATTAACGGTCACTAATCACGACAAATTAAAACTACTTTCATCAGTTTTCAAAGTAATAATGTCCGACAAGTTAACGCTGCCCGATGTGACCCACGTGATTACAGTGTACAATACCTTGGCTCCATATAGAGAGCGTGTAGGAATGCCACCCGAAACGAGAATCGTGCTTGAGCACCGAAGCAAGTATCTGTTTCGATTTTTGGAAGTATTCTCTCTGCATATAATACTGACAGTTTTGTGCCTCTATATTTTAGTTGTGTGATAGGCCCGATGACTGAATTTTAAGTACCGTATAAGCCCTCAATTAAGTTAGTAATGCAGGGTGTGACAACTTCTATAGTCCACCCATTTAATTAGGAAATGATTAAATAGTTAAAAAAATGGTCATATACAAACCCCAAGTTAATTTTGACAAGAAATCGCGTGGTGGTGACAGATATAACTTTCTAATCTAGCTGGAAAATAATTTTGTTATTTTAAATACGAATACCATATTTATATGGTATAATATGATTCTAGAGCTTATTTTATGCCACTTTTACTGAAAAAAAAATTTTGACAGGATCGACCATTTCTGAGTTATGCCTACCGGAGGTTGCGTATCCTTTTTTTGTAGCAAGATGGCCCTCCCCGTTTATTTATTAAACGATCAGGATTAGCAAAAAATCCGTCGGCATATTAAATCCGTTGCGAACACGTGATTCCTAACCAAAATTAACTTTGGGTTATTATCGGAAATTAAATGGGTGGACTGTAGAAGTTGATACTCCCTGTATAATACGTTGAAAAGGTCGATCGAATGCCCCACCTAACTGACAAGGGCACGAGTCACACCAGGTCGGTGGGACACAGATTTAGACCAATTTTTCTATTGCGGTTCTACACTCCAAAACATCGGACACGTTCGCCACTTCTTGTGAACAGGCCCTGGTTTTGCCCCTCCCCCCCAAAAAAAATTTTAAGTTTTAATTTTCCTTTTTTTAAATATTTTTATTTAGCCAATTATTTGAATAGATCATTTTACAAGCACGTATATTAACATAAAAGCATAATAAAAGTTACCAAAGTTTATTAATAACCAAAAAATTCTAAAAAACAAATATTTTTCAAGTAAACTAGTGTATTTTTTTTTTCGCGAAACATTAAATGTCGTTTCGGAGAGACCTCTAGAGGCCTTTAAATAATGTTTGAATTTAACTTTTTTAACTCTAAAATTTGTACGATTTTTAAGCAGTAGTTATAGCAATATCTGATTTTAACGTCAAACATACCATTTGAAAGAAGAGGAACTAGCCTTTTGACAACGCATGTACCATAAAAACATATAAAAAATTTCTATAAGAATGTACGCAAAACAGGAAAATTATTTGTCAGTTGTTTTTTAAGTAGAAATAATAGTACTACTTTGATGATTATTACAGTTATAAATTGCATCTGACGATTTCCTTAAAACGAATTTTCAACCATGAAAATCGGTCTCCTAGGTTTTGAGAAAAATGATGTCCGAGCTTGTTGAGGTTTGTGCGCAGAAGGAGGTCGAAATTATCAATCAAAAATTAATTTACTCAGATTTCCACGAAAATTGTTATCTAAGGGTATTATAATGCTGGAATCACGACGATGAGGTCAAATCCAAGTTTAGGCCATTTTATTGTCTTTTAGTGGTTTCTAGAGGTGCTAAAACGAAATTTTATAATGTAACATTAAAAAAATATGACCTACTTTACTTGAAAAATATTTGATTTTTTGAAATGTTTCGTTTATTGATAAACGTCGATAGCTTTTACTATGTTTTTATTGTAATCTAGGTAAAAAAATGCTGTAAAATGTTACATTCACGTAGTAGATTTGGGCAAGTAGACAACTTAAAAAAACCAGGGCCACTGTATATAAATATATAGTTTATTTGCAATATTAATGTATGAAATATTTTAATATAAGAATATTGATTTTAAAAGAAACTTACCAGGGGACGACCGGGTTGGTTTGACACAGATTTGGACCCAACTTTTTTTTTGGTTATTCTACCATCCAAAATATTGGACACATGTCCGACACGTCTTGTGAGTAAGTTTTTGCCGAAACAAATTTTTGAAAGTTAAAATTCTCCATCTTGTAATATTTCTATTTCGCCGTTTTTGCCTAAATCTATTATGTGAATAGTGAAGATATAATTTTGTAGCATTTTTTATGTAGATCTCAATAAAAAAAAATATTGTAAAAGTTATCGAAATTTTTCAAAATACAATAAATTATTAAAAGCAAAATATTTTTCAAGTAAATTAGTACATAAATGTTTTTTACTTGAAGCTAATATAAAATTTCGTTTTAGCACCTCCAGAGACCTGCAAATAATATTTGTTTGAATTTAAATTTATCTATTTTTTGAACCCTAAAATTCGTCCGATTTTTAGGAAGTAGTTATAGCAATGTCTGATTTAAACATCTATAGTTCAAAAACGGCTTAAAGGAGTTTAACGTCAAACATACCATTTGAAAGAAGAGGAACTAGCTTTTTGACAACGTATGTACTATAAAAACATAAAAGATTTCTATAAAAAATACACAAAATAAGAAAACAATTTGTACGTTTGGTACAGTTATAAAATGCACTTGTCAATTTCTTTAAAACGAATTTTCAACCATGAAAATCTAGGTTTTGAGAAAAATGATGTTAGAACTAGCACCAGGAATGTCAGTCACGCAAGGTCGTCAAAAAATTAATTTTCCACTGACTTCACGAAAATCGCTATCTAAGGGTTTTAATAAAAGAGCGTTTACGAAAGTCCTTGTTTAATTAAATGTTGAGTTATTAAATTATTCCAACCATTACATGTAACCTTTATCCAATCTGGGTTACTTAGCTCAACGCGATGATCTCTTGAAGTTAAAACTAACCAGACCGCAACATAACCCATAGACGTCCTACTGTGCTTAAATCAAAGTTAAAAAATGAAAACTAGGCGAAAAGAATTTACATCTCTTAAAATAAACTGAGATTTCATTTAATAATTTGAGTATAAATAACTTTTTAAAATTATATCCATATTTGGTCGAAAGTATAAACCACATCGATCTGTATGATTCAAAAATTCAATCAAAGCAAAAGAAGGTAAGCCATTACAAATCTCGAATTACACAGATAAATATGTTTTCTTGCTCAAAAAAAAATGTAACAGAATATTTAATAATCATTAGTTGAAAATAATCTAAAAATCGATTTGAAATAATGAAAAGTAACGATTGAACGCAAATGTAGGTTGAGAAGCATGGATTTTTTTTAGATTTTCCCTATTGTTTTCTTCTCAATTTTGACCCAACATCTCGTCAAACGTTAATGATTTTTTAATTGGGGGATTCATTATCATCACTTTCCGAGCTCTAATTATTGCCCATAGTTTTGATAAATAAATGCTGAGGAGGAAGACTGGACTCGAGTAGGCTCAATTGAATAATCACTGGTACATCCCTCTTGCATTCAATTTATCGTCTTGGAGTCCGCTTCCCCGAACACGGCACGACACCCAACATCTTTAGAAAGCTTCAAACGAAATGAAGACGTCGTGAACCCTAAGCCCATGTTCATCGGTTAAAGGAAGATCGGCTGACTATCTGCCCTAAGAACAGATTGAGATACAGCTTACTGGACTTTTTTTCCTTTTAATATTAAAAGTACCTCATTTTCATGTGGTTTCTTAAAGTGAGCGTGCCTTTAGTCATTGCTGTGAAAATACTTTTAGTTGACAAGAATGCGAATGGCTCTTCATGGAAAGTTCAGTCTTATTGTCTATACAGTTGATAACTTTTTTAACTTATTTAAACAAATCAAACGAGAACTGATGTGTCATTTAAGTAGGAAACAACAACATAATTTATTTACATTATAATTACAAATTATGATAAATAGATAGTTTGGTGAGAGGTTAAACAGTCTCGACTATATACACTCTAGCCATAAGATTTACAACAGCATACGAGTTAAATTTTAAACTTGGAGAGATAAAAGAAAAAAGGAGTCTATAGAGGAGTTCATTATTATTAAAACTCGGGGTATAATGACAACTGATTTACATGAGAGTTATTTACCAAGACTTTAAAAACTTTAGGACAGATGGTAAAATATGTATATTGAATTCGGAAAAACATTTCTTTATCGTGCCAACGTTTCGATCTTTATTGAGATCATCTTCAGGGTTCAAAGTGCTTGTCTTGAGACTCCCAACACGACACGCAAGCATGGCACAATTAAACACTTTGAGCACTGAAGATGACCTCAATAAAGATCGAAACGTTGGCACGACAAAGAAAATGGTTTTCTGAAACCTACATCACAACAGGCCGCATATCACGATTTCTGAATAATTATCGATTAACGGACCACACATATGTAGATAGAAATATTTCGGTTTGTACATTGAAAATGCATGCCTTTGAAGCTAATAAACCTCCCAACCTATACTACTACAGAGCCATCAGCCGTTTTTCTACGCTGTCCAAAATCTTCGAAAGATATAAAGCGATCTATCCATTCTACTATCCTACGAGGATTCAGAGTCGTCACCAATATCTAGAGGGCAAAGATGCTTGGGTGGGTCCTAGATGTACGTTTTATAAATTTAAACTCTTCCTATCCACTCGTTATAGTTTACTACTTATCCTGAAATGCTACCTAACAGTCGGCTGACGTGCGGCAGCGAACACTCGGAAATCAGATCGTTACGCCACAAGGGAGCATTCTTAGTCCCATCCTATTATCTGTACTGCTGACCAGCCTTGACACCCCAGTTCCATACCGCTTTCACGGACGATAAAAGCTTGCTGCGATCACATTAGTAATATGTGCAAATAAGTATAGGCTATAAATAAATTAAAAAAAAAAATAAAATCATTTTCATTAAGTAAAGGGCAGAACTGTACATCGTAGCTGGATGAACTAGTCGAAAAATTGCGCCTTGAGAAAATATGAATAGCTGAAATATCGTGCAAGGAAGATGGTTATTTTTAGTCAACCCGAAGTGAAAAAGCCCCCATTAAAAGGTTCCATTTCGACAGAGGCAAATGTTTACGCGAGTAAAAAGCTGTTAGCATCTAAAGTTTGGAAAAGAAATAAAATCTGTAATGCTTTTCACATAACTTTAAAATTATTTAAAAGTATTTGTTTAATATCAGAATTTTCGTATCAACGTAGAAAAAAAAACGTACAGAATGATCATGCAGTTGAGGTTGGCCAAAAACTATTAAATGCCATTTTTGTGTACAAAATCAGCTTTCAATTCAAAAATTTCTTCACCATTTAGAAATACTCTCCATCTGAATGCTCCCAAAATCTAAGAAACCTAATCGCCTTCCTAGTTCCTACCTACAAAATACTAAAAAAATTATCAAATTTGTCCAAGGAAATTACTTTAAACACAATTCCTGATCTCCAATTCGGCTTTTGGAACTCGACTGTCCAACACTTAATTCACGTAATTCACACATCCTTGAACTGAAACATTGCCAGGTTGTGTTCTTGAATATACACCAGGCCTCGACCGAGTACGGCTTTCTGGGCTGTTGTGGAAGCTCAAGAAAAGCCTACCAGTAACCTATTACCTCATCATAATATCTTATCTTAACGATGGCTTCTTTCAAGTAGTCCACAGAACTTCGTTGTCACCTATCCTCCTACTTCAGCAGGTTTCCCACAGGGCAGATGCTCGCTTCTTTCCTTGACTCAATTTACCCGTCCGACCAACCTACTCAACCTTACACTATCACCCTCACTTTTGCCGATGATACCGAAAACCTTTCTCCTGTTAAAGTTAGGATATGCAGATCACAAAGATCGGAAACGACCAAACTACATGTTCGTCACATCCCGCATTCTTAATTTATCTATCTATTCATCGGTCCACATTATCTATTTACTTATCTCTCTTTTCCTGTACATTATCCTGATTTCATTTAATTGCCAGAGGCGTTTGTAATTCGCTCAAGAAATTTCACTGATTCTTAAGCCGTTTGGAGGAATTTTGATTTATAACCTAATGACTATTGAATGGGATGGTGGCCGGTTTATGTCAAACCGTTTAACTATAGTTCAGGTTTTTTGCTTAATAATTCACGAATAGTTAATTTACTGCGATAATCGTCAAATTAAATTGACTCCCGGGACAAATTAAAACAACAGCGTTAGGCAGGGTAAACAGATTTTTACAAAATAATCTATAGCACACAACCGGTGATTAGAAGAGATAAAAGAGGGACGTACCCCGCCAAAGAACAAAATTGTACACCACCTGATAATATTCTTTCATTCTATAATTTTACACAGGGCAGGATCAAAATTTATCTGCAATAGAATTCATATTTGCTTAGACGCTCATAATTTTGAGTTATTGCTTTAAGAGTTGTCAATATTATACATTCAACAAAATAGAGTGAAATTCTTACATAAATTTATTTTACGTCGAAAAAATGTGGTCAGATCCGTGTTAAACATCCATGCTGATCGTGATGCGTTCCATTGTAAAGTCGCCTTCACCTAAAATCAAAAAACAACACAGTTAAGGAATCTTTAATACAGCCAATCAATTCATAGAAATAACACGGCCAAACATGCTGTTACAGGGCGGATGTCATATATTCCACAATTGTACCATAAAATTGAATTTTGTTATAGGGCTGCTTAATAATTTCCACGCTCGGGATATATCAAAATATAGGAAGAGTTGAGATCTTTGAAAAAATCCCATTTGTAAGTACGTCGGGTTCGAATGCAGGGCCGCTGGATTCGAACCCTGCACCTTGATCTTACAGTGTTGAGCACCGTGTCAACGCCTAAACTGTTGCGGCCACCCACGCCCCCCTGAGATATTGTTAACATCAATTAATAGTCTTAAAAATTCTATATTTAATTTTGTATGGCTATTGTCTTTTGTTTGTAGGGTAAAATCTACCATAAAATGTTAATGAGTGACTTATGTATTTCCGGACTTAGGCATGAAGAGAATGTAAACTATTTGTAAACAGGTTAAGAAATTTTATAGACAAGTAAATTAATTAAATTTTGTTAAATTTCGAAAGAAAAAAAGTCTGGTTTTTCGATACTGCCAATTTTCGATATCTTTTCTCTAATTCACAATTTTTTCCTAAAGGTCACTCACGCGCTTTTTGAATATACTTTTTATTATACCATTTTATCGATATTTATGCATTCAAAAAAACAAACTGCAAAATTAGATATTTATTCCATTTTCATAGTGTGTTGATAAAAAAAAGTCTTTCGATTTTACCTTGGTTATAAATATTTTTAAAAAAAGCACCGTTGGCACTTGAAATTATGCTTGGAAACTAGCTGTTTTTAATAAAAATGTAGAAGAGAATGTTGTTAATTGATGGCGAGGAATGGCTACGTCGCCTGAAATTAAAGTCTGTTCATGTTTTCATTATATCGGACAAATAAGATTGACTTCTTATTTTATTAAGGACAAAGAAGATTATAGTTGATAATTAATTAATACTCTAGCAATTTACCTGCTAGACAAGGGTTTGCGAAAAAAGTAGATATCACTCAAATGAGAGATAAGATAACCTCAAACCAGATTCCTGTTTTTTTTCTATACATCAGGCGATTTTTCCATTTTTCTTAAAGTTAACTATATAACATATATATATAATATATATGTTTGACATTAAATCATAAATTCAACAAACATGTTACGGAATTTTTTTTTAAATCCTGCTTGGTTTTAAATTATTTTGTTCGCATATTTTGTCATAAATTATTCAGATATAATGAGATGCGGTCTGGTTTGATGTAGGTTTCATAAAAACATTTTCTTTATCGCGCCAACCTTTCGATCTTTATTGAGATCATCTTCAGGGCTCAAAGGGTTTGTCTTCTGAGTACTTGTGCCATTCTTGCGTGTCGTGTTGAGAGTGCCATAAATAAATTTGTCATAAATTTTGGCCACCGAGTAAAGACTAAGTACTCGTTAAGTGTATAACCAAGCGCAAACCGAATTACTTGGTTAAAATGAATTTGTCTTTGTGCGTGGTTTCATAGTCATAAAATGGGACAAGAATTTTAGTCTTCTCTCGGTGGTCATCGACAATTTCTCGGTTGTAGTTTATAATCCAGGAACTGTAAGTACATTGAATTGTACATACTGAAATGAACAGCTGGCTGTATTCCAGCCCAAGAATCACCCTCAAAGTTAAAGTAGGAAATCTTTACGAAGTAGGCCCACATCGCTGCCCCATAATCCAATATCACTAGCACGTGCCATGTCATGAGCATAGGCTGGTAGCAGTTGAGACTTATGTAAAACTGGTTTCAATTTCATGAGGCCAAAACAGCAGCAGTCAGTTCCTGCATCAAGTGGCAATCAAAACGAAGGCTATTGGCTAAGTTCATACCCAAAAACTTCACAGTGTGCCATTTCCTGTCCGCAGCATTAAGGGAAAAAAAGGAATTTGAAGCTATGGCTAGCTCTGTTGATCAAATGAATATTACAACTTAGTTAACTGGCTCTACAGCAGTTCTACATAAAGCAGCATAGAAAAATGAGTTCGAATCATGAAGTTAGTCTTCAGAGTAATTAGTTATCAGGTACTAGGTAGGCAAATCGTTAGCACAGAGCAGGAAAATTAGTAAGCCAAATATCTCCCTTGAGGCACTCAAATAAGATTCTTTATCAATCCAACTGCGCGTATCCATTGTCACTTTAATATACACTGTAGATTATGTTCCCTGGAGATATACACTAACCATTTGATGAATTCATGACGTCTTACAACATAAACCTCCAACATGAGTATTGCTCTTTGAAATGAAATTCGTCCAAAGATGATTTAATATAAGATTAAGTAGTATTAGTGTTATTGGAGTTCTATCTTGTTTTGATCATTTTTTTTCACATTTGATAAAAATGGTGAAATTTACAACCACCCACAGATAAAAAAGTTAAATGTATTTCCCCCTCAAAAAAGTTTATTTTGTCAAATTAAAAAATAAACAACAGCATTTTTTATATTTTCCTTTTTGAGGGAAGATTTCAAAAATTGTCGAGTACCCACTAAAGACAATCGATTACTTTGAAATAGAGAATTATTTAAAGTTATGTTTCAATTTGGCATGTCCTTTTGTCGGGAAACTTCTTCACAAAAAAAGAAATCACAAGTTTCTTCCCATTTCTCGTCGTATTTCTTTAATTCAGGCAACAGATAAATACACCTCATAACGCTCTTGTAATGCTTAGAGTTTATTTATATATTTGGCCTTTATCCCATTTTCCACATCTCTACGAATAGATGACGTCTGTTTCATTTTTAAAAGAAAAAGTTCATAAAGGTTTTCAGACGAGAGGTAATACATTGCAACAGATAATTAGTTAATAATAGGAAAAATATATAGAAAAACTTTATTGTTGAGCTGTGCAAATTCAATCAAAATTAAAGTAGCAATATCCGAAGAAGAAAAATAGATTATAATGAAATTACAACCTCTGGGTTAAATGATGAAAAAAGTCTAGTTATAATTAGAATATGCAAGCAACTTCCTCCTCGATTCCATGTTGCATTTGGAATTATTTAAGAATGGATATTCCATTTAGACTAGTTTTATAAGTCTTGCGTATAATAATTATCAGAGGATAACAATGCATTTTAATTTTTAATGCAAAAGAAGGAATAAAACAAATATCTAAGTTGATCCATGGATATGATTTCAATCAGCATTTCTGTGAAGGTTTTTTGAAAGGTGGAAATTGGACGGACGGCTATGTATGGGCCAGGTAAAAACGCAGCCTACACGGGGATGGCTATAGACGTACATTCGTGATATGAGAGCTATTCCCACACGTACAAACCTTTGATACCACTAAGGTAGATTTCAGCCTCTTGTCCTTGCCATACGATATTTCCCGACAGGTGTATTTAACATTTCGGCCCCTTTTGGTACAGTTTCTATTGAAAAGACCCTATAAAGAAAATACCGCCAAGGGTATTGATCAAGCCGTATAGTTGGAAGGAGCTTAAGCAGCAAAGAGTTCTTCCTACTGGACTTAATTCTTTAGAATAAAAAGGTTTACTCATTTGTTTTTAATTATGGTTTAACTATTAATTATCCGAAGAACTTGCATACGAATAAATCACTATTATACGAACTGACTAAGTTAACCTAAGGGGAAACCAGTTGTTAATTGTTACGTCTATATTTGTCAAGGGGCATGTGGTCCCGGAAGATCTGGTGTCTAGTACTTGACTCGTCATCTTGTTTCATCCGACCTGACTCACTTTTTATCCGTGCAGATGGGAAAGGGCAGTTGATAATTTTACACCCACCGTTGTGGAGAGTTACGTCTGCCAGGAGTTATTACTGGAATAATCGTTCAGAGAAAAAAAAAGAGTTATCAACAGTATGGTCGTTTTACATTTTTCTGGCCTGCCTATCTTTACTGTTTCGCTATCTTCAGTGGTGAGCCTGTTTGTGATGTTGATGAAAAGTTCAAAAAAATGAGAATACTTGAAAACCTTGCAATGTACAAACACGACAACAAACAAACATTATTATGAAATATCTCAACTAAGAAAAATCGCAAACATTGTGAGAAGCCGAAACATATCTGACAGACCAAAAGAGCGAAGATTGGCGAACCAGAATTACCGGAAAGGACCCAATTTAAAGCACTTTTCCGCAAACTGAACAATAAATCTCACAATTTAAATGTATCTTCAAATCCATTAGATTTCGTGGTCCTATTGTCCAAATAACTTCTTTCAATTAATTAATTTTTATATGAGGTATTGGTTGAATATGCAAAGTATTTAGCCGAAGGTCGTGGGTTCGAATCCCGCTCGTGACTGGCTTTTTGATTTCAACCAATACCTGGTTGGTAATGATGGTGATGGTGACAATGATCTTTGTTGGCATCGAGTTTGGTCATCTCTCTATATGTATAATTCTACTATCCAGTTTTCTGACTATCTCTTATCTTATATCGCTTGTTTTAAAAAAATTATTTAATTTCTATGGCAAATTAATTAAGATATTGAATTTACATTTGGAATGTGTAAAAATCAAACACCTTATGCATTAAAATAATAAAATATTGCCAACAAATACATCAATCTATGATGAAGCTATAAAAAATAACGGTGTTCCAACTGACGTGTACTTTTAGAGGAATCAGCCGTAAAATTTTTAAATTATCAACTGGATTAAGAAACCCCTCTTTCACATTTCTTTTGTTTAAAACCTAGCCATTGCAATAAAATAATAAACCATAATTATTAGCCTGTGTGTTATTTATGGTTTTCCCTCATTCCGTCTACAGTTCTTATCAAGGAAATATTTTCTCACAGGAAGTCCTTATTTTCTTTTCGGATTATCGGATTAGGTTATATATTGTTCGTGACAACTCATAAATCAGTTATTTTTTTCCTACTCTGTTTACACCTCTGAAGAGAATCGTGATTATGCGTACTTTGGTCATATCTTTGAACTTGTCCATCCGTGATGGACTCTTTGATTTCAGCAATCCACGCCGTTTAGCGAAAAACCCTCAGAACAATTTTCAATTGTTTTAAAATTAATTTGAAGGTTGAAATGATCGATAACGCCTGCGAAAGCCTCGATCCTCGCCTACTATTATTATACCCAGGAAGGGAAAGGACCTTTTGTACCTGTCCTCCAACCCCTATCTCGATAAACCTTATCTCACGTCTACTTTCCTGCGTCGCCCATTTACGTACGAGATGCGTATAAATTTCTCGTGAAATATGGAAACATAAAAATGAAAGGGCAATAAAACACCAGTTCGAGAAGCACAGTTTGGGAAATTATGAATCTCGTGTGATCTAAAGCAACAAATGATCAAAATCTTTTACAAAAACGTAAATCTTAACTCTATTGTACCCAAGGGTTTTTATTTTAACATTTAATAATAATTTATATTATTATATATTTTTATATTATTTGATTGTTAGTTTCATTAATAGACTTAATTACTAAACTTGATTTAAGTTTTACAAAGACTATACATTACTTGAAATCTTAAAAAAAATTCACCAATTCCATACAACAAACAATACAATTAATAAATAAATTATGTTTAATAAATATCGATTTGGTCATATTTAAATTTGTTTGAAGATATACTCAGTCCTAACATTGCCAAAGACACTCACAGTCCTTGACAATTTTGGAATCGGTCTTCAAAGAAATTTTAAACCATCTATTAAGAACTTAATTATGTCAATTTGTAAATATCTTTAAGATTGTTTTGTCCTGTTGATCACCATAAAATAGGTCGAAAAGCTTGGCCGTAACAAACGAATTTATTCTTTAAATAAGACCGAACTTCCAGAGTTTTCGCGCATACAATACATGGCCTTAGTTATAAGCTTCACTCACATTTCGCATAAATATTAAAACATATCAACAAAAGTCTCAAATGTTTAAAGATTTTTATCTAGCTCTTTTATAAAACTTAAGTATTTATTCATATGTAGGTTTCAGAAAAAATATTTTATCGTGCCAAAGTTTCGATCTTTATTGAGATCATCTTCAGGGCTCGAAGTGTTTGCCTTGAGAGTCTCAAGGATGGCACAATTACACAGAAGATATAGTAAATCTTTTTCTGAAACCCACATCATACCAGGCCGCAACTCACGATTTCTGAATAATTATCGATTAACGGTCACTAACCGTAACACACAAAACTTGAGTTTTATTACATCACAGATGTCCAAGATTATCCGAGACAACTTCTTTTCTAAATAGAAGGATACAAATTACAATTACCATTTTAAAAAATAAAAGGATATGAATTTTATGGCCGATTTTGCAATCGATTTTTCTTCTGAGAGCATAGAAAAAGACATTTTAAAATATATTTTGGGGCTGTAATACTATCTTCATCCCGTAAGAATAGACTGGAAATGAAAAATGGGCACCCATGGATATTTTTGTACCAATTCTGCGAAAGATTCCAATTCGAGCAGTTTCGTTTATAGGGTAATAAAATAAAATAAAGCTTGAATAATGTTTTAATTTATCGAAACTGGAAGATGTTTTTCGACCCTTTGCCAAATTGGCCGCAACTCTAATGTTGTATTGCTTAATTCTATTTCAATTCTATAGCAAACCAAATGTAATGTGAAACAACTAGAGTACATTTAATTTAAATTTACGATGATAAATTACTAGTAAGAAATGAGTTTGTTATTTCATTAAGACCATACTTCCCTGTATTCGTCCATATACATGACGATAGTTATGTGCACCACTCAAATTTTACTTCAATATTAAAAAACATCGACAAAAGAGCAAACTTTTTAATGACATTTATCGAGTTTGTTTTATGTCTTATTCCATCAAGGGATGTTCAGGATTATCGGAGACATCTTTATGTTTTCTGAACAGAAGAATGCTAAATGGCCAATCATAGTGGTTGAAACCATTAAAAAAATGTTTGAGGTGTTCTTTTGTTGTTGTTGTTGTTTTTTTAATTTCTGCTGCTGAAGAGCCTCTCCAATGTTGTTTTGTTTAATTCTATGCCAATTGTATAGCAAGCCAAATGTCATGGGCAAACGACGATAACGTCCGAACAAAATAATACGAAATATAACAACATGTAATGCATATGCAAACATAATGCGATACAATAAAACTGTAGCTCTACGGCAAAAAAGAATGTTAGAATATTTGCAAATGCAGATAGTAAAGAATGTTTTTTTTTTTTATTTTATTCCTATAAATAACGAGTAAATCTCGGAAATTTGATGAAAAGGAAAAATCGGTCATTCCACCGCGCTCCGGCCTATTTCTGGCGTACCCGGATGCCGCTTCAAACGCTCAATGAAAATTAAAAATAACGAATTAAGACTGGATTAGCTTGGAAACTAAACAGGACCTTGTTGCGTTGTAAACAAAAGTTTTTTTTTTATCTAGGCCAATAGTTGGAACCTTTGAAGATCAGTCTTTAAAACTACCAAAATAGAGCCATTAGGTAAATAGAAAAAATGCCAGAAGGTTCTCCGAAAAATTAACTATTTTATTTCTGACATAACACGCACATAATCTAAGTACACTTATAGCCAAAAACAAATGGCCACATTTAATATTTTAAATGGTCTATTTAGTGATTATTATCTTACAATATTTAGCACGTTTTAAAGGATTTGAGGCGAATAAAACGCAGAAAAAATCTCCTTACTTTTGTTTAAAATAGGATTCTGTAAATAAATTTTTCAGTAAAGCTTCTGTCTAATGATGGTTCAATTTTTTTGAAAGTTGTACTATTTTTAAATTAAAAATTCATTTGAGTGATGGTTTTAAGTGATACGTATTGTGGCTATAATTAAATCATAAGTCAAGCGTATTTGACCAGGGTGCTTAACATGCCCTGAATTGGCCGAAGGAACTTCCATCGCTACCAAGATACTGGAGGTTACTCAAGAAGGAATGGATCAGGTCGCCACCTTGTTACGTTGATAGTATTGTTCCGAATCGACTTTCTACCGCTGTTGATATCAAGCAACAATCCAACAATGTTAAGTTCAGTTTACGCACTATAAGGGGAAGACTTTCAGAAGCTTGATTACGCGTGAGGAGGCCAGTCACTGGTCCAGAACTTATGTCAAGACACAGAACAGCTCGGCTAAGTTTGCTAACTAATTATATTACATTCCATAAAACAACCCTGTTTCCTCTAAAAATTTGAACTAGCTGCGCGGTCAAGCACAATTCTCATATCTGGTGGGTATTCTTACGCGCTCTCTATATGGAGCCAAGGAATTTCCTAATTAAATTAAGTAAAGAGCAATCTTTCTCTGCATTTCAACTAACATGCTGCTCCTCTTAATTTTATTTTAATTTTTTAATTGAATTATTTGAACATATACAAATTATCTAATTTACTCCTATTATTTTCTTACTCTATTTTTTAGAGCACATGTTCGTTCTATATAGGCACTAGTGCGATTGTCGGAAGAAGGCTCCTGTTATCGACTCAGACACTACACGTGCTCTGTGAGAAAAATCTTTTTTTAAATTGTTTTTACCATCTGTGACCACAAAGATAATATTACATTGTGTAAAGTATTGAAAAGAAACGTTTACAGTTGTAGTGTGAGTTTAGCCGATGCAGTCTCAGCAGCCAACGCAGTAATCATGTAAACAAAACGATAAAAAGGAAACGCCTATGAACAAAAGGCGTCAAACGACATTTCCCCGAAGGAGGTCAAATACGTTGCACCGAACTTTTGAGGACTGACGAAGCGCATAAAGATTTTATGTCTTCAAGGGTGTGGTACGGTGTCCAAGAGTCCATCTGGACAAACCTGGCAAAAGATTGATAAAATATTGGAATAGTAGTTTAACCTAGACAAAGTATTTTCTACAAAATTCCCCATTTTTTATTAAAGTAGGCCTGTTTTGTTAAATTTACGATCAAACCTATTGCTACGGAGATTTTTGTCGAACAGGTTTTTTACTTACAGAGGAAAAACTGGCCACTCTATTTCATTTAGTTATTTTAAAAGAAAAATGTAAAATATACCTAAATAAATCTAATAAAAAATTTAACTGAACAACATAATTTTACAAAAAATTGCAATTAAAATGTTCAATTATGACCACTAAACAAACAAGGGGTAGTTTACCAAAAATGTTGCTATGGAGAGGGTGAAGAAAATATTCAATACATTACTGAGTATTTCCTCCCCTTGCGTTGATCACAGCTTGCATTCGACCTAGCATGGATTTTATGAGGTTTTGAATCCTGTGGAATATTTCCATACTCCTGCAATCGCACCATCCTTAATTCCTGCAAATCCCCTGGCATCACCGGGCGAGTTTTTACCGTCTTTGACAATTCGTGCCAAATGTGTTCGATAAGGTTTAAGTCGGGACTATTTGAAAAAAAAAAAGTGAATTGAAGACCGTTCCAAGTAGTCAACAACTGACAGTCTGTGGGAAACATAATTATATCGGACTTGTAGACATTATTGTTTTGCACTGATGATGACCATAACAACAAAATTTATTCTTTAAATAAGACCGAACTTACAGAGTATTCGTGCATAACCCGACCGTAGTTATATGCTCAACTCAAATTTTGCTTAAATATTAAAAAAAAACATCGACAAAAGTGTAAAATGTTTAAAGATTTTTATCTAATTCTTTTTATGTTTTATTACATCACAGCATGTCCAGGATTATCCGAGGCAACTTTTTGTTTTCTAAATAGCAGGTTGAAGACCATTTTTAAAAAAATGGGAATTTTATTGCCAATTTTGCAATTGATTTTTCCTCTGAGATCATTTACAAAATGCTTTGTGGCTGTAATGTTATCGTCATCCCTTAAGAATAGACTAGAAATAAAAAATGGGCAACCATCGCCAATTCTGAGAAAGATTCCATTTCAAGCAATTTCCTTTACAATGTAATAAAAATAAAGTTAAAGTTAAATTACATTATTAATTTTAATTTAATATAATTTAAATAAATTATAAATTAAATTTAATTATACATTAAATAAATTATATTTTTGATGTAATTTTTTTGTTTTTATATGGATGTAAGGATTTTTTCCCAGTGTAACCTTTTTTATTTTCAAGTAAACATTAGTCCGTTAACTTAGAATTCTTGGCAAATATACTGTAAATAAAAATGTTTTTGCATATTTGTCTAAACTGTTCATTAACGACTGTAAGTGGTGGTGAACATTAAAACGAATAGGATTCTCGAATAATAGAGAATAGAAGAAGAAGAATAGGGCAATATATCATATAAGAAATAATGAATGTACAAAATGCCATTGTTTGTAAGGGCCTTTTAAATATATGAGCTGTTTGTTTAAATAGATGAAAGTTGGTTCCTTTGTTTTTGTATTTTTCATGAAATACAATTTCCGATCTGTTGACAATGCGTAAACTCGTTCCCTTTGGTCGCAGCCGGATCGAGGGATTCCCGTTTCGACAATAAAGTAAAACATGGAACAAGTGTTCAACATGTGCAGTCTTCCCTTCCATACCTGTTGAGCCCCCTTTCATGAAATGGCGTGAGAACCCTTGATAACTCCGTCCTACGGCTATCTGCATCCTTCTTCGAATAAAGAGCAGAGTGTTTACGACTTGTTCTGAACTTTGGATAGGTAGCACGAGAGATCTGTTAATTAAATTCCCTTAGAGATGAAAGGTTTTGAATAATCTCCATATAAAAACGCCCTTTTTTTTACACGAACCGCATACATTCAAATATATTCAATAATATTCAAAGCATATGTCAAAAATATGTTGTACTAACTGCTAATAAAGTTCACTATTTCTTGAAAACCCTGCCAGAGGTTTAAGCTGTTAAAGTATTAATGTAATGAATGTGTTTCTGAAATTTTTATTTATCGCGTTAAAATGCTAATACGAGAAATTTGATCAGACAATGATTTTATGTAAGTAATCGTAATTTTAATTTTTTTTATTATTATAAGTAAATGGCTTAGTTCAATATATTATGTGTTTAAAAAAATCGCGTTCTTTCGCGTATCCAAGCTATGGGACTAGGTAAGCAATGACAGTCTGGCCTGGTGACCACAGACATTCGACTACCCTCTCCATTTTTTTAATTCATTAACAATGAAGTACTGGCAGTCATTCTACAGCTCAAGGAGTCCACAATAGAACAGCGGTTATTGGCCGACCGAAATAGACTAACCTCCACGACACGCCAGACCACATGTCTGGTCATATGAATTCAGCGAGTGGAGATGTGTGGATTCGGTTTAGACCAGTTACAACGCAGCGGGGTTTTTTTCTCCCATAGGTCATAGGAAAATTGTAAATTGAAGCCTTTTCCCTGGAGTAGAGTCTCCACAGCTTTATGCAGCAATTATGTGATTGATGTTTATAAATCGTATTTATTTTATTCAACCTAAAAGGTGATGTGAATTGCGTTATACTACATGAGCCACATGGGTGTCTTAAACCCAAATTATCCTTCTTTTTATGTTTATATGTAAATTATTGCAAAAAATAAACTTTTTGTTGTTAACTGTAAAATCTAATCTTCAAGCAATGTAATGCGTAAAATGAATGGTCAAATAGTATTTTTTTATGATAACCACAAATCAAAACCCAAATTTTTCTAACGCTGGTCCTACATCCTTATGTATTTTATTATAGATTAATTCCAATTCTTATTAAAATATTTGTACTTTTTATTAATGGTAATTAATAATAAATGTTTAAATTAACGGATTTTTACAGGCAAAATATTAATAAGTTTAACTCTGTGCACCCGTCTTATGTCTACAGAATTTTGAATTATGTGTATTTTTGAATCCTTACTTGTATAAATAATCCGAAATTTAATTCCTGATGAGAGTAGTACACAACCGAGTACCCGTCGGATTAAGACTGAAAAGGCCCCACCGTCTTAAGGGGGGATTGGAGGATGGCAGAACGCCGTGTCGCCGGGGGTGGGGCCACCCCCTCCAAAAACCGCCGCGCCACCCCTTCGACAAAACCGCCAAGGGCCCCAATTGCCCGTCCTATTATTATATTAACCCCCCCTCGGCCGAATTGGGATTTCAATTCGAACAATTACATCTCGAAAAGACCGATGAGGATGAGGGCTAATTGGCTTTCAGACGAGGGAAAAAGTTCCACTCGCCTTTAACATTGACCACATGCTACCCTTCTCAATTGCTGCCTCTCGAAGAACGAGAGAACCGTCAGAAAAAAAAAATAAGTTCTTTGTTTTCCTATTGATTCATTTATGTGTGCATTATAATTGTGTCACTTGTCCGGTTTCTAGTAGTCGAATTGAAGAACTCCATGAGTTACCATACCATAGGGTACGAAGATGACCTGGTAACAATCATAAAAGAAAAATTTGAAGACTCTTTGTCAAACTAAATACAAACTGACCTAAATATTATAGGAAGATGGTGTGAGATAGTTTGAACATAAACCATAAAACAACATAGCACAATAAAGGATTCCACTACAAAAGATGAAACCTTAAGTTTCTCCAAAGAAACAAAGTACTTTTGTATAACCCTTCACCAAAAGCTCAAATAGAGTAAACATACCATCCTGCATAAAGCCAAGGCTTTATTAAGCATTGGTCAAAGACTATGCAACAACAATTGGGGAATAAACCACAAAATGGCGTACCAGGTTACACACCACAACGGTTATACCCTTGGCTACATATGGAGCTCTAGCATGGTGACCAAAGACACTAAATAGCACAGATCAAATTACGAAATCTACAACACTAGCGCGCCTCAACATTACAGGGGCCCGGTAATGGAAACTGCAGTCAACTTCCCACCCTTACATGTGTCAACAGACTCCTTAGATATAAAGAAATAAACCCACATCTTTAGCCGCTACGAAGATTAAAATAAATGAGACGGCTACAAGGTGTCTGACAAAATGAGAGAAAAGTTAAACTTTGAAGACGCTCCCAAACCGTCATGTAGATTTATTAGTCGGGGTGTATATAATGCGCCCTTTAAGAGATATTGAATTATACCAATCTTCTTTAAAGGTCCATTTAGTTTGCAGTGACCTGTTTAGAATCCTGTTAGGATTCGCAGGTTTTTCATGCTTCCTTTGGTACTACTCTGTCTCCTCTTCCGAAATTTATTAAGAGGTTCTTGGATTGTTTGTGTCCAATGAGTGAATTCATTGTTCCCTGATTTTCTTTTCATCCTTCTATTAGAGGTACTCATTGATAGTGTGGGTTCCTATGCCACAGAAGGGTTCGGGTCCTATCAGCCGTATAGCAGCCCCTTATCTTGCAAGGGTTGCTGAGGCTGATATCGTTTTGCGAACCTAATATTTTTAAGTTGGTTAAACCGTCATCTTTGAAGTAATAATGTTTGGTGTTGGTGCCTTGATGGTTGCTTGGTTATCTGACATGTTAGCTATGTTCTTGTTTTGTGTACCATTTAGTCAGTAGAATTGAGTACATCTCTCCATTGCGTGGATCTCAGCATGGAAGATGCTGGTGATTTTTCCCATTGGGTTCTGAGAATTTGGTTCCTTTTACGGTACAGGCACTTTGGTAGGACCTTTTTCATACCCAAAGAGACCCACGAAAACGCGCCTAGGAAAGTGTTCAGTTTTGTAAGGAAAAGCGTTGCAGTAGATTAAGAATTTATTCAATCAAACCCCCCCCCCCCAAAAAAAAACAACATTGTGCTAAGCGTATCAACTTTATTGTGTAACACACATTCAACATAATCCCAATCGTAGATAAATTTTTCACGAGTATTCGTATTACTTACGTACTATTTTCTAAATTAGGGTAAAATTTTTACTTCTCTTGAATTTACGTAAAAAAATTTTCGATGTGCAGTGATGTGCCACACTGTTATCATAAATCCTTCACTTCTCGAGCTCTGCTATGCCTTGTACTCAGAAATTTATACGTTGAAGATTAAAAAAACGTTAAGATGTTTATAGAGTTTTTTATTTAGGTGTCTGCTTGATGGTTGTTAAAACGCCGATCCCCATGAGGCTTCTCAAAGAGTGAGGACCTCTTAAAACTAGCCCAACTATCCATCGTTTTACATCATACCCTAAAGTTATAATTGACGATGATGGAGGAAGAAGTGGGGTTTTTGTTACCCAAGCACTCCAGCCTTCTGGCTTATTGTACTTAACTAATTCCTCATTCAGTGCAATCGACTCAATCGTTCTAATGTGACTGTTGTTGCTGCAATTACTTTCCCTGGGTTCTTTTTGTATCCCAGGTTAAGTCTATAACATACACCGTACAAACTTGTTACGGAATCGGCAGAACTGCAACCAATAAACATAATGACACAAAATAATGACTTGATATTGTCTTACAAACTCTTAAATAACAACCGTCGAGGTGCAGGTGTTTCTGAAAAAATAAACATTTGTATGTCGGGTTTGAATAGAGGGCTACTGGATTCGAACCAGGACCTTTACCTTCAGTACGCCTTAAACCGTTGCGGCCACCGATGCCTCTAGTGTCAAAATTACTCAATTGGCTAAATATCCATGTCAAGTAATAATTATTATAATGTCATTGTGACACAACTCTCTGTTATTGTTAAAAAATAAAGTGTACATGAGTGGTATATTAGTTTAGTATAAAAGACAAATTGTGCATGTCGCGTCGTAGGTCTTGGATTAAAAAATGTCAAAGACAATGTGTTTATACAATTTTCAAATAGAACAATGTACAACCTATTGCTTTTACAATAGACTCTCGTCGGTGGCCGAAACGGTTTAGGCGTTGACATGGCGCTCATTTCTAGTTATTCTCTTCCTCCGTCTGTTACAATGTGCATGGCAACTTATTGAATTTAAATTATAGTAACGTCCTGGCCGAGCAAAACACCTCTGTAATATATTTTAATGGGCCGATTGAAGTAACATTTCATTACTTGGTTTCTTGCTCTGCTTTAAGGGAATGCAAGAGGATGGATGATAACTAGAGAGGTCAACACCAAAGGTCATGGATGGAACCAACTTCCTTGATGCTTGGACTGTATGTTGTATGTTAATACAATAAGATGTGATCAATACTAAACGTAAACGTTGGTGAAAAAAGCGTTTTAGTAGCCATATTTGATTGATTGAAAGTTTCCAGGGTGTGTATGCTGCGCCTTTTAAGAGCTATTGTATCCCCCGTTCTCTGCTTAAAGCACATCGGTGAGTCCTAATTCCTCAAGAAACTTGATTAATAGGCCCGGTTTTATTGAATGAAGCTCTTCTATGGTCACAATGTACATCCCAAAACACTTCCTCCTACGGGCTAATGTTGCTCCGCAGTTTGTTAGTAGATGTGTTGGTGTTTTTTCTGCTTCTTTGCAGAATCTGCATATGCCATCTTGGATTACGCCCATTTTCTTTAGATGTCCATTTAATCTGCAGTGTCCTGTTAGGAATCCTGTCAGGATTCTCAGTCTGTTCCTGCCTCCTTTGACACATTCCGTGATTTCTTCCTTTCCGAAATTGGTTAGAAGATTCTTGGATTATTTATGTCCAATAAGTGAATTCCAGAGTTCTTTTTGTCCTTCTGTCTGAGATAATCGTTAATAGTGTGGATTCCTATCCCACAGGTCCTGCCCGTTCTCTTGCGAGGGTGTCCGCTTTCTCATTGCCTTCTCCCATGTGTCCTGGGACCCAGCAGAGGCTTACTTTGTTCTGCGCACCTAATATGTTTAGTTTTGTTTTGCAATTCAGCACTATTCTTGAACTGATGATTTAGTGGCCAGAACTATGAAAACTAATTTTTTGTTGAACTAATTGAAGGAGAAAAGGAAAAAACCGTGGCTGACGGATTGGTACTGTGGAACATTTTATTCCTCAGCCACGGTTTTTTTCCTTTCCGCCATCAATTTCTTCATCTTTGCAAAAAATAATTTAAAAAACGATTACACCACACTAAAAGGAAATTAAATGGAGTACGTTTTGAGAAATTTGCTGGACTCTAGGTTTGGAAATAGTAATTTAGAATCACTACAGTAAGTTTATCAACATTGAACAAAAAATTAGTTTTCATAGTTCTGGCTAATAAAACGCTTATTTTACCAAATTTAGTACGATCATATTGTAAATTTAACATAGTATTCAATGGCCTCAATGGTTTTCTCCAAAAAATTTTAGTTTTACAGTTATCATTGTTTTTTTGAAGCTAAGTCGTGAAATCTTAAAAAAATCAGGAAAAAACTCCGAAACTGCTAAGATTCGGACCATAGTTGATTAGGGTTTTTTGGCTCCTTTTTGAATGTAGAATCTACTGTCAAAGTTTGTATAACGATTAGCCGAACACCATGTATATTACGTTTGGCAGTTTCCGATGATTTTGGTCTGCCTATTTTTGCTAGTACGGTCTCTTAAACGTTGGCTTTTCGCCATCTTCAGGTTGAGTGGCAGGCAGAGCGAGGCAAAATGCACACACCTACGTTATACATTTTCCTTCGTTGTTCACTGGACAGACCCAGCACAGAGGGATAGCGAAGCAATGGCAGACCAAAATGACCGGAAACGACCGAAATTTAGACTCTCACCCTGCAGAACCCACCAAGAAATGTCATGCATAATATAATTAATCGTTATAATAACTATAAATTTTTCTGGATCTCGTGGTTAACGAGAGGGACGTTTTTATCTAACTCAGCTTCTGTTAAGCGTTTGAGTTTGTAAGAAACCGGGCGCGACCGGAAGTACAATGGTGTTGAAAGTTACACGCAGAGTTTAATAATAAGCACTGCACGTAGGATGGTAAAGGGCCGGAGCTTACGTATGGGGGAGGATGGACCGGGAGCCGGCACGTGATTTGGGAAGCCGTCCTGACAGAAGAACACCTGCCCCCAAGTGATAAATAGAACTGAGACTAGCGTTGTCATATATTATTAAAAAAAACAGTCGAGCCATTAAAAAAGTTTATTAATTATGCCTAATATTAGCAATGGTGGATAGGGGGTAATCGTTATTAAGCAAGACTATTTCCAGATTATATTTTCTTTATAGTGAAAAACACTCTTCGTGGTAAGCGCAATGAGGGAATGACTCGGTCGTTTTTCGCAATTTGTAGAAACTAAAACAATTGCCAGTTAATTTACAGAATTGTTACAACTACGTACATCTAAATCCACATTAGAAAATAAATTTAATCCGACTGCAAAAAAAAACTTGTTTTGTAGTTTGTAGTAAAAACTTATTCCATCGTAAATGGTTCTATTATTCGAAGACGCAGGCGAACGGTCTACACACCACCGTTTTGGCTGTTGTAGATAAGTTAAAATAACTCTTTAAAGCGGTGAGGGTGGAGGAAGGAGCCTCCTACAATCCCCGACTTCCTCCTCACTTCTTATACCCCTGTTTAATAGGCTTTAGTTCAAAAATATCCGTTTTTTCTCCCAGTATAAACGGCCAGAGGAAATCACCGTTAACATACACAGGGCCACGGAAACCCGTAACCTGAGGTGGAATCCGACGTCTTTTTCAAAATGGTACACAGTACTAAGTACACTTTCCGCGACACGACCTTTTTTCTCAACGGGATTGTGTCAGCCAAAAAAATCTACCTCATTTTCTTGTCGGTGTTATCCCACTCGAAAAGTTATAACCATAAGGACTGTTCTTGATCCTTGGATTTCACCTAAAAGTTACCGGTTTACAAATTCTAAAAATCCTATGAAATAAGGGGAGTAAAATGAAACACTGAAACTGTGTTCTCGAGTGAGAGAAAGGGAGAGAGATAGAAAGAACGGGAGAGAGCAGCTGCCTCGTCAAAAATAAGTCCAGAGCATGCGGACCTTTCAAAATAAAGCGTTGAGGGTGACGGGCGGGCGTTCCGGCTTGGAAACCCCAGGCACCCCAGCGTGCAATTTTAAATCAGTCACCTGGTTCAAATAGGAGAAAAGTTAAATGATGTCATAAGGAGAACAATTATTAACTAAAACCACTTGGAGTTTGTAGGCTTGGGAGTGGATGAATTTATTGCAGTGATCATTTCAGATGAAGATGGTATGAAGCCGAAACGCTAATGAGTGCAACGGGTTCCTCGATTGCGTAACTTCTGGGATTTAAACTTTCGAAAAAAGTAATACAAATTTACGAAGGAATTATCAGTTACCGAAAACCGACTTGTAACAGACTTTCATAGATGCAAATAAATTTTCTCTTCTTAGAGTAATTTTTATCTACCACTAGTTTAACTAGCTTAATTAAATTTTTTTAAAAATTAGCGTGTGCTTTAAATTTTAAACCTTAAATCTAAAACTTATCCGAGCTTTCACTCATCCATGGTTGCCCCGTAGTTGTTTAATATCTTTTAGGCCCCTAAATCTTTTTCTATTTGTTTCCAATTTGCAAATAAGTGCGTATCTGTAGATGTATGTACATATGGATATATGTTCTCTTGCTTGGAATAAATTTGATGTATGTAGTACATTGTATTTTCCTTACTTTCTAAAAAGCTAGTTCCTACTCATAGTAAGTTGTTTGGCAACGATCCCGATTTCGAGCCTTTTTGCTCATCATCATGTTGTGGAAGTTCTTCAACCTGATGATGAGCAAAAAGGCTCGAAATCCGGGATGTTGCAAAACAACTTACAACAACTCTGAGTAGGAACTAGCTTTTTAGAAAGTATTGAACACCACACTCGCTACATCATTTATTATTTCCATTGTATTTTCCTTATTAAAAACACCCTGAAACATGTGTACATGAGTTCATACATAATATTGACAGAAAGTGCCTGATTGGTAGCAGGCAGAAGAAAATACTTCGAAGCCTGAAATGCGAGGTTTTCCATAATCTTCGTACGTATCCCCTGGGATAACGAGAGTCTATTTTTATGAGGATTTCCAACAGGTCGTATAAACACTCAGGCTGCCGGTGTTTATGAAAAAAGTCCATTTGTCGGGTTCGAATACAGGGTCGCTTGATTCGAACCCAGGACCTTTACCTTACGGTGATGAGCCCCGTGCAAACGCCTAAACCGTTCGTTTCGGCCCTATCAGCTTTTTCCATGTAGGACAGATGACATATTCAACAAAACATCATTAATTTAACATAGGGTTAACTTGATCTTCAGGCAAATTAATTGCTTCTATAACATTCAACAATTTAAAAAAATATTTAGATTCAGATCAAATTATTTTTCTTTAATATTTTACAAGCCTTTTAGCAAACATCTTACAATAAACATATAATACATATAATGGTGTTTAATGACCGTTAGTTAATGATAATTGGAGATCGTGAGATGCGGTCTGGTGTGACGTATGTTTTGACGTTTTCTTTTTCGTATCGACGTTTCGATCTCTATTGAAATCATCTTCAGGGCTCAAAGATTTATTTTCTTTGTAGATGTGTCATTCGTGTGTGTCGTGTTGAGACTCTCAATACAAACACTTTGAGCCCTGAAGATGATCTCAATAGAGATCGAAACGTTGGCACGATAGAGCAAATATTATTCTTAACTTACGACACACCAGACCGCATCTCACGATCTTCAAATGATCATAATAAATGTAATTATAATACTGTATTATTCTAAGCAGTATATTACATATTATGCATAGAAATACATAATTCATTGAAATGTAATTTAGTAAATAAACATATATAAATCAAAAATAGGTTCATAGCATATTATGTTTTGTCTCAAGTAATTCTTTAAACGAATTTTATATAGTTAATCTTCCTCTCAAAATTTTTAATAGTAAAGAAATAGGTTGGGGAAAGTATTGTAACATTTAACCGTTCAGTTATTAAGATTGGTAAATGAATTATTCAGTCTCCTCCTAGGGTGTTTTATTAACTATCCTTTTACAGTATGGTTGCTCATCCTTTAGGTAATTTGTAATAATTAAAATAAACGTATTTAATACAATAAAAAGTAAATAAACAAGTTAATGTGAGTAATGTTGACTTTTAAATACATTTCTGCAACCTTCCATTTTTTTCGCTTCTTCTCCCGTTCTTTGGCTGGAGAAAATAAATTTATTGTATACGCGTGTTTTATTTTAAAGTTACAGAATAGTGTTCATTAGTAGTACAGTAGTTCGTCGCCATATCTTTAGCGTAAATAAGTGCGACACATTTTTAGATGTTGATTCTACTAAATATCAATGAATAATTTTTTTCCACTTGGTGAGATTCAAAAAAGAAATGTCATAACATTATGTACTGTTTTTATCTTCTAAGCATCTTACCTACATATAAATAGAAATTTATGTTATTTAATGGGGGGGAAAGAAGAATATATGTAACACGTTCAGGTTTATCTCCATTCGGATATTTGTTAAACATTTACATGGTGAAATTAATACAAAATAATAAGTCCGTTTTGGTATAAAGTTGGGTTAAAAACAATGCAAACAGTTTTATAAATATCGTTTCCTGCGAGCGGTGTCCTACCGTTGAGGAGAGAGGATCTAAAATCCGCCTCCGGTGCCAGGTGTTTTGCTACATGTGGGACGCAGATTTGCCCTACCCACAATGGTCGCTGTTTAAAAAAAAAATTCTTCTAAAATCCAATTGGTATCAATAAACTGATGTCAGTTTAAAATTTGAAGGAAAAAAGTTAAATTTGAGGAAATTGTTCACTCACCACAGGATTGGAAAAAGAGAGGGCCAAATTTTCCATTAACTTTTTTTTGCGTAAAATTGTAATTTCATTTAGTCGAGTCTATCCACGCCCAAAATAAACACTGTTGTCTAGACCATCAAACGAAATCCAGATGCATTTTATTTTTAGACCGGTTTGTAAATACTGCAAGAAGAGGAGATTTTTCAGCGGATCGGAAACTTTGGGAAAACAAATCCGAACGAATTTTCTTTTTTGGATGCAATCCAAGGCGACGTTCAAAATCGTTCACGATCGTTAATCGACCTTTTAAAAGACGACGCCCGTATTTTTACGTTTTCATTTTTCACCTTAAGTTTGAAGCCT
The DNA here is from genome assembly GCA_039619505.1 of Cimex hemipterus. NCBI lineage: Eukaryota > Metazoa > Arthropoda > Insecta > Hemiptera > Cimicidae > Cimex > Cimex hemipterus. The sequence goes on from CM077108.1 coordinate 6,501,078, forward strand.
GTCCCATCGGTTGCCAAGACGTTTATAGAAACTAGCGTCCGAGTGCGATGCCTTTTCGTTTTTGCCAATTCCGCAGTGGTTGGTAACCCCAAGTATGTCAAAAGTTGTACTTGATTTTTTTTTATATTTACTAACAGACAGAATGTCCTCGAATTTGGGATCGCTATGACGGATGCGGTAGTACAAGTTGTTAACAGTATGCTTGATGTATGGTGATTAGTGACCGTGACAAAGACTTTGAGCCCTGAAGATGATCTCAATAAAGGTCGAAACGTTGGCACGATAAAGAAAACGTTGTTCTGAAACCTACGTCACACCAGACCGCATCTCACAATTTCTGACTAATGTTTGCTTAATGGTCATATTTTTCATTCGATATCGATACAACTCGAGAAATCGAACAAAATCAGCAAGTCTAACTAGAATTTCGTGTATTTCTAGGCGTGCATGTGACCATGAGATCTTTTTTTAGCAAAAGGAAAACAATCCGCTTTGAATTTCACAAGTAGATTCGACATATCGTTGAGTGTTCATTCATCCTTTTTTTTCACTTTAAACACTACTTCTAGCATTACTCTACGTCATCTGGCCATCTGCGTAGTGTATCATATGTTTATTTAAAATTGTGTATGAAAAATCAGCGATAAGGCTAATTGGAAAGTGATGAAGGGGGCGTATTCTCGAAAGCTAGGCCAAGGAATTGACTATTTTCTCTCAAATTGGGCCTGACAATGATTTTTCATATAAGAATATAATATTAAAATCTGGTATTAAGTATAACGCTGAGTATTATTTGTAGTAAAAATACAATGTATCTTGTTTGATGGTCATCAGACCCCACAGACCCAGTCAACACTGAAGACAGCGAGAAGTCCCAACGCGCTTGGAAGACCAAATCAGATAAATTTAGACAATATTTGTTTGAGGATTTTCATATGTTTGTGTAGAAAGTGACATGACTGTTGTCTGTCTAAGTCAGGACAGCAAAACTTCCCTTGAACGACTAATTCTACTGTGCTTTCCCATTAGTTTCTCCACATTAAAATCTATAAAGCAGGCTCTCCCAATAACAGCAGTGAAGAAGAACGTTTTCTGATTAGACGCTGTTTTTCCCTGTGTTTTTTCGCCTTTTAATATCGAATTTTGTCTCGAATTTCTACATTTTGATTATGCCACTTTGCGAACATGTTTATGCACTTCGTCAAAGTTTAGTCTGACTTCGAATTTCACCGCCTCCGTTTATCCGATGTTCTAATTCGGAAATACGCAGAACTTTTAGATAGATTTTACCAATACGGAAATGACCAATCCCGCCGATTTTTTTCTAAAACGTCTGGTTCGGCTATAAACCAGGACTTTTTTGAATGGTTTTGCCATGCTCGGGCTTAAAACAACCACTGTCTGGACCGCTTATTCGAAAAAAAGTTGCAAAATATTTAGGACAAAAAACTTGTTAAAACGTCATCAGGTTGGCTCGACAAATTTAGAACATCACATTAGATTTTTTTTAATACCATTAGTGGTGAATGAGCTTCAGTAGACACCGAGGTTGTAAAAACTGGAAGGTAAAATTTAAAACAATATTCCGCCGATTTTGAACCCAAAAGTTTAATTACGACAGGACTGACTTAGTTTTTGGACCATTTCCGGATAAAACTATGTAGTTAAAAAAGAAGGTTATCTGGGAGGAAAAAATTTTAAAGGGGGGGGGTTGTTCAACTTCCATTTTTATGCACAAATATGTTCGAAAAATTTGAAATGCTCTGATCATAGAAAAAGGAGAACGAATCGGTGCTTCAAATCGATTCTTGTATTCTCATTGTCGTCCATCTTTTAATACTGAAGAATCACTCAACCAAAAACGGACACCTATAATGTGACAATATATCATTCCCCAAGAGTGTCTGTTATAGAGAAATTTCACTGAAATCGTCTTCATTTCATATATTAAATTTATGAACATAGATGGTCCTCTAGATAACAGTTGTACAATCTATATATTAAATTCACTAATTTCGTGGTCCGCTTGACCAATTAATATATTACAATTAATTAAGGTTTTTAGTTGAGATAAAATCCGTGGCCATTTCATTTGTCGTCGAGAATCAAATAGATTACACGATATTTCAAAACTGACAATAAGGAGGGAAAATTCAAAAGGTGCGGTTGAGATGGGAAGTTAGTGCCCGAGTGGCTCGAGGTCACGAAAGCTTAAGTGTATCAAGTCGAAGATCGTGGGTTCGAATCCCGCTCGTGCCATTGACTTTTTACCTCAACTAAAAACCTTAATTAATTGTAATATGTTAAAGGTTTACAACATTGATCATATTGATCTGTCCTTATTAAGGTAAACTGATTCTTGGCTGAATTATCCTATATCCCTTTGTTGCAAGACGATTATTTATTAATCATAAAGAGAGTTGACAACTTTTTGAATGTAGACCATTGTTCATGCTTTTACATTAAAAAGCATTGTTGACATTAAACATTTTTTAGTATATCCATATTTTATTTCGTTACGTTGTGTTACGTTGTAGTGGTCATTTAGATCAAAAACTGTAGGTTCTAAATCAGTGGTTCCAACAAACCCCCAGGAGTCCCCGGTAGCGTTCAAGGGGTCCTTAGAAAATTAAAGTTAATTTGGAGGTCTCTGAACAACGTCAGAGGGTCCGCGCAAGGTTTAATACAAAATAAATAATAATATAAAAATTGAATATAATATAAATATTAGTATAAAACAGAAGTGCGTAAACATTTTGCCAAAATTATATTTTTTTTAAATTATAGAATTACTATTTCAGATCGGATTCACGTGCAGTTACACTTTTTTCTCATTCCGATTGCAGTAGAAACCAAGATATTCGAATCTTGAAAAGGACGTCCTTTTGACACTTTTCTTATTTTACACGAAATTGCTTTTTTTACTGTTTTTATTAATTTTTATATATGGAAACAACGAGAAAAAATGAATTTTTCAACTTGGGATGTTTAAATCTCCCACGAATTTTTTTATGAACGACCCACGACCATTTTCTCTCTTTTCACTCAAAAGTAATGTAAGTTGCTCAAATCTCTCTTCTTTGGCTTGAGAGCAAAGCAGAACCGCATAAAAAATAAAGTCCGTTAAGTTCGTAGTACGGAATGTTCAAAGTGGTTGCTAGAAGACTACCCGGACCGAAGACCGGTGCTCAAAGTTTTGTAAAGCTCTTCAGACAAGGGCTGGACCCAAAGTGGACCCCCAGGGGTCTGTGGAAAATTAAAATTGATTTGGGTCCGCGCAAGGTTTAATATAATATAAATAATAATATCAAATTATATTATATAAACCGGAAGTACGTTGGTTATCTAAAAGTGCATGTTTAAATCGATTTTATGCGCTCTTTGATTCAGTGTTGGAATTCCTGAAAAGCAGACAATGATTTGCGAAACAATTTAATTAACACAAAAAATGGCATAGCCTATATGATAGCCTGTGATTTATTTGTCAAGTTTAACAAAAATAATCTGAAACTACGAGGTGACCAATTCAATTTAATCAAAACTAAAAGCGTAACATCTGCGTTTGTTGCAAAACTTTTTTTTACAAACAAAACTTAGGAAGAGGAGAATGCTCTGTTTCCAAAGTTTGGAAATCGCTGGTCTAAATTGTCTATCTATTATGTTGTGTTGTTAAAATACACATTACACAATTCCCATACAAAAGACGGGATATGATTTATTCGAACCTTACGCAACATTTTGAAAAACGATTCCGGTCCGGTTAAGACAAGAAAATAGTACATCCGACACTTCCTCCTTTCCGTTGCAAGACAAGAGCAGTTAATTAAAAATAAGTAAATTTAAAGATTTCTATTAATAGCGCTTCCTTCCTGTACAAGGTGAGCCCACGTTCCAAGGAGGTTTGTTTTTCATCTGTTGAAAATTCAGTCTTTTTGTCAAAACGTTTTACTGTCCTAGACAATTTTTAAAATCAGATAAGGCGATTCAATAATTATCTTGATTTGGTGACAACCCGTTACCAGTTGAGCTTCGTAGTTATTATTATTGCCATATATTCTAGTTCAATAAATGAAAAATGTTTTTTGGAGGGAAAGGTGATACATGAAAAAACTGTCGTAAACGCGTTGCAGATACAATCTTTAAAGGATTTTCGACTGATAATTCGAATGTTGCGTATGAGTAGAGCTCGCATCGGCTTGATTTGATATTTTAATCATTTGCGTTATTCAAATCGCATCCCGGAGGAATGCCGATGAATATAAATGCGATGGGACAATGGACGGAAAACGGGTCGCCTTCGTATTCTCGTAGGGTGTCTGAAGAAGCGAGTAATGGGACGAATAACTTGGCCAACGGACTACCGGATTTTAGCCAATCTCCCTTTTCCACATTGAATTGATTATATTTTAATGATAAGTCTTTGAACATTCCGCAAGAGCCTTAAACTTAGTATTATTGGTGTAGGCAAATTTATATTTTCCCGGGGTAGAAACTGATCAGAAACGCCCATTTATATTGGTGAATTATGTTGTATTTAAATGTAAACTTTGAAGTATATTGAAAGATTACATCATAAACGTATGTCGTCTTGTTCTACCATTATCATTTGACTTGCTTAGTATTGAATTAGAACCACTTTTTAACAATCTAAAATCCAATAACACTTTTAATAAAATGTTTTTAAATAATTTCATACTAAAAAAACTTCTAATTTTACTGTACGTCCAAAAACTGCCAATTTTGTAATATACATTTACTTTCTCTAGCTTTTTTTCTTATTATAAATCGCATTAAAATTTATTAGAAATTATTTTTTGCTGAAAGAAAATTTAATTAAGAGATTTTGAAAAATCACAAAATAAAAGGTTTTAATTTCATTATTTTGTTATTAGGCACAATAATTTTTTAAACAATGAATTCCACTTCATAGATGTTGCAATGCTGCGCTCATTTGTTGCAGGTCAACTGGCTGCGGAAGGTGATCGAAAAGGCTTCTCTGCGACGCATCCCACATGTGCTCAAAGGGATTGATGTCTGGAAACAATGGGGGAAGGGAAAGATGGGAAATTCCCAGGTTTCCTAAACATTAATGAACAACTCTGCTTCTATGAGGTCTGGATTTATCATCAAGAAATTGAAAATCCCTGCCTATGAGACCCCTGGTTTGAGGGATGTATTTCCCCATAATGGACTGTGGTCAGGGTGGCTTTAATGACCGGTTCCTCCTCCAGTGTAAATCCCAGCCAAAATCATCACACCACCTCCTCCAAACTGCACTGAAATGGATCTTGAACTGGGGCATTGTACATAGCAAGCTTCATGGCAGGCTGCTGGTCATCTCAAAGGGGCATAAAATATGCAGCCGACTTCCCACAAACGATTTGTAAAAGGCCTTGCCAAAACATCTTGACCTTCATTTAAGATCTGGCGGGAACTATGGAAAGGATTCCAATACTCTGTCCTCCCTGTCATAATGCACTGAGATCCACTATCAAGACAAAGACAAAAAGACAAGACAAAATTGAATTTATTTGTTCTACTTTGAATACATTATTCAAAGAAAAAATTAAATGATAATATAGAACAAAATAACACTCTCCCCATGAGCGCATGTGCAAGCAAGCATAATTTTTGATCACCATCCTCACCAAGTTTACCTGCTATAACTAAGTGCAGTGTTGCAATATGCGAGTTAAATTCCTTGTGGAATTAGTGAAAACTTTATTTACAGTATCCCTAACAAGTAAGCAAAGGTTTTAGCTAACGTAGGACATTATACACGATAGTAATTGTTTGAAAAAATTATTGTGCCCAGTAAACAAAAATACAGAATTAAAACCTTTTATTTTGTTATTTCTTGAAAATTCAGTAAACACAGTAATTTCTAATAAATTTTAATGCAATTTATAATAAAAATAAAATAAAAATCCTAGGGAAAGTGAATAATACAAAATTAGCAATATCCCTATTCATTTGGAGCAGTTTAGAACCCAAGTCACAAGGGTTGGTTCAGATTTTGATTACCTGATGTGTCCGGGGGAATACCACGAGGTACTGTTTTAGGTTCCTTAGTTTTTGTGCATTAATGATCTTTTGAAAAGAAAAAATATCAAAAAAATTTTAGTTATGCAAATATGGTTCATCTCTTCTCAGAGTAATACCGACAGTTTGTTTGAATCTATCAAAATTGTCTGAAGATGGTTGAATTAAAATTTCCTACCTCTAAACTGTAATAAATGTAACGATTGGCATTACTCACTAACTCAAAGAATAAACAAAAGCAATTTTCATTTCATTTTTCACGCCTGTCAATATGATAAATATACTTGTCCGCCTATTCTTTCTACACATTTGGGTACAATATTGGATTAATACTTAAAATTCAAACTAAACATTGTCTTCTTAATTTTCCATTTTATGGATTTAAGAAATATTAAATTTTTTAATCTTTATAAAATATCAAAATGAATAAACAATATATTTTTTCTCTTGCTCAGTCCATAATAATTACTATAACTTCAGTACTATAACTATAAAAAGTAATACAAACTCTAATATAACTAGACCATAAATTATAAGTGGTTGTGTTGCTGGAAGCTCCCTTTTTATCCATTAAGAGTATCACTGGCACGACTGAATGTTGGCCCCATGAGAATCTGAAACGTAATGAAAGGATCATGTTGACTCGGTTGAGGATTGGTCATACCCGTTTGACACACGGACATCTGATTCTAGGTCAAAACCCGCGCAGATGTCCCGCTTGTAGAGAAAGGTTGCTCAGTGTGTCCCATCTCATTGAGGAGTGTCGTGCCTTGGCCCCCTACAGGGAGCGAGTAGGCATGGACTCTGACATAAAAACAGCACTCGGGCGAGCAGGTCAGATGTTGGACCCCCTGTTCCGGTTTTTGAGAGAGACGGGGGTGTTTCCACACCTGTAAATGGTGTATGTGTGAAGTAGTTTTGTAAATAAGTATATCTGTGTTGTGTGTTATTGTGTTGTGTATTTATTTGTACATAGTAAATTATTTATTCGTATTCGTCAGTTGTAAGTGGCCGATGGCGGAATATTGAGTACCCCATTGGCCACAACAGTACAGTAAGAGGGGGCTGAAATGACTTCATTGTTGAAAGCCCCGGAAAAAAAAATATATAAAAAAAAATTTAAAAAATAAAATAAAATAAAAAATAAAATAAAATAAAAAAGAGTATCACTGTTATTATATTTTTCCATTAATGGTAGTGTATTTTTAGAAATTAGTTTAGTATATTTTCCTCTTTTTTAAATTGTTTAATATTAATTTATAATGTTTGGAAATGTAAACAATAATTTGATCTTATGATTTCATTTGTATGAAAAACATTACAAATTTCTATTTTACTTTAAAGACAGAAATATGATCAGTTTGACTCTGTTTGTATGGGATTTGCACTGTAGGCAAATAAATAATTCATTCATTCAATATGGTCAAAGATAAGTCATAAAAAATGACTTTTTCTTGCTAATTTAAAAATTATTATTACTTCAATCGTTCTTGAGATACCATTTTGAATCTCATCCAGAGAATTAAAAGTTTTCTCTTGAAGGTAAAGGGGGGGGGAGCTTTTAGCCCCCTTACATTTACTAATAAAATATACAAAACAAAATGAAAATATTATGTTCTTTAAAATATTTATAAATATATAAAAATTTATAATCGAATGATGATGTTATGAAAGAAAAGCAGAAAGAGAAAAAAAGGAAACAGGGAAAAAGAAAAGTAAGAGTGGAAAAAAGGAGATGATTTATGCCATTTTTAAAAACTCAGATACCATGGACCTGAAACAAGCCAGCGAGGATGCAGAACGGACTTCCCAGGGAAGCAAAGTCCATAGTCTTGACTATGGAATTCTGGAGGATAAGGCTAAAGGTGTGTGGTGATTAATGACCAGTAGTCGATATTTATTCAGAAATCGTAATATGCAGTTCGGTGTGATTTAGGTGTCAGAATAACATTTTCTTTATCATCCCAACGTTTCATTTAGAGTTTAAAGTTTAGAGGAGTGTTGAAGCTTGGGATATAATTGGTGCATTTGGACAGGGAATGAGGGAAAATAGTTCTTAGGTATTGAGGAAATTTATTTGATTTGATTTTAAATATATATGTTAAAACTCTAAAATTACAAGCGTTTAGAATGCTAAAGTTGTTGAAGGAATTAACATAAAATAAAATTTGATCCCTTGGTTTAAGATCACGCAATATCTAATTCAGGAATGTTAAGCAATTTGAAGGCAATGAGCATCTGTGAATCTAAGAGAGTCTAAGGAAAGTGAAAAAATAAAGGAATTTTTAGGGATTTAATAAAAACTCTAGTTTCCTGTGGTGTGAATCAAAGAGAATGAAGGCTTGAGTAGGCCATTTTAATAATAGATTTCACATGGTCATGCCATGTAAGCTTGGAGTTAAAAATAGCACAGAGATTTTTAACTTTATGAAAAAAATTAATAAAGTTGTTTGTATGAAAAGGATATAGATAATCTTTACTGATGGGCTAATTGGAAATTAATAGGGACAGGAATTTGTTGAAGTTTAAAAAAATGCTGTTATTTCTTGACCATTGGTTCAAAGAGTGAAGATCACAGATGAACAGAGAGAAAGAGAGCTTCAGAGGTGTAACTTGAAGGACATTGGATGTAAAGCTGAGTGCCATCAGCTTAAAGGTGAAAGTGAGAGGAATTAAGTACTAACAGATCATTTAGAAACATGGAAAAGAGTAAAAGTCCAAGAATATTTCAGGCATTCATTTAATCTAGGATTAAGACTAAATCTACTTGGATTTGAAAAGAAATAAAGCCTATATGGGATTACCATTTCCAAGGAGATGAAATCTGTCATTTTTTATGATTCACCCTATCAAGCTTGTTAGATTTAATTAAAATTTCAATTAATTATTCTTTTTATCTAAAGATTTGATCTAAAGATTGAGAGCCAGTGTCAGGGGTGAGATTCGAACCCACGACCTTCGGCTCACTACGCTGCTGCTCTCTTGAGCAATTCTGATTACACTATACTTGAAAATGTGGCAAGAAGAGGGAAAATTCAATTCGGTTGAGGTTGAGATGAATTGGCGTGCGAGTGGATCAAAGTCATGATGGCTCAATTGGTTAGAACTGTGCACAGTCATTGTATGGAAGATTGGAAAATTATTGGGATTAGCAACAAAGATTTGCTGGGGATAGTTTTGCCCTTTTACCCTTACACATAACCTTTCTTCGATCTTCGATACTTAACAATTATTTGATTTACTCATTGATGGCAAAGAATAAATTCTATACTTTTTCAAAAATTACATACAACACTAAATTGTTTGTTGCTATAGCATGACAATAACCGATCAACTATCTTTTGGAGATAATGAATCTTTTCGATAAAGGGTAAAATTATGGTTTCTTTTTGGCTATAAATTGGACATTTTAGAACAAATATATAATAGGTTTTCCAACTCATATATGTTGCAAACACCAACAAAAAAAACTGATCTATTATAAATTTATAATATTGGTATTTTTGTGACGCAATAGGTTGTTTTCTTTTAGTACAAAATCAATGGGTTTAATTTGTAACTAAAATGTAGGTCACGACAGCTCAAGTTGTTAGAGCAGTGACGTATGTGCCTTAGGTCGTTGGTTCGAATCACGCTCGTGACACTAACTTTTCCTCTGAACAAAAATCGTAAATAAAAAGAATAATTAATTGAAATAATTAATAATATGACCGCTAAACATATATGGATTAATTTAATTAAAATGTGGAGGGAGCTGGTTCAGCTTCCAAGTTCGAAAAACGGCCGAAACAGGCGCTTTCGTCGATTTCAGCATTATTTTGTATTTTCGATTATAAAATCGGCAACTATGAAATCTCTTAGAAGAAAAATGATGAAAGATGGTTTTAATTTGTAAATGACCGCTTTTTTTGGGTGGATGCGTTTGATTTTTCTCAATAAACCGATTTTTTTACAAATGCTTTCAAGCACGTTAGTTTGAATACGGTGCCGCCGCGCCGTACCCGGGAACCGATATTGATTTTATGTAAATATTCTATTGCGATGAATTTCTCCTCGCCGAGGTTCCTGTTTTGGTCGAATTACTGTGAATCTGCAGTAAATACTGCAATTTGTAAACCGGTTCGCTATCGGATCTGCAATAGTCGGAGTCGGGCGGAGAGGCGGTGACGGTCCGTCCATCTTGGAAGTCGGCCTCCCCTCCACAACATAACCAAACCCAAAGCCAAGCGTTTTCCACGGCTTGGCTCGAGTCGGTAGTTGTTTACGGGAAAAAGTTACGATTGAGGCTGATGGTCGAGCTCGGATGAAAGATGTCGGGCAACGTTGATATTGACCTGTACGCGGACGATCTTGAACACGACTTCGCACAGGAGGAATTCGCCGGGGAAGGGATTGATCTGTACGACGACGTGATCGCGGGGCAGACGACCACCGTCGCAGAGACGCTCCAGACGTCGACGAGCAGCAATTCATCCCAACCCAGGAGCGAGACCCCGGCGGCTACGAACCACTCCACCTCCTATTCACAGCACACAGGTAGGAAATTCCAACTGTACGTCGGCAATTTGACATGGTGGACGACGGATCAAGACGTGACCGACGCCATCGTCGGCCTGGGGATCAACGATTTCCTCGAGGTCAAGTTTTTCGAGAACCGGTCCAACGGACAGTCCAAGGGTTTCTGCATTGTCTCCCTCGGGTCGGAGCAGAGTATGAGAATCTGCATGGAACGTTTGTGTAAAAAGGAGCTGCACGGACAGTCGCCGGTCGTCACCTACACTTCCAAGCTCGCGCTGAGCCAGTTCGAGGCGCAGACCAAGACGAGACCGATGCCTCCGGCCAACAACCAGGGCCAGGCGAGGATGCAGCATCCAGGGCCGCACTCGGTGACGCCGCGGGTGATGATGGGCCCCCCTCAGATGAGGAACCGGCTCCAACCGCCGGGTATGCAGCAGGGGCCTAGGATGCCCCCAGGGCCGCACATGGGCGGACCTCCTGGACCCCACGGAGGCCCTCCCAACCAGCAGCATCCTGGATTCCACAACAACTGGCAGAATGGGATGCGACAGAACGGCCCACCTCGACCACCAGGGCCTCCGCAGAACATGGGGCCCCAGCGTCCGGGAGGACCCATGCCAGGCATGCAGTTCCAAGGACCTCCTCCACCCGGACAAGGGCCTCCTCCAAGACCGATGCCTGGTAAAAGTTCACTTCTTTAATAATATTTCATTTTTTGTTTTATTTGTTTTATGTTGTTATATGTTGTATGAGTATTGAAGAAGAAATCCCAAAATTCCTATAAAGCTTTTTGGCTTATTTAATGCCTTCATTAATTCTACAATCTATTATTCAAGTTGAAACAAATAGAATGAAAAGAATATTTTTCGTGTCAATGTGGATGTCAGAGATACATTTTAAAAAAATTGTTTCATTTCTGAGGTTCCACCTGGACGCTGAAAATATTTGGATACTATTTGTTGATACTTGAGTTATAGATTGTACTCCTGATGAAGGCATTAAATAAGCCGGAAAGTACAATATATTTAATTATAGATTTATTTTTCATGCAAAGTATTGTTGAGTTGAAAAAAATTAGTATCGTGAACAGGACTCCCACGACTTCCAGATTAGTAATCCAGCTGTCCTACCACTTGAGCTGTCATGACTTCTATCCTCATGACACAAATTAATCATCTCAGCTTACTTTTTTACTATTAAACTTTGCATACAACCTAATTACTTTGGTTAATTTGACCAACATTACATACATTTCTAATAACAGGATTAAAACATTCATTTCCCGATGGGATTATTGGTACTATTTGTCTTGGAGTTTCAGATTTACTTGTTATTTTGTTAGGTTTTGCTAATCCAAAATTACTTATTTATGCTGTACATTTATAACGCTGAAACATATTAAATTTATTTATTTTTTGTTTGATATCCATTTAAAGAGGAAGAGGGTGTAATAGTTTAACAGTTCTTCACTAGGACATGATACTAAGTTACCACACATGTTTATTTAATTTCTTTATTCTGTCACTCTTTTCTCTTACAAACCATCTTTCCCTCTCTCAGTTTTAAACTTTCCTCCTCTCCTGCCATTTTCGTTAATAACCCTCAATATATCCCTACAATCATGAGGTAATATGACATGTAATAAAGCATATATAACACCATTCTTCTTTCATATGAAATAATAGAATCATTACTAGCATATAAACAACAATTGAACTACATTATACAACTCAAAAATACATAATAGAATTGCACTATTATTACAATTAATTAATGAATTGTCAGTCCATTGCATAGTCTTTCAATAATTTTGCCATTTTCTTTGTCTTATTTGATTACACCTCCCATTTTCATCAATATCATTTGGTAATTCTACTTTTCCTGCTCAATGTTGTGTTTGCTTTTCATAAATGTATCCTATTCCTTCGAATTAGCTGGCCAGTTACTGAATGAACGTGGGGGTGCCGTGTTTATTTTTTATCACCCCTTGGTTTTCCTCCTCCTCTCTTGGAGTATTGGATACTGGACTGTATAAACCCTCGTGTAATTATACCAGGTTTTTGGAGGTTCTGTTGTAATATTGTTCGGTTACTGGCATTGTTTTATTATCTTTTCTTCCACATCGTTATTTATCTTGTGTAAAAAATTTTGTTGGTCTAATCGCAATTTTTGTTCTCACAATTCAGTTCTTCAATAATGGGACGGACATAAATTAATACCTTTAAGAGGAGTATTTCTGTATTCTAATATTCCCAAATATAAATCTTGACCTTGATCGTAAACTTTTTAAAGTTTTTATGAGCCCCACTGCTCTCTCAGCGAGCAAATTTGCTTGGAATAATTTACATTTCTGGTAAAAATATCGAAGTCATACTCCTTGGTCAATAATTTCATCAGCTGCAAATGGTACATTTTCACATATTAACAATTCTGGAATTCCAAACCTGGAAAACATGACTTTGAATTTTTCGCTTACAGCATTTGCTGATTTAGGTGTCAATTTTATACCTAACACCATGTTACACTCTTCTCTCTTACAATCTGCCTTTCCCTCTCTCTATTTTAAACCTTCCTCTTCTCCTCCTGCCACTTTCCTAAATATCCCTCAATATATCCCTACAATCTCTACATCTATCATGTAATAATATGTTTAAAATATAATACCGCATATATAACAGAGAGTTTCAATTGGAAAGTTATTGTTAACTGTCTATTTTTGTTGTAATTTAGCATTGGTTTATTTGGAAATCCAACAGTAGCCAAGAAAATTCCACACTAGAGGACATCCCCTTCTATTGTGTTGGTACTTACCCTACTTGTATATTGATAATTAATTTTTAAATTTATTTTATAGGAGTCAAATATTCTGTCGTTTTTACCATGAACAGATATTACACATACTAACTCTTATTCTAAATGCAATGTGCATGTTTCAAATAATTGAATTGTGTATTGTCCAAGCCACCCAATGGATAGTTGGATGTTAAGCCCTCTTGTATGCTGAATTACAGTCGACTTTTGATAATTCAAATTATCAAGAAGAAACAAAAAAAAGTTAGATGATATGCATTTTTCCAAGTTATTACTTAAATTGTACTTACATAAAACAGTAAAAATAATGAAAAAGAGGAAATACATTAACTGTAAAATTGAACATAGTTACACATAATTTAAAAAAAAAAAATGTGAAGTGGTTTTTGTTTCGATGTGGCCTGGCATCCTTTGTTCAAATAATTTTCCAAGATGTCTGGTGCTAAGGACACATTGCCAAAATGCTAACCGCAGAACCTAAAAACACAGAAAAATCTACAAACCTTTAGGCTGTAAGGAAGTAAATAATAAAGATGGGCAGTGGTTTCATTTTGATTAATAATAGTAGCATGCTTTTTCTCCCCCTGTTAAGACAAATATTTTGTCTATTTTTTCAATTTACTGAAATGATCTGCTAAGGAGTTAGTATTATCAAGAAATTCGAGTTAGCAAGTATGAGTAAGCAACTAAACTTTACTTAATTTACTTGTACATGTACATTGTCAACAAATGCATCTGCAGCATAAGGTAATATATGTTAACAACAGTGGTAATAGCTTATTCCATATCTAAAAAGTGATTCTGAATTATTTTCTGATCATGGTTTAAAATATGTGTGCTTTGCAGGCTTACCAGGAGGACCGCCACCACCTCCTCCTCCAGATCAAAGAGGACCGCCTCCGAGGCCGGATTGGAACAGGCCACCTGGAATGCAAGGTCCAGGTGGTTTCATGCCTCATCAACAAGGAATGCCGCTTCAAGGACCCCCTGCTCCTGGTCAGGGCCCTCCGAACCGAGGTCCCCCTCCTCCACAGATGGGCGGTGGACCCCCACAAGGTGGCGGAGGATCGCATGGAAACCCTTCTTTCTTTCCTCAAGGGAGTATGCACCAACAACATAACGGGCCACCACAGGGTCCTCCACCTGGACCTCAAGGGCCTCCCCAAAGTTCCCACGGGCCTCCGCCGGGTTACGGCCCTCCTCCTCAAACGAGGATGCATCAGTATGTCGGAGGTCCTCCTCCTCCTGAGCATAGGCCTGAAACGCCTGCTCTTTCTGAAACTGAATTTGAAGAAATAATGGCAAGAAATAGGACAGTATCGAGTTCCGCAATTGCGAGAGCTGTTTCAGATGCGGCAACCGGAGAATATTCTAGTGCTATTGAGACACTAGTCACAGCTATTTCTCTCATTAAACAATCGAAAGCGTCAAATGATGACAGATGCAAGATACTTGTTTCAGCACTTCAAGATACTCTACACGGTGTTGAAACTAAAAGCTACGGCCCGAGGAGAGATAGGTCGAGATCACGGGATAGGGATCGAGCACATCGTAGATCCAGAAGAGAGAGATCCCGGACAAGAGATAGAGAATATAGAGACAGGAGCAGAGATAGGGATCGTGAGAGGGACAAATATTATGCCGACTATGCCCGAGATAGGTCTAGGTCTCGGGACAGGGAACGTGACTACAGGGACAGAAGTAGGGAAGACAGTTCGGCCAGGCAGAATGTCCGCTCGAGGATGAAATCGCCAGATCCACCTGATACCACATCAGTTGGAAGCTCTAAATCCCGTTATTATGACGATCGTTATCGGGATAGGGATAGGGAAAGGGAGAGGGAATCGAATAGAAGGGAGTCAGACCGAGATAGGGATCGTGACAGGGACAGAGATCAGAGAGACAGGGAGAGGGCGGAATCGTCCCACAGAAGCTCCAGGCATTGATCTCCACGAGTAGTAAGTCCATTTCCCTTTGCTCAAGAGCAAATTCATATGTAAAGAATAACATTACAGAAAGAACTATTCCTTACATCCTTCTAACATTACTTACCTTGTAAGAAATTTTTATTAGACTTGCCTTTATTATTTTATTTCTTAGTAAATAAATAAAATAAGACTCTTTAACTTCTACCCCTCTCTGAGTCATTTGCTTCCTTTTTTTTTCTCAATTACTTTCTATTACTTTCATTTCTTTTTAAATGTCTATTAACAATAGCATTACGTCTAAATTGTCACAACGTTAATTGTAACAGTGTTAGACATGTCTAAATACTGATACATTTAACACAGAACTTGTTATTGTAATACCTGTGACAACATGAAATAAATAAGAAGAACAGGAAACAAGAGGAACTATAAAAATATTGCTTTACAACAACATTTTTCATTTCGTCATTGCTAAATAATATAAAACTAGTTTTATCTGAGAATTTGAATAGTAAAACACTATTGGAATTGTCACCTCTTTATTTTATAGTTTGATGAGAATAATAAAATATGTGTACAATTATTATTGTAATTGTTTAAATCATTCTTTACCTGTTTTCCGTACCTTGTTTTGTATATTGTTCTCAATTTTTACATTTTTATCCTTAAAAAATCTTTTTTGATTTTTTTTTATCATTTCTTTTTTTATTTGTTCTAGATTTAAAACATGCCTTGTTTTATATTAGTTTTAATTTCCTTTCTTTTTTTTACTTTGTTATATTATTAAAGAATTATTTATTATAGTTGTAAGTTATGCTGTGTAATTAAAGGTGTTTATGGTAAAACAGGTCCAAAATCCATGGTTTGCAAAACAATTGAGAAATTGTAAACAACTTTTAGAATAATAGACTGAGGGGAGAAGTCCTAAATTGGTAAAAAGGGTATAGAACAATTGTAACTGTTTAGTACTAATTTCTAAACAAGACATTTTGTAAAACAAACAAAAAAAAACTAAAAATTTACAGTATTATTTAAAATGCTCTTTATTTTTAGAAACAAAAAAAATGAAATTGGTTGTAAATATGATTTTAAATATGCAAAAGAAAGTCATTTGTACAGTAATGTTAAATATTATTGTCATAAAGGTCTGAAAAGGTAGTACTGATAATATAGAAAACAATAGTAAACAATAAATTTTAAAATATTTATTTTTCCGATGTAAACAACAAAATTGTCAACATTTTTATCGGTGGCTTTAATGTGTCTGTTAGCGTTGGTAAGGTTTGTAGATAAAATTTGTACATAATATTTATATTTTTTTATAAGTACTCACCTCCTCGCATGAGGTGTAATGGCTTTTTTTTTATTTTATAACATAATATTGACTGTAATGTAAGACCAGTGATATTTATTTTTATAATGTTCATTATTTATTATACCAAAGACATGTTAACGAATCTGTGAGAAAGATAAAAAATATAACAATAATAAAGAGAGGTTTTGGTCTCTGCTTGATTGTGACATTCAAGTAAATTGCGATTTTGAACTTGGTCACATTTATGTAATAATTTTTAAAATAAATACACTAGCATGAGTATTGCTAGTTAATATAATATTAAACTCGGTATAAATGTATTGGATTTTGTTAAAATGGTCTGTTTTTATTTTATTGTAGTTGGAAACTGTGCATTTTCTATTTATAACTTTCGGTCTATTATATTTTCGATTATTAAGGAAAAAAAAATTAAAATATTACTTATGACTGACCAAAACCAAAAAAATGAGCTTTAAAATCTAGTCCGCTTAATTTATATGATTTTTTTTTAAACAACTTAGCTGTATTATAAAACCAATAATAAATCTTACAATACACTGCTACACGACTTATGATTCAATATTGGAGGGTTTTCCCTTGAGCAGTAGTAAGCGATATTGTAAATTGTCCTGCTGCAAATTCTTGCATGATCAGTCACAAAACAAACAAAAAATCTGTTGAATCACTTGCTTTGTTCGTTTTTTTTTCTCTCGCTGTTGTTTTATATAAAACTATAAATGTGGTCTGGTGACTACACATAATCCATCAAGGATCATTTTATCATTTTTTACGTTACCAACTGCTGAATAAATACTGATCTCATATTTTTGAATTTTTTTTCCAAAAGAGAAAAAGGATTTTGGTGGAGTAATCCAAATATATAACTTGAGTGTTATTCACCTTGCAAATTAAAGGTATTAGGCCCAATGAAGCCGTCCTTTGATGGTCCAGACTATTCGGTATTATCTTAAAAATTGAATACAGTGTTTCTTTTGATTTGTTTTGCTTGTATATTAAAATTGAAGTCTTGTCTTGGAAGTCATCAATCAGGAATTGTTGGTAGCCAGTTAGTTCATTTTGATCATGTTATTTGTTTTGATCACTTAAAATTACATTTGTCTAGTTGATAAAAAAAAGGTAATTTTATTTGAATTTAGGAAAAATCAGATTCCTGTAGTGTCCTTCCTATTGCACAAAGTATTTCACTAAAGTGAACATGTGCTTGCATGTGAACGTAGATATTTATACATTATTATCTTTTTATTAAGGGTTTTAATGGTTAAGGTTACTTTCACTTAAATTTAAATGCAATTTATTCCAGAAACAAATTGAAAATAAAATTATTTATTTTCGTGGGTCAAAAACACGACAAAAAAGAACATAGAGACAGGCGTGTAAGTTTCGCCCAAGTTCATTTATTATAAATCAATTTTCATAATTTTATAGAAATGAATACCGGTTAGTTTCGTTTTAGATCAACATATCGGCAAATTAAAATATTTTTAGAACATCGTTTTTGTTGGAAACAGGTTTTTTTGTTAGGATATGAAATTTGGCAATTTTCTTGCTTACCCAACAAACTGATCAGTTAAAAAAAAGCTTTCTCCTTAATGGAAAAATGTGTTTCTGAAGTTTATAAAATACAGATCACTTTCCTCATATTGTGGATTTTATTAAATAATAGCAAGACAAAACTATGTTTATATCATAGTATAGATATGGATAAACCGTAAAACAAAGCTATCCCGTGCATCAAGTCCAGTTTTAAAGTAATAAATTAAACAGTTATTATTGAACCAAATTGAAAGACTGTTTTGAACAGTGATAACTATAGCCAGGATTTATATGCAATAAAAATCCTTAAATATGTCATACAATGTGTTCTAAAAAAACTCACAAATATAGAAAATTATATGCAATAAACAAAAAACTTAAGCCATTATAATTAGTTCTACAGATATTAAAATATGCAGGATGAATGTCAGAAATATACAATTCAACTTTTATTTATTATTTTTACAAGTATCGGTTGCTGCAACAGTTTAGGTGTTATAAAGGCGCTCATCACTATAATGCAGATCCTGGGTTTAAATCCAGCAGCTATGCATTCGAACCAGACATATTTACAAATGGACTTTTTTTTTGTCTAAAGCACTGGGGGGGCTTCAATATACTTTTTGAAAACATATTTTTTGGTCAAGAATTTATTTGTTTTGGAGGGAAATGGAACAAAAAAATTATAACCACAAAAAATAATAAAAAAACTATAAATAGAAACAGCCGAAGATCGTGGGTTCTAATCCCGCTCGTGTCATTAACTTTTTTCAACCCAACTAAAAATCTTAATTGTCATAAATAATTTGAAATGTTATAAAAAATAAATTATTATGCATAATTAAGTAACAAAGTTAGTTTCTGTAAAACTATAGCATTTATCACTCAGGATGTATGTACAATGATGAGGGTCATGCCAACGCCTAAACTGTTTCAGCTACCGACGTGCCTTAACATCTAATGTGTTGGTTTGTTTTGTACCTGGAAAATTGACTGAAATCTGATCAAATTTGTATTGCATAGTTTATTTTATTTTTTTTCTGAGTAACCAAAATTGTCTCAAATTTATCAAAAAGAAGCTGCAATTACTTAGACATTCAGGCTCTAGTCAACAGCAAAAAAAATTATTGACATCCAAAATTTCTTACGAATAAATTCAACAAAATTTAGAATTAGGAATAGAAATTTAGCTATTATGATCAAGTTTTCATTAGGTTACAGAATTTAATGCAAGACTCATTGATTTTGAGTTTTGGCTGTCAGATCTTGGTCCAGCCATTAGATTCAGCTTTCAATGCATGCAATTTTTAAACCTAAACACACTCATTCATTCTTAAACGCATTCTTTTTTGATATTTCTTTATCACCCTTTACACATTTGTGCCAAGCTAATTGAAGGTCGATGAGGCACTCAATATTTCATCATTGGCCCGCTCCTTAAAAAAAGCGAGACTACTGCTCAACTACACTAATATTTGTTGTGTTCGACTAAATTTCTTATATCAGGTGGCAGGCATACTTGCTTTCTATATGGAGCCAAGGAGCCACATGGATGTCAACCTCACATGGCCTATTCTTAGGCTTCTTCTTTACACAAAATAAAATTGTGCCTTGTAGAGAAGATAATTGGCAATGCGTATTAAAATTACTCAACTAAGAATCTTTTATGAAAAGAAATTATCTTTTTTAACACTCGAAGTTAATGTATTAGTGCATAGTATGCAGCAAGAATAATTAAAGTACTTCGCTAAGTAAGATAATAAAAAAATGTTACACAAGTTGTTGAAAATATATATTTATATAAATAAATAAAATTATATGTTTTATATTGGCAATGAAAGAAGACTAATATCCTCATTGCCGAATTCTTTTGTGTCTATTACAATAGACGATGCAAATTGTTCAAAAGCTGTCCTCATCGCTTCTCCATTTTCAAGCACATTCACATTGACATAAGTGATATTTGCCAAAGATCCAGCTGTAAAGTGAAACCATTTAAATATAAGTTAAAAACTAGAGGCAGCAGATAATTTACATAGTTCAGGTGTTTGTGGCTTCATGGTCGAATCTTTGCAGTTTGCAATAACCAAAGCATTGTTATGCGGTAGCATTGTTTTCTTAACGAAGTTTTCATAGAACCTGTCCAGCTCCGGGAGTTGTGAGGCCTCTTCAGGGTTGAAAACAAGCACGACCCCGTTGACTTCCCAAAGGAATACTGGCCATACATTTTCATATCTGAAATTCGCAAGACGTTAATATTATTTTCAGTTTCTACTATCATTTTGAAATTTACTTATCATCTCCAGAACAGTCCCATAGTTCTACTTCGATTTTTCTCTGAGGGATTTCAAATTCTAGAATCCGGACACCCTGAGTCGGCCTGTAATCTTCAATGTTATAGTCAATGGCATCAGACAGGAAATTGGAAACTGTTGACTTCCCAGACTGAAATATGTAGTTTTATTAATTTTATTAAAGATTGGCCTAATTGAATACACAGAAAATAATGAAATCTTTGATAAATCTAAATGTATTCATACAAATATACTGAACTTGCAACAGTGTAAAAATTGTATTAGTAGTAAAAGTTTTGATATGTGCATAATGAAAAAGTAAAATCATAAATCTCTACAACATATTATTTTATTTATTAAACAAACCAAACAATTTGTTGTTGAATTACATAAGTATTTAACAAAAAGCTCATCAGATCTACTAAATGATGAATTATAAATGTTCACATTTGATGGTATAAAATTGGTCGTTATAATAAAGTAGCTTAAGTATGTTTTACTTTCCTATTAAAAAATAATATTAGAGAAGTATTTACAGTTTAGTAAATGTAAACATTGTTACCATCATGAAAAAAAAATTAATATCTAAATATATACCATTTTTGGGCCGATAACAACAATTTTTAACTTGACCATTGCACACCTTTTGCACTTACATAAATTTAAACAAACCTTATTAACAATAAGTTGTAACAGTCAGTCCAAGATAGCTAGGAACGGTTCCCATGGAGATATTTCAAAACAATTGTCTGCTGGGAAAGTTTCCCTGTGGCAAGGTGACTCTTATTTAAAAGAATTATAACCAAAAAATAAATAAATAAATAAAATAAAACAAGATATAAATATAGTTGTTTCATTTAAAATATTACTTTAATAACTATAAAGTTACATGTTTGTTACATGCATTGCTATGTACATGTAAAGTTAGCAAATACTTGATTGCCCAGGACGATAACAAATTATTACTTTTTTTTTTAAATACATAAAAGAAAAGAAAATATTACAAATGGAACAAATGATTAACATTTAAATCAGATTGTTACATAATATTGTTTTGTTGTTGATTTGAGTTGCAAACATTTTTAATTTACAATAGTTATAGTTCAATAGCTTGGGTAGTATTTTTAAAAGATATGGCGGCACAAGAAGATAGTATGCAAAGCACAAATAAGGTAGGCCTAAATTATTTTTTGTTAACTTTCGATGGGGAAGGAAAAAAAAAGTTCATGGCTTATTTTCAGCTTCAAGCAAGTACATCAAGGAAGTCTTGTAACCCTTACATGGTCGAGGAGTTCTCCATGATCCGGTTCAATACAGAATATCTTTTACATTACTTTGCTAATAGGAAGCAAGGGGAATTTTATGAGGTAACCGATATATGCACGTTGCATATTAATTCTCATTGAGGAAAAGTACTTTAGTGCCAAACTAAATCATAAATTTTTTTCTATAAATGGTAGTGCAATAAGATCCAATTTTCATAGAAAGATAAAATAATCTCTTGAGAAAAAGTAAAACGCTGATTTACAAGAATGAAGCGAGATATATTGAAATTATTATGCAAATTTTTATCTGTTTGTGCAAATATTAATAATCTCAAGAAAATAATTGTGTAGTAAATTAATAATAGAATTTAGTCGGTTAACCATTAACAGATCATAATCGTGGTCATTTTAGATGTGCTGCCTATTTCATTGATATTCTAAAGCATAAAAGTTACTAATAAAACTGGTCAAGCGGGCCATGAAAAATAGTGAATTTACTTATAAAGGCTGCTTTAGTTTAAGATTTTTTCTAATTTTTGCAACAAGGTTCTGACTCGCCAAAGATCTATTATTATCTCTTATCATGAACTTATTTAAATAATGCAATATTTTGGACTTGTGTTTTACCTAATTCTAAAGAAGACGGCCTGCATCTTGGATTTTGTTCTACATACATTGTTCTACATTGGAATTTTAATGGAAAGCTCTGACATTATTCTTTATTATTTTTTCATTTTATATTTACATTTCAATTGTTATAACCATACTTTAGATTTGTAGGTATCTTTTCCTTTCTATAAGTTCCATGTTAGATGTGCATTTCATTGTTATCCCAAATATAATACAAAAAATGTGTTTTTCCTTTTCAATTATTTTCACCTTATTTGTTGTGCTCTTTGTCTATATGGAAAGCTTTTGATAAAAAAAGACTCATATAAACTCTAATTTAATGTATTTTTTTCATACATTACTGGCCTGAGTCATTTCTGGTCCCCTAATATTTCTGAGGAGGGATAGATAATAAATGAGGTGGTCACAAGACCTACCTCACCACCTTCTGAGTAAATCAATTGTGCTCCTCTATTTTTATATACCACTGGCCATCTTCAGGTTGTTAGTCAACCTCCATAGTCTTGGCAGTAGTTCCTAAGTGTATGATGTCACTTGTGGCTTTTCCTCTGCAAGTTATATATACTCTTAGTTATACCTACATAGACCCTCATAAAAATACAATGTTTTCAGCAGTCTCCTCTTCTTACTGACAGTATTTATTCTGTCAGTACTACTATACTATCTCGGGTGGCAGTGCCCAATCGGATTCCACCCAGAATCCAGGTTCTAATGCTAAGTTACAGTAATTCTTTTGTAATTTTTGTGGACAGCCTTTCTACGAATCTCTTCATGTGTCTCTTACCTGGGGTGTTACTCAACCGGGTTTTAGACTCATTAAGAATCCATTTTTGTGGCAAGGCTAGGCTATGGTTTGTCCTAGAGATATCATATTGGCTCATTTTTTGATCAACTTGCCCACTTTCTCATTGCCTATATGACCCAAATTTCCATGACCCATGCCAGATTCAGTTCATTGATGTCACTGACTTCTGTTATGGATTCCATATGCTTTTTGCTTTTACCTTGCATAAGGGTCTTGTTACCGCTTGACCATCATAGAAAATAGCTTCTTAAAATGTTTTTTTTTTTTTTTTTTTTTTTTTTTTTTTTCTGGCACAGTAGTCAATTGCTATAATTTTAAATTGATAATCTGTAGTGCCTTTAGGAAAGTTTAAAGTCAATTCAGTCTTCAGATTCACCCCAACAACTCCAGCACCTGTGCTTCTATTTGTTTATAAGCCATTGGTATACCTGTAGGAAATTAAAAAAAAAAAAAAATAGATGAAGCCCACAAAACTTTTCCAATGCATTTAATTGGAATACAATGGGCCTGATTGTTTTTGTTGAAAAAATCTACACAAAAGTATCTAGCAAAAAGTATTTATATTGAAAAATTCTTAGGCTAATCTGCGTCACAGGCAGCTTTTTTTTCTGTGCCCAATTAATGAGCAGAAATTGAGAAAATGTGTTACTATCAGTAAATAGTAATGGCTATTTCAGATACTTTTTATAGTAAACACCAGACCACATCTCACGATTTCTGATTAATCAACTAACAGTCACTAATCACCACAGATGTTTACTTTATTTTAAACTTAGAAATAGTTTAATTTTATATAAATATTAAGAATAATATAAACAATTCGGCTTGATTTTTGTAGATATCGCCTTCCAAATATCTAAAAGAAATGTCAATGACTTCCAATGAAAGAAATTTTGCATTAATCAAAACACTAAAAAATCAAAGTCTTTCTTCAGAATTTGATATCCCTCCTGAATATTCTGTCGTACCGCCGACTTTAGTATTTCAATCCTGGGAACCAGGACATTGCTACAATTTGAAGTTTTCCTTGACTAATGTAACCCAGGTAGTAAAAAATGCAATTTAACCGTAACAGTGTAACTCATAATAAATTGTTTTATATGGAATTTTTTAGAAACCCCGAGAAGTGAAAATGCACTCACCTTCGTCCGATACATTCCAAGTTACATCTAATGCACCCATCCTGCAAATGAAACACCTCATGCCAAACCACCCATTGCCATTTTTAGTTACATTCTTACCCAAAGAACATGTCGATTACCAACATGTTGTCAAATTTGTTGATAAAGACAGAGTTTTTAAAGTACCAATTTTAGGTAGGTACTTATATAAAAATAAATATTTACTAATTAAAAAGCACAAATGCCTTCATTGTTTGAATTTTAGCCTTAGCTGAAAGACCATTGTTAAAGTGTCCAGATGAAATAGTCCTTCATCCTTCTCCAGTAGGTGGTAAAGAAACAAAAAATATCACCATTCAGAATATCAGCTCAGTAAAAATAATTGGGCGTTTGGTTGCTGAATTGTATGTTAATTTTTTCTAAGCTTATGGTATAATTTATGATAAATATCTTATAAAACCTTTCTTTTTTTACTGTTCTTAAAGGCCTTTTACAGTGGAACCTCCAAAAATTTCTCTAGATCCAGGCAAATCATTTACTATCAATATTCATTTTGTAAGTTCAGAGCTTGGCCCGTGTACAAGAAAACTTTATATTTACTTTGAAGGAGGTAAGAAATGTATATTTATACATAGTTTGGCAGTTTAAGAAAGAAAAATGCTTTTTGTTTTACTTGATGGTTAAATTTGTATGTCTTACAAATAGTGATATTGTGTGCAAAATTATCATGGCAAGGTTAGCAAAGTTGCTGAGTTGTAATGACTGACAAATTAAAACAGGTAAAACTACCTGACAAACAGGGGTGGGGTCCAGAAAAAATATGGACAAAAAACAAATGTTAGTGATGACCCAATTACAAATTGGCCATACCAGACTGATGCCTAGGCATATCTTAATTAACAAAAGGCCACAGCCCTTGCGTGGTACCCAAACAGTAATTATTTGTAGGGTGTGAACTATCAATACTGCACTGAACGAAGTGTAGCTTTTCCATTAATCCCAAAAACATCGACAGCACTGATGGCAGCAATAAATTTGATTGGATACCTGAATGGAATACAAACATGTATCTTTTTGCACCTTTTTCCATCTAGAATGAATGTGAATTTATTAGCAGGAGTGGTTTGAGTGAATGGGTAAGTACGCAGAATAAAGAGTACCCCATGACTATTAGTTAAGTGAGTGAGTTTGTGCCAGAATGTATAGTACTCCATAGTCCAACAAAATTAGGTTAGTTTTTTTTAGGTTAATTGCTTTTAGATGATAGGAGAGAGGCCGTACATTTTACACCCTAAATTTTATCCGGACATATTGTATGAAGGTATTGATTAAATTGTAAGTATATATGTGTGTGTGTGTGAGCCTGTGATGGAATATATAGTACTCCATATATCCACTAGCCAATATTTAAATTTTATATTTTTTAGTGATTCCGGGCGAGACACCGGCATAAAACCGTGATGCCTCCCAGATTTGTAATTGCCCATTGTATAGAAGCGTGTAGTTAGTGTGAATGTATTGATTCGCATGAATGGTGATGGATAATCAGCAGAATATCTAGTACGCCGAGCCCTGGCAAACTTAGGTTAAATCACACGTACATGTCTTCACGAGTTGCAGAGGCTTTGCACCACATGGGGCCAATTAAGAATGATAATAGAATCACAGAAGTTCCATCAAATCTAGGCCTTCCTACTGGAAACCAAATGTTTTCAACAAAAAATGCAAAGCTATGGCCATAGGAACTAGCTGGCCAGAAAAAATGTGAACTATGATATTCTGAAAATTTTTATTACTATTGAGCTATAAAACAATATACCTAATATTTTTTCAATATTCACACTAAGTTTCTATAGTTTTGTTGTATGCATTAAATGGAAAATCTCAATGGTTTTACCTTTACATATGATTGGTTTTAGGGGAAGTCCTTACAGTTAGGCTAACAGCACAGACTTGCTTATGCGAAATAAACGTTGAAGACAGTACAGTACATTTTGGCGGTGTTAATCTACATCATAAATCATGCAGAAAACTGAAAATAGAAAACAATTCAAATTTCACTGTAAATTTTGTGTGGAAAATGCATCCATCTCGTTTAATAGAAACAATAAACACCAAAAAGTGAATATAACATTCTTTAAAATATTTAAATCTATAGCACATAGTCTGCAAGCATATTTTTCCAGACTCACTGAAATATATGCCGACTTGCTCGTGGAGCAAGAAAAACGTGCAGTGACGGATGACTACAAGATTGTCACTAAGCGGTTATTTTCAGATGAAGTAACTTTTGCAGGACAAGAGAGTTATCTGTTTAAGAATAAAAACTTTGACATATCTCCTCTAGTTAGTTAATATTCTATACTTACTGTCAAACATTTGTTATATTAAATTGTTGAATTATATTTTCTAGACTGGAAAAATCGGCCCACACTCAGTATTTATGTGCACGTTAATATTTCATCCTACTGAAATTCAAGAGTTTCGTGCAATCGCACACCTTCAAGTAGACGGATTAATGGAGTTGTTTCATATCAGTTTGGAAGGAGATGGCATTGGCCCTGACATTGAGTTGGTTTCACATGTATTGGAATTATCTGAAGTATATATAGCTCAAAAACATGATTATGAGGTATTTTATGAAACTTCAGTCGACAACAATTGAAACAGCAAATTTGTATTTTGGTGTAATTTAGCTTTCAGTCGGAAATTACGGCATTGTACCAGGCACAATAATCTTTAAAGGATCAGATTATAATGTACAATGCACACCACAGAGCCTTCTCTTAATGCCAGGGGATGTGAATATCTTTACTATATCAATTAAATTTGACAAGCTAGAAAGAATTCTTGGTGATATCTTTTTTGAAATTGTAGAATCAAAAAAAATCCTAAAATGTTTAATAATGTTTGTATTTTTGTGATATGAATGTAGAGAAAGATTTATTTTTTAAATGCTTTTTTTTTTAGAGGTGATGTTAAACTTGAAGATGTAAAATTCTTAGAAAGTGAAATTGATTTTGGAACAGTTAGTTTTGGTATTGGTCGAATGAATTATTGTAGTAACTATTTTTATCCAGGTTGTTTGTACTCTATTCTACATTTTGCTGTAGGTGTCCAAAAATCCAAGTTTGTTAATGTAGTAAACAAAGGAGATTTTCCAGTCAGTTGTAAATTCAAAGTCGAAAATGATGGACAAAACAAAGCAATAACTAGAGAAGCATTTATAAATGGAAATAACGTTGTGAACGTTCCTGAAAATGTAAAACAATTCTACATTGAACCAGAAGTGAAAAAGTTGGCTCCGTTAGAAAGCAGCGAAATCAAAGTATTGTTAAGATTATAAGAACTGTTAGAATATGTTAAACATATTCTCTTCACAAATATTGCAGGTGTCGATCATTGCGAATAACTTCACCGACTCTGAAAGGAGTTTGTTCATTTTCGGAAATGACAAGGAGTATATCATTCATGAAATTAAATTAAAATATTACATAAAGGCAACATTTGTCACTGCATACCCAGACCAATTCAACTTGCGAACCTTTCTCATGTTTACGGAGCAAACGTACACCTTTGAAATCACAAATCCATTGGATACTGAAATATATTTTTCTCTTGGCGTTCACTTTACAAAGGTGAGAATTTATCTGAGAATCGATTCAGGTTTAACATCTCTTCTCATGGCTCTTTTAGGGTAAAGGAACTACTCGGCTCGACCCCAGTGGATATCACATGTTAGAAGGATTTGAGAGTAAGCAAGTGACATTGACTCTAATCGCAGAATCATTAGGAAATGGAACTGTTGAAATTGTGTAAGTACTTTGTTTCAAGACGTATTTTATTCCTTTACTTTTGTTCAATAATTATGCATTATTATTATATTATTAATAAAATAATTACAAATAGAAAAACACATCAGGTACCGTCAAAGTAAGCATTAGCATGCTTATCTAAAGCTACTGTTCTGCAAGAATGTAGCAAAATAGTTTATTTATGAATTCAGAGAAAAAAATATTTACTGTTAAATCTGTACAACATTTGGATTGATTAATTTACAATGGATTGATACAATCAATTAAAAATATTAGTTAATCAACTGTTCTTTAAACTTTACAGAAACTATGTGTATTATGTAACTATGTGTATTATAGGCTTTTAGCAAAATTAACTTTTCTAACCCGCTAAATGCTGACAATTAGCATTACATCAAATCAAAAAGATTTATTGAGATGCAAATAACAGCTTACTTTTTGGAATAAAGAGTCAGCATAGATAATTAGTTAAAATAAATATAATATTTATATAAATAATAAATGTACATAATATTTATAAAGACAATAATGTATATTTATAAATCATAAATAGAGCTGTAGTTCTAGACTCAAGTTGTAGCATTTTCTTTTAAAATTCTATTTGATTTTTAAAAAAAATTCAATTAGTTCTCATATTCTGTTGTAAATTTTTGCCACGGTGTACAGACTAGAGTGCTCATAAAGTGTAGTGAATTTGTCCTGTAGTCGTGTCGTGATAAAAGTTTTAAACTTTTTTTTTTGTGGCTCCTTTATGAAATGATTATATTCCGTCTTTTAAGGTTTGATGAACCCCCTTGAGGCCGATGATCTGCCTCAAAACCAAAGGAATTTTGATTCGAAATAAATTATAAGTACAATTGTAGAGGGGCACCTCCATCTTGTTTCTTTTATGAACCCAATATGTTATATATATAAACAACAAAAAACCAGAACCTCTACTTACAAACTAACAATGTAAAAATAACTAGATACTATGGGAATAATATGGGCCTGAAGGACAAATTAAAATAATCCCTTGATAACAATAATGGAAAAATACCAAACAAAAACCATAAATGAAAATGTGTCACACAGTAGAAATAATTTATATCAATAAAAAATCAAAGTGGATATAAATCTTAATTATTAATAATGTAATAATAAATTATAAATAATGGCTTTCAGCTGGATTTTTTTCTTATTGTTTTACTTCCAATGCCTAGGCTAGACTGAACTATAAGTCCTCGTTTTCCTGCCTATAGCATGAAGGGGAGAGCCTGGACATAATTTATGTTATAACTTGTTAATATATTAAGCTGTTAAACTTAGAGGAACAACAGTCTCTGTATCTCTGCCCAAGAATCGTTCTCAAAGCTCTCTTTTGAAACTGGAAAACTTTATAAAACAGGCCCACAGCACTGCCCTAGGATCCAATGTCGCTAACATATGACATAAAAAGAGCAAAATAGACTGTTAAGACTGGTGTAGAAGCAGTTTCAATCTCTTGGATACAAAACATTCAACTGTGTTTCCTCGCCAGGAAAGTTAATGATCAAAATGAAAGCTATATCAAACCTACAAAACTGTTTTGAATATATAAATTAATGATTTCTGAGTATTTAGACACCATGAAATTGCATGGATCTCTGAATGTTTCTGTTAATCAGGGAGTTTGCTATCATCATATATCAGTTTGTCCCTCAGTTATCACAGTTTTCCTACTTTATTTATTCTTTTTTTTTTTTTTTCAAATAATAAACTGTAATTAAAACTTTATTTTTAGGACACAAATATTAGGACAAGATGAGATAAAATGTATATGTACTATGCCTTTTGTTGCAACTGCTCCTTATGTGAGTATTCAGCCAAAGTGGTTAAAGTGGAAGTCTATCAATTCAGAGATTGGTTTAAGCAAAAACTTATATTTAACAAACCCTGGATATGTTGATCTCGGATTTACTGTTCACGTTGTAATGATACGATTAATATACACAGCTTAGATAGTTTCTTATAATAATTTGTTTCAAAGGAACAACCTAATTTCTGGAGTATCAAACCTTCTACTGGAATAATCCGAGTAAATGAGAAAATCATGGTCGTAATCACACCACTACTTTTTGATATAGGGAAATTCAATTACAAAATGGTGTTTGAATTCACACATGAAACAAAACACATTGAAGTGATGTTGAGTGGCTTTTCGAGCATTTCCAACACAATAATATTTGATCCAAAAATTACTCCTTGCTGGGATATGGGAAACATATTTAAGTATGAAAAAAAGCATATGAATGAACTGTATGAACATCGCGATTGATTTTTTCCTTATTTCAGATGTTACAAACAAGTTCTTCCATTAACGATTAAAAATATTGGCATAAAAGAATATAATTTGAGTTTTATCACTGACAGTAAAGTTCCAATAAAAATGCTAAAGTGAGTTCCATCATATTCTTAGATAATGAACTACTTCTTAATTCAAGTGTTTAATGTTTTTAATTTTTATTATTTTTAGGAGTGCATTTAAGATTAGACCAAATCAAGTTGATTTGAAGCCAGGGCAGAAAGAATCAATCAAAGTAACGGTCTATAGTGAAACGTGAGTTTTAAATATGACAATGTTTAAAATCATTACATTGAAAGGACAATATTTTTGTCATTATGCCAGCATACAATATTTAATTATTTATTTGATTCATGTATTTAGTGCACGTACAACTGAGGAGCAATTCTTTGTGTACACAATTCTATCGATGCAAGGGAAGAAAGTTCTGCTGTTCCCAGTTACATTTAAAGTTAATGTATTTGACATGGATTTAATAGTCAATCCAAGAAGTATTTCATTCGATCTCAGCTTTTCTCAATTCAACCTTGATAAGAATATATACGAAAGTAAATTATTCTATATTTTTAAAAAGAACCAGATCATAATGGAAATTGTACAATTTTTAGAAGTGATCAATATTGGGACATACACTAATTTGGTATCATCGGTAAATTGCACAGTGAATGATCCTCATTTTAAAATTTTATCTGAAAGTGGTGCCAAGGTCAACGAGGTCAATGTACCAGTTGAGGAAGGTCAAATTTATCAGCTCAAGATTGTCTGCTGCCCAAACAAAAAACTCCTCAATTATTCCCAAATTTTGAATACAAAGCTGCTCATAAGGGATAAAACTTTCAACTTAATTGTAACTATTTTGATTTTGAATTGCCAGTGTAATACCTCGTACTGAACATACATTATATAATATAAAAGTGGGGTGTCGCAGACGAGGAGGTCAATATTTTGCAGTTGCAATATTTTAAATTAATCTCGATGTAAATTTCATTATGTTGAAATTTGAACCAACTGCCTCTCTCTGTGGCAGTTGCCCATTATATAATGTGCGTTTGCTTCAGTGTCAATTAAGATCGATGTTCAAAAAGTTATCCATGATTGTTTTTGGTCCCAATGAGAGAAATTTATAAATTATAGAGAAATATTATTGTAACTTGATTTCATTTCAGGTCCCCGTTAACATCCAAGTGTCAATTACTTTTGCAAATTTGGAGATTAAAAACAGGATTATCGACTTTGGCTGTGTGAGCCCTGGGAGGGAAAATACGTTTTCTTTAGAAGTGTTCAACAACTGTTCATTTCCTGTGTATTTCTCATGGCTCTGGGAAACAGTTGATATTTTTCCATATTTTTCATCAGTAAATCACTGAAATCAATACACTAATTAACACGATATGAATTATTTTGTACAAACCTTTTTTTTTTTAGTCCCAAAATTTAAAATCCATTGTGACTTCTACGTTGGATGAAGTTTCAATAAAAGTATAAAGTTTATATTAAACAAATTCATGTGATTGTAATACACATTTTATTTTACAGAAAAAATTGGCGACCACAAAGATCAGACAATTATCTTACTTTCAGGTAAATGGCATAGTGTTAATTTAAATTTTGCAATTACATCTTTTTTTTCTTTGATTGTGAAACAAAATGCGTACAAATACATTTTCAACTATTTATAAAATACATTGTTAAAAAAAAGTTGGAAATTTGTTTCATTACCAACCACTTTCAGCAATTTGACTATACAAATAATATTGGTGTTGTGCTTTGTAATATTGGTTGTTGGTTAAGCATAACTTGATAATAGGCATGTATTACACTGAGTGTATTAATTTAAAAATCGACAAAAACATTTTATTGCAATTTAAAAATAAGAGTGCTTTTTAATTATACTTTTTCAGCTTGGTTTCGTTAGTTCAGATGAACTGCTTGCAAAATCAAAAGATAAGCCTCCTCAAAAAAATGTAAATTTCATTACTTACAATTGTTGGATTTAAGAATGTAACGTTTTCTGATTTGAAATTTAGGCTGCAAAACATACAAAAAAACCTGAGATCCTCTTTGAAGATGACAGTGACCCTTTACTGACAAAACAGAGATTGGTAAGTCTTTTAATAAACAGATAAAAAATATTTGTATAAATTATTAACATTGTTTTAGATTACCACTGTTTTATATCCATTCATTTCAAAGTTTAAAACATCTCATGCAGCTTTTAATTCATTTATGCCATCAGAACCACCCACAAGTTGTGCCACAAACGTATGTCTAGAATTATAAAAGAATATTTTTAATATATAGGCTAGATCAGGGGTGCTCAAACGGTCGATCGCGAGTGCTTTTTGAGTAGATCTCGAGAAGAAAAATTTTTTTAATAAGTAGGTAGGTAACTAAACTATACAAAAATGTATTACGTAATAAAATAACACTGCTTTCAGCAAAAGGTGGCTTTATCAAAGGAACATTATTATTATAGTTATTTTTGAATAACTATGAGTTTTTTCATTGTTATTGTAGAGAAGAACCTAACTAAACCTAACCCAAACCTTGACTAAAATAATGTACCTATATTGTGCAGAAAGCTAATATCTATATATGCTACGGTATTGTGTATGTACGACAACCCTGCATCACACACACTTGCACCCTCTCAGAGTCGATCGTAAGTAGTCTAAAAATATTGAGGTAGATCGCCAGCAGTTCAAGTTTGAGCACCCCCTGGGCTAGATAATTGCCCAACTTCCTCAAAATACAAATTTATAAACTTTTTTATACGTAGGATGTAATATGCATTTTAAACTAAATAAGGCAATATTGTTCTTTGTCCAGCTCATTACAATACATCCCACATTTGGTTTTTTACCTCCAAATGAAAGCCATGTTTTTGATGTTTATTTCTTACCTCAAGAACCGCTTGATATATCTGGTCTAGCTTCGAGCATCAGAATGAATGGATACAAGGACATAATTGAAATTGCTGGAGGATGCAGGGATAAAATAAATCTCGAGGTTTCAGAGGTTTTTGACTTTGGATACAAGGTTAGGGATTTATTTGTTACTTTTTTTTTTTTAATTAAATTTATTCTCATTTCATTTGACATTTTAAGCCTTTCTGTGAAATTTGGGAAGGAAAACTTGTTATGACAAATAAAGAAGAATTTTGGATTAGCTATGATTTGTGCTTTGAGGCAGAAGTTCAAAAATATATGATATGTTGCAATCCAGGAAAATGCTTTTTCTTCCCCCTTCAAGGTGTCATAGATCCTGGCAAAAAAGCTGAAATCACCATTAATGTTTTCCCTGCAGTTCCAATGGACATAAGTCATGAATTAAGAATAATTGTATGTGCATTATTGTATTATTATTATATATCCATGTTGAGTTATATTTGTAAAGATGTGGCTTAATGACCAATTATCAAAATTTAAATTAATTTCCTATTATGCATTCTTTTACAAATATGTATTAATGTCATATAGGCAAAGTTATATTGGTTTTCGGATGGCAAAAAATAATGATTTATCTGAATATGTACAAATTTGTTCAGGCTAAATGCAATAACTGAGTTTCTAGGTTTGTGAAACATTCGAGTTTAACGTGAAGATCATAGGTACTGCAACTTCAGTTGAGTTGACAGTTGATTTACCACCTGAAGAAATTGTAGGTTTGCCTTTGGAATATAAGTACATGGCAATAGACAAGCTTGTGAAAGAAAGTCTTGAAAATGAAAGATCGGAAGAGGAAAGTTTATTGTCAAATATGAAAAGTATTTGCTTGACTAGTCCCGAGTTGATAAATTGGGAAGTTGTTTCTTTCGATGTAAAGTATTTAGCTATAAAATATCGGTTTAACTTTTTAATGCATTTGCAGTAAAATATTTTGCTTTACAGGATGTTCCATCGTTAGAAGATTTGGACAAAGCTAATCACAAAGCATTATCTGAACTGTATGCCAGTTCATTTCCTTCGTGGGTAGTTGATCATGCACGAGAAAAGAGCAAAGGGTTTCATCTCCCAAGATTTGTGACACTAGGTTACATCCTTGGTAAAAACAGCATGATTTATTGTAATAATAATGTTAAATTTTTTATGAACTTGACCATTTGTGGTTTTAGATTTGGACTATACATTGATGGACGTCGGTTCAAGGCATACAGTAACGTTAAAAAATTGTGGCAAAATTCCTGTCACGTTTTCTATTATCATACTGCAAGACAAGTATGCAGTTAGGCGACTTGGTTTCAAAATAGTATGCAATTTTCACACCCTCGAAGCTGGTGAAGAGAGGGATATGCATGTTTTACTGTTGCCTAAATCAAGACGGCTAAGTAAGCTTGTCAAAAATTATTCTATCCCTTTGGAAGTGATAGTTGAAATAAAGGTCTGTTTTCTAATTTGTGATAAATGAATAATAAAAACAGTTCTGGATAGTTGTATCTGCTTACAATTATTAAATAAATTCCATTTCAGATTAAATGCGGCCCAATAATCCCAATTACTGTAAAATCAATTATATCAATTCCTTATTTGGTCCTTCCTGAAACAGTAGATTTTGGTATTGTCAAATGTGGTCAAAAAAGGATTATGAAATTGAACATAATAAACGAGTAAGTTGAATACTATACAGTTAATAAGTGTATATTGCTAACCACCAATTTTAGGGGTGCAGCGCCTGCTCGTTGGATAGCCGAAATTAAAAAAGTATATAGAAAAGAAGCCAAATCAATAATTACTAAAGCGGTTGGAAATCCATTTTGGATTGTTGATTGCAAATCAATGGAATCCCCACCAAAAAGTCTGACAATTATTGAAATCGCATTTGAACCAAATCACCAGGTATTTTATTTGCCCAAGCCTATTAAATTAATGTATTTCATTTATTATTATTTTTTTAGGGAAACTATAAAGGTGAAATCAATTTCATTGTGGACTGGAACAGTGACTACTTTGCTGTAAAACTGAAAGGGAAAGTAATAGAACCAAGAGTTCAAATTGACAATACAGATTTGGATTTTGGGAGGGTTGTACCCTTCCAAAACATTCTGGAGAAGACAGTGACACTCACAAATCCATGTCCATTCCCTATTGAGGTGTTTTCTCCTATGATTGACAAGTACAGTTTTAGTTTTATTATATACGCTATAAATATTGTAATGTTTTTGACATTTTAGGCAGTTCCTATTTGAGAACAAAGTAATAAATAGTTTACTAAGGTACTACAAAACAGATGAACTTTATGTGCCAAGTGAGATATACAAATCAACGATGAGTCAGGATTTTATGACTTTATATGAAATGTTAACAAATAAAGCCAAAGAATTCTTCACTGTTTTAAATGAAGAGATGTTTGGAGAAATTGACAATGATCAAATTGTCGATGGTATGATTAAAAATTATTGTTATGGATTTGGGTAAAACATTTGTATTTGGGCTGGCAGATTATCTCTCTGCACTTGAAGAAAACCCTTCTCTGCCGACCGAAGATTTAATTAAAACACTGACATCAAGAAAAGCTTTGGCAGATCATAGTAAAAACAGCTCAATAGTGGTTGTGATCGGTTTTCCAAAAACAGGTAATAGTACTTTTTTCTGTTTTCAAATTTTCTTAACTTAAAGTTTGCATTACATTATGTTTCCAGATCACATATATATTGTCAATAAGATGGCAAAACAATTGGGAATGACTGCGATGTCTCTAGATCAATTGATATTTGAGGAAATTGCTCTTTCTAATAGCCCAGAAGCAATTGAAGTGAGAACGATTATAAACAGCGCTTACTTGACATACTTGTCAAAGCATTCAGACGTTTTGCCAGCCAGATTAAGCATGCCAGATTTTGAAACAGAAGCATATCATAGCCGTAATAGAGATGCGTATTTTTAACTAGGTTTGAAAAATTAACCAGTTTCAAAACAGTTCCAGAATGGCAGAAATTGGAAATAATGCAGACCAAAGTGGAAGTTCTGTCAAGGGATAATACTACCAATGCTCAAGTGTTATTAGGAGTAGATTTATTAAAAAAAGGAAAGTTGCAGACAAAGATAAAAAACTCTAGAAAATCGTCAACTCCATCATCTTCAGTGAAGAAAGATAATGAAAATATTCTCTTTTCACAAAGTCTTTCTTTAACATCACGAAACTTGCACGACTCTACATTTTTATCGATTCCAACTGACCTTATAATAAAACTAATAAAAAATAGGTGATGTTCATATTAGTTTTGTTATATTTCATTGATAACATAGATGTTATTACAGGATAAGGCAGATGGTTCCATTTAAGGGACTTATAATAGAACAAATAGTCGGATTGTTTGTCAAAGACCTGCTCACAGGAACAAAAATATGTATCAAAATAGGGGAGGAAATGAAAAGAATACATTTTCTCATTTTACACAATACAGAAGAATCAGCTAAAGAATATACAAAGAAGAAAAATGAAGAAGAACTTAAAAGTGAGTCGTCTTTTTTTTCTTTTTTCTTTTTTTTTTTTTTTAACTAAAAGTAATTAGGTTTAAGCTTTAGTAAGGGGTATCACTAAAATAAATAAAAGTATAGCAAAATTGAAACTAAATACAAATTAAAAACAATGCAGTATAATTCAGAAAAAAACTATGAATGTTTTCCTAAATTGTACGTTAAAGCTATTTTTTAGATCTCATATCTGTTTTTCAGTTGGTTGTGAACTTATTTTTAATTTTTTTAAACAATGGTATCAGCCCTTGGGGTGCTGGTGTTTAAGAAAAAGTTTTTTCTAAGGGTTCTCGCCATTATGGCCACTCATGCTTCCAATCTGTATTATTAAAAAAATTTTAATTCAAAGAATATTTACTTTCTGATTTAATAAAAGAATATTCAGGTTGATTATGGTACTTGTATTTCTCGAAATTTTTACATATTTTCAGTATATTGAAATGTTACAATGTAAAAATCTTTGTTTTTCGGTGTAGTTAAAGAACAGGCTTCATTCATACATGCTAATGTGAGATTTAATGAAATAATGATGATGGATGGTGAAGAATTTAAACAACTGAGCACAGAGGATGGCCAAAACTATTTGAAAGAATTGACTTCCAGATTTATGCAATGCCATGGCATTCTTGTTAATCAGGTTTGTCTTTTTTTATTTATGTTATCACCATTTAGAAGCTTACAATTTGAGAAGATACACAGATATAATCTTAATTGTTTAATTTTATACATATTGTTTTAAATTTGTGTTACCGGACTGCAGGAAAAAGAAAAGTCCATTTCAAATACTCCGGAGAAAAAAAGAAAAAGGATGACAACTTTTTCAATAAAAGCTAAATCACAATGCAAACTAGGTCTGAAGAAAACGCCAATGACCTGTAAATCTAAAGCTTCAGAAGAGTCAAAAAAACTTTCGATAAGCAAACCTTCACTAAAAGAACATGACGAGCAGGAAAATCTGGATGTTAATACTTACTCCAGTAAATAATAATTGTATAAAAAAAGAAGAAGATACGTTATTATAACATGACTATGTATTTTAGATATTGCACATGACTTTGAAGAGTTTAATGTTCAACTTACGGAAGTGTACGAATTGCTTGATATACTTCCAAGTAAAGAGGTAACTAACATTAGTTGTTTGGTAACATAAGGAACATGACATTGGTTAGTGCCTGTTTTAATAATTTCAACTTGTCCATAGCTTTCATTTATAACGCCTGTTTCTTCCGTTAAAAAAAGTAAAAAGGACAAAAGAAAATCAGTCTATTTTGAACCAAGTAACATTCAAACAAGTGACACTCAAGAAATTGAAAAAGTAACTTTTTTGCGATATACCGCTTTAAATTATATATTCATATATAATACCTTACAGAATGTGTACACATGGATCGTTACACATCCTTCCCAAAGTGATTCGTATGATTTGGAGAAGTTATGTATGGCTCTAGCAAGTAACAAAAATTTTTTAAGCTTATTAGGTATAGTTTTAATGTTACCAAATTGAAATCTTTAAATAGCAAATAAGCTAAATAATGTTGTTATATAATTAATTATTTCAGACCTGAAAGCTTTAGAAAAAGTCGAAGATCCAAAGGTAACCACTTATTTCTGTATTCAGCCATCACCTCTTCAATCTAGAAAAGTAGAAGAGGCGCCATTTTCTGTTTGTGATGTGGACAACGACTCGTACTTTTATAAAAGTCAGATTTATCAAACAGCCACTCGATTTGAACATGATTGTGTGTATTTCTTTGTCAAATGTTATAAACAAGTATATAATTTAATTCAAATCAACACAGCATCCCAATGTAACGTCGATTCCGGAAGAGCCCGGATCTTCTTGAAACCTGGAGAATCGACGCAACTAAAAATCACTTTCCAGCCAAAAGATTGTAAGCACTACAAAGAAAAGTTTGAATTTATGGTAGACAGTTGGCCGTTATCAAAACTGGTGCTGAATTGCCATGCTATTTGTGATATCCCGACTATAAATGAAGATGTTACAAAAATATTTAAAAATGTAAGTACTAATGGTTTGATGTAAGCCAAGAAAAAGGCTGTACCTTTAAAGTAGAAAATAAATCAATTATTAATTAAAATATATTTGACTTCTAAAAGGAATCTGCCTTTGCCCTCTTCAGTTTTTATTTGGTTTATATGCCTTCTAAGACAACATGGTAGGCAAATTTATTATTATTTCACATCATACCATTTAAAACTTATACATTTTAATAATTTATACACTTTACATCAATATTAAATATACCTTTTTTTAAATTTAATATATTTATTACAATCTGTATAAATCTGTATAATATGTAGTGAGTTGAATTCACAAATGACATGGATCATGTGATGTGAGGGGATTGAACAGCCAAATAATATAATGCATTAGTTAATTACAAAAAAATAAATATGTGTATATCTGTACAATTTATTGTATTTTCAGGTATGTAAGACTACCAATGCATATTCAAAAACTGGGCCAGTATACGAGTCAGACCTCAAGCAGTTTAATTTTGGTTGTACATTTGTGAACACTGATAACTGTGTTCAGAGGTAATGTTGCACCCCTTTTTCCATTTCTGTAATAATTTTCCAATAAACCTTTTAGCTCGTATCTCAACCCAGCGAGTTTTAAAATTAACAATGCATCAGATCTACCCATGTCGGTTTCATTTAGTCTGCTCGCCCTTTCAGATTCACCGTTTATACTGGTGCCGCCAACCCTACAAATTGAGGTGAAATTGTAAACACTTAAAAATTAAATAAGATATACCTATATATGTAATTAATTTGTTTTGAACAGCCCAAAGGCTATGGATACTTGAAAGTGTACGCTTGTCCTACTCAAGTCGCCCCATTTGAAGATGATTTAATAATTTCAGTTAAAGATAATCCCGCAATTACTTCCATAAAGGTACTTTATAAATGTTAAAAATCACATGTATTTGTTTTAGAATGTATGTTTTATATGAATAGCTTGTTGGAGAAGGAATCAAATTAGATGTAGAATTCACACCGTCAATACTCTCTTTTGAAAATGTTTTAATTCACGACACCAGGAGTGAGCAGATTTTAATTAAAAACAAATCAAAGTTGCCAATATCTTGGGAATTAGAAAGTTGTACTAATGTAAATCAAATGAAGTGGTTTCCGTTCGATGGCGACCTTA
This sequence comes from Cimex hemipterus, assembly GCA_039619505.1. Lineage (NCBI taxonomy): Eukaryota > Metazoa > Arthropoda > Insecta > Hemiptera > Cimicidae > Cimex > Cimex hemipterus. The sequence goes on from CM077108.1 coordinate 6,541,147, forward strand.
AACCATCAGAAAAAGACACGATTACATTTCATTACTCACCTTTGATTGAAGAAACTAAAAAAGCATATGCAGTTTTCTCGGTAATTATACTTGTATTAATTACCCCTTGTGACCTTCATCTTTTTGATTCTATGCCAATTTGTTGGCCAATTTCAGATTTACAGATATAAAAAAAAGAACAAACTGTTGGGTAAATTGCAGCTAACCATGTATCTTTCTTCCTGTGACATCTTAATAGATATTGTTAGCAATAATAAAGAACCCCAATGCTTGGATTTTGGATCGATTTGGGTCGGAAAGGAAAAAGAATCCCAATTTTCTATAATAAATTTGGGAAAATCTGCAGTTCGTTTTAAGTAAGAAACAACCATTTGGATGTACATCCTGTTATTTACTCTAACATAATGTAATTTTTTTTTTTAAAGATTAAGGTTTGCAGCTGCAACTAAAAGAGGTTTATTTGAACCTGAAAAAGTTCTAAAATTAGGATGTTCTCATGGAAATCTTCATCCGAGAAAACCAGTCGATATAAATGTAAATTACCGTTTGCAAGAAGGGACAAAGGGAGAAAAATAAATAAATTGTTTATTATTTCCAGGTTGTGGCCTGTAGCACAGTGGCCCTTACACTAAACAAAATCTGTGTACTCTTTGTTCAAATTTTGTTCAAAGATTCTGACCACATTGTAGCCGAGTTGCCAGTGTATGCCAGTTTAGATGTGGGATATTCAAAGTGGGTCAAATCAAAAAATATACAAACATAGAATATAATCGTGTGTGTATTTACAGATATGTGGTGTCTCCATTCTCAGAGTACAACTTTGGACCAACAGAAATGTATACTAAAAAAAAATATACTTTGACTGTTAACAATGTAGGGGCATTTCCTTTTGAATATATATTCAAATCCCAGAAAGTGCAACAGGAAACAGAATCCTGGCAAACTGGCTCACTGCAACTGAATAAATTGGTAGCTTCAATCAATGAGAATAATTCGTTAATTAATTGGATAACAGTTGACCACAAACACGATGTAAGGATAAATTATAAGCATCCCTACTATAGTTTAAATTTTATATTCGCACCAATTTTTTTTCTCATTTCAAATAAATGAGTAATACCCTTTGATTTTACAATATTGTAATCAAAAGCCTGTTGCTTTTTGCAATTCAATAAATAACAAAGGTGTGTATTCAAGGATTCACACTAATAAATACACTTACTTTCACCACTAAGTACACACAACTTAGAAGAGTGCAATATTCAATCAAACAACCCTGTTTCCTCCAATAATAATCATTATATTCATAACTTTCTTTGAATATTTATTTATGCATTACTTTGTTGTTTCCAAAATCAGAAGAAGAACGCAAAAAAGAAAAACGCATATTCTCATCAATCAAGGACACCATCAAAAGGTTTAGGAATGGGGGATCTTTCATTAGACTTATCCCTTAACAATTTGGATTGGTAAATATTATGTTATGTAATGTACATTTGAGGGCATTCAAGGCCCCAGTAGTTATTGGAATACAATGTTATTAAAGTAGCAGATACGCAAAAGTAATAGGGCAATAAATGTAAAATTTCATTTTATTTATAAATTTATAAAATAATCAATTTCCAGCAATTTAGGGAATTTTGAAATCTCAAATTACATGGGGAAATTACAGCCTGGTGAAACAGCCCAAGTTGAAATAATTTTTCATCCGTACGAGGAGGGTTCTATAACAGAGGTAATAGAAAAAAAAAATCTCAAGTTCATAAATTTTATTTATTCTATTTCATTTTAAATAGATATTTGAACTACAAGTGGATTCAGCAGAACATATGAATAGAGTGACTCTAGTCAAGTTTCTAGGGGAAGGATGTGTTCCTAAAATAAGTACTTCTGAGAGAACAATGTTTAAGCATTTACATATTGCTACCGACAGAAATGCACTGGACTTATTAAAATCATACGTATGTAGACTCAGGCATATAATTATCAATATTTAATTTATTTATTTTATTCACAATATGTTGTTCTATTAACATTGAATGATTCGACCTGGTTTAACTTAAATACTTGTAGGTTAAAAAAAAAATTAAAAATACGAACATGTATATGATAAATATTTATATATATGATGTTAAATGCAAACATAAAAAAACTAGTTTTTCCAATGGTACAATGATTTTCTCAAAAAATTAAATACAATTTATATCTTTTTTGAGATTTTTGGAAGTTGAAAAAGAATTTTAAAATTTTTGCGATTTGTATAGATCTATTGTGGAACCTCTATAACTATATTTTGGGAAGTGCACTTTTTATTATAAACCTAAGCAATCGGCCAGTGCTTCTCCATGCACCTCTTTTGGTTTGAGAAGAACCACCTCGTTTGGTTGGCTTATTGAAGTGGCTTTAACGGCTTCGTGTACACAAAGTAATTTAGGCCCCTCCATACGAGTTTGGAATCCTTCAAATTTGTATTTAATACTTTATGGCTTCCTGGTTGCATCTGTGCATCTTTCGAATTTTTCTTTATTAACTCCTGTGCACAGTATTGATGGACTTTAGCTTGCTTAATGAGGATTAATCCAAGGGGCTTTGCTAGTGTATATTTTGGCCTTTTTACTCCTCCCCCTCCCCTACACCTACCCCTTGTAAACATCTTCAATCCATCTGTGCACCTTATTTAGGACCTTTACTGAACTTGTGAGCTACCTTTTTCCAAATGTTTCTATTGCCTATGCCCACTTGGACAGGTCTGTCAAAGTTGAATTTTTCTCTCATTTTGCAAGGTACCATTATAGCAATCATATTTATTTTAATTCTGTCTAAAATTTTGTGGTGGCTCATCCTTAAATTTGGCTTTAATTCTTTTTACTGAAGCGCCTGTTGGCACTTTAAACACTTGCAACAAATACCTCGCTGTAGACTGGTATGATGAAACAGAAATCCAGTAAATTTAATAACCGTCTGTTTATAAATGTCAAAAGAAGATAGTTTTTGTTTGGTTAAAGGTTTTTCTCTCGAGTATAGTGTGTTTCCAAATTATCCAAAGAAAAAATATGTTTAAGTATTATTAAAAGTTTTCGTAGTAATTATTATAATCTGTGTTTCACATTTTGTAAGAGGTTGCATAGCAAATCTATAAATATACCGCTGATCAGTATACATTTTTTGACATGTATAGCTTTTTTTTTACAGGGAACTCCTTTTGCGGTATTTAAAAAAGAAGACCTTACCATTGATTTTTACCATACAGTTGTTGGTTTCTCGCAAGAAATATTAATTGATCTTGAGAATGTTGGGCTGATTCCTATTAGGCTCAGAGGAAACCTTTACAACAGTTGTGAAAATAATTTCTCCTTTGAAAATGATTCGACTCATAAAATAATAACTATTGAGCCTTCGACGATTCAGACGCTAACTATCAAGTTCACTCCTAAGACAGTAGATGTAATTGGCTATTTAAATTAAATTAACTTTATATATAATGACTATATGTTAGAAATGTTTAGTCATCAGATGCTGTACTTAATTTAGTTATGAATTTGACACTGCCGCTGAAAGATATGGAATGTAATATACATTTACAAGGTCACGGAGAGATCCCGAAGGTTGTTTTTACAGAATACATCAATGAAGACCAACCGATTCTTGATCTTGGTGGAGCAATTATTGGAACTGGAGTTGGGTCAAACATAAGTTTTAAAAATGTTGGCAATGTTGTAGCAAAGGTGACAATTCGCTTGTGCTTATTGATTATTTAAATTAAAAAAATAAATAAATAAATAAATAAAACAAGCGTAATGAATGTTTTAAAACTTTGTATTTATTTAACAAAATTTTCAGATAATGTTGGAGTTTTTGGTGAACAGTGGCAAATTCAATCTCAGGATTTCAAAACACTCGAATCAATGGTTGAAACACCCTGCTGAACCAGACAGTACTTATCGCTTTCTTTACAGTTTGCCTCAGGATAAAGATGTGACTAATTTGATTTTTTTTTGTTTTGCAGAACAATTGGGGGTGCCAATAGTTTTCACTTTACCAGTCGGTGAAATTGTAGATATGATCGTAGAGTACATACCCCTGAAGGAGCAAGAAGACATTTGCCACATGTTGCTTCATACAATTCATAATCCTTATGAAAAGCTTGAGCTTCTTATCAAGGGGAGAGGCATCCAGAAGGCTCTGACGATTGAAAATATACCTTTATTCACCATTGTGGATCATTCTGCAGCGGAAGAAAAGGCTAAGAACGTCACACACACTTATGACTTGACGTTCGATCCATGTTTACTGGGATTGGCGAAGACTAAGAAAATTCGGCTGAGGAACAACAAATCAGAGATTCTTCGCCTGGTCGCTCCCACTCATCCCAACTTTCGTTTCATACCAGCACTTGCTCACATTGATGGAAATTCCTATCTAGATATGTTTGTAGTGTTCTTGGGTAGTGAAGAAGGTGTAAAGGAGGTGAGTCTGTTGTAACATGCAAATGTAAATTTAAAAAAACATATGATTACAAGTAGGAATTAGAAAAATAAGACAATATGTTATTTAAATTGTATAAAATTTCAATTTGATCATCCTGATCTGCTTTTCTTCACTAATTTTATTTTTTCAAAACCTACTAAACTAAAAGTACATCATACTGCAGATCTCAACAAGAAATCTCACAAGATTAATATTAGTAATAATAATGTGAATCATTTGCTTCCATCAAATCATTAGCACGGAATCACAGATTGCTGATTATTTCACCCTCTATTTCAGTAATAAGAATTTTGGTGAAACTTAATAAAATGACACTGGCTCCCCAGGTTTTAGAATATTGGTTGAGAAAAATGGAGTCCATGGGCTTCACTAGTAATAGAAAATTATGAATAGTTTGGTGATAAAAATCTCTGTACATACAAGCTCCTGGATATAGTTTTGAACAAAAAACTCTCACTTAGCATAGACTGAAACATGATATAAGAAAGTTTTATCGAACTCAGATAACATCGAGAATCCAGTATTCATCTATTGATTAAACTTGCTTTAAATTGTGTGATTCAACCCACAACAAATGGAAATTAATCAGGGATCCATTAGACCTACATTGGTTTAACATTCTAAGGAATAAAGAGAGAGAAATATAATCCACCAATCACAGAAAATGACTTCATAAACTGCTCGATCAAAATTTACTAAGTCACTTTGGAATATTTAAAAACAAAATCGATAGGTCTCACAAAGATTGTGAATACCCCTAATATATAAGTGTACTTGATTTTTCCACTACATTTGGTTCCTTAAATCATAATTTGCTCATCGCTTTCCAATTGTTTATCAGCCTGCGTTGTTATGATCTTAAATCAACGGATCATGTTTCATCCTATAGTAATGCCTTCAGCAAATTAAATCAAATAAATGTCCTCAATATCTATCAATTATTTTTTTGATAGTTCAACTCTATTTTGATAAATAATAGTTATCTTTTTTATATATAAAAAAATAATATTATTTCTTTTGTTAAGAAGACAAATTATATTTTGTTTTGCTGCTATTGGTCATTTTTAAACACTTCCACTTTTATAGGAGTTGCTTTCATTGAAATACAGGCCTATTGTGTATCTTTCTAATGCAGGAATTGGAAACTGGACGAGGGATCCAAAGCTTTTTGAATTTTTAGCTCAAGAATCTTCAAATATAAGGTTACTATATAGTACAAGAAAATAATTATCATTTTAATTTATACCATTTTATTCCAGCTTTGACCATTTGAAACAGTTTTCTTTTGAATCCCCGAAGGAAACAGAACCACAATTTAGCATTGTTGACAAGGATAAAGATTTTTCTATAACATTATTTGTAACAACTGAATGTTCTTCTATTAAAATGACTAGTTCAACAACAGAGATTGCGTTTCCTTCAACTTTAATGCTAGAGGTAGACAGAATACTTAGTGAATCAGTTCAATAACTAACTTTTTGTCTATTTGTCAATTTTCAGTCTAGTTATGCAATATTACTGCTGAAAAATACAGGGTTGGTTCCTATTGAATTTAATCTTCAATTTGGAGATGTTAAACAGGAACCATCTGATCCTTTACTCGAATGGCAATGTTCGTTTGGAGATGAAGGAATAGAATATTTGCAGCAGTATAGGAAATTATTTCCTTCGATGTCGATCCAACCAAACGTACCTGTTCAAGGAGCAAAAAGGGTAAACATGCCAAAAAATTTAGAAAAAAGTGCGTTTGTTCACAATAATTATTCTTATTTTGAATTTCATTAATTTTAAGAGTTAAATTTTTACAGAAAATTTTGTTACAATCGAGGACTTGAATGACATTAATGTTTGCAAGGAGGAGTCAGAAATTTATGAAACAAAAGTATACAAAGAAAATCAAGAGATTTTCAATCTTGAGCATTTAACTGAAGATGTGTCTGGTCTTGATTTTCTATTCAATGATTCAGTCGATAATAGCCAAAGCATGATTTCTGGTCTGAACGAAAACAGTAAAGCCTTGCTTGTGTCATCAAATCAAGCTAAAAGATATTCACCTTATGATATTGTACTGGGAGACAATCCATTTTCATTATCGCCACAGCAAGGAGTCATTAAGCCAAACAACTTTGTCACAGTGCAAATAAAATTTACGCCCCACTTTGTTTACGACTATTCCACAACATTAATCTGCAAGTGAGTCAGTGATATTTTGATACATTTTTTGAGAAAATGAAATATGATTAAAAAGCAATTTTTTGCCAATTTTCTAGTGCAAAATACTTCATGTGGAATGAAGAACCAGTTAAAATGGGAATAGTAAATTTGTCGGGTTCTGGCACCCCATCAATCTGTCATATTCTTCATAAAGAATCGTATGTCCATGGCCTTGAAACTTATCCAGAATCAACCAGAGCTATTGAAATTGAAGCAAAGGGCGTTGGAAAAACATTTATCAAGTGATTTATTCTCATTGGTTCTAGATTAAGTGAAATTTTACAAGTAATGTGTGTGATTTACAACCAACCGTTACAAATTATGTTCAACTTATTAATCCCAAGTAATAAAAATAATCAATTATTGCAAAATTATCCAGTCATCTAAATCCCATATTAGGACAAATAGTAACGTCGCATTTTTCTCAATTGAAAATTTAACAAAATGTGGTCAATTCCCCTTACAAGGGAAGGGTGGATTTTTATTTTTTATTCTGTTCAATTTAAGCATAAAAGCATAAAAGTGTTTGATTATCTTTAACTAAAAGTCTTTGAACATCATCTATAATCTTAACTTGATAAAACAATTTGTTTCTAGTGGTTTTCATCCCATTTTTATTTATTTCAATTTGGCTTAATTGGCTTTGAAGAATTTTGGTGGCATAAAAACAGTTTTTTTACGACTCTGAAAGTGATTGATATGCTTAAAAATTTGATTGATTTTATATCAAATTTTGAAACATCAATTTTACATTATTATAATTATTTATTTTTTGTTTTAAGGAAAATAACTTTAATGAACCCTTCAAAATTCTCCTACAATTTCTTTTGGAAAAAAATCTATGGCGATGACGATTCAAAAATTCTGTTTAGCTGCAGCACACAATGTGGTGAATTAGCACCATTTTGGTTTATGCAAGTATGTAATGACTATAATTAATTAACATTATTTCACCTTAAATTGTTGTTGTTGTTTTTCTTGCAGATTCCCTTCAATTTTATACCTAGAGAATATGGTACATATCACTCATTGTGGCTTCTTGAAATACCGCGTTTCTCAATAAGCCAACCGATATTGTTTATTGGAAGGTCTAAACAGCCCAATATTTATTTTTCTCCTGCAGTCCTAAAATTGACACCTGGACCACTTGGTAATTTATACTAATTCTGAGTTCAAATTAAGATTTATACAGCACCTTCCTAAAAGAGTTTCAATTAAACAGATATCGAAAGATATGGAGATGGCACCTTGATAAATGAAGAAGAGTACAGTATAAATTTTGCAGTTGATGAAAAATCGTTGGCATGTGGAAGCCAAAGCCAAAAAATTCATATTTGTCCAATGGAAGGGACAGTGCATGGACGAAGCAAATTAAATTTCAGGTTTTTATATATATAAACTTAAACACTTTGAAATTAAGTCAACTTTAATTGTAATATTGTTTTATGAAAGATGGATTAATTAATCAATATTATTTTGAAATACTTCAAAGCAAATGGCTTATTATTTGTAAAATTGTAGAATTAGTTTCAAACTAAGCACTGTTGGAGAATTAAAACAAGCCGTGAAAATCAAAGTCTCATCATGCAAAGATCCAATTAATTTTTATGTAGAAAGCAAATGTTTCGACTTAGAATGTGCAATTGTGTATATATCTAATGACAGCCAAGTGAAGTTGCATCCAACAAAGACCAACGTTTTTGACATTGGAAGAGTAATATTTAAAATTTAGTTATTATTTTATTTTATAACAAAATCGCATAATTTTAATGTTTTAAAAAAATCATAGATCCATTTGAAAGTTCCTTACCATGTGGAATTTTTGATGGCTAATTATAGCAATAAGATGCTTAATTTCAACTGGGATTATGACAGGGATAAAGCAAAAGAATCATCCCTAGTAATTACCTTCGATTCACAAACATTTTTAGGAGCACACGCTAAGACTAAACTCATCCACACAATTCTTCCTATGAATACTGTCGCCATTACAGATTTTCATATCAGTTTAAAGGTGGTTTTCAATTGTTTTATTATTTATTATAGAAAAAACATAGTTGCCTTTTTACAGACTGATCAAGGTGCAGAATATGAAATAGTGCTCAACGGGATTGCAACTAAGCCTTCGTTTGACTTCAGTTTCAAGAAGTTTAACTTTGGCCCTTGCCTTGCTCAACAGTGTGATCTGAGAGTGAATAAGACAATACTTAAATTTTATAACAAAAGCCAAGAACAGTTATTGTAATTTGACTTCTTTTTTAATAAGACTGTACCATTTTTTAATTTAATAGCTGATTTTATTACAGATTAGAAAAGATCACACAAGACAGCAATCATCTAAAAGTGTCACTTTTGGAACATTTGGTCCCTCCTAGAAGTAGTCAGGATATCTTAATAGACTTTCTCCCTCGAGAAGCCTATAGATATGTTGACCACATTGATTTTCTTATAAACGGTGTTTATTCTGTACAGATTGAAATCTTGGGAGAGGGAATTTCAATGGCTGTATGTTGGTCAGTTGATTTTTACATCTATAACACATCAATAATCAAATTCAAATAGGTTGGACCAGCAAATCCCTCTGGAACTGTTGTCAAATTTGATGATGTTTTGGTTGGAACAAGTCAGACAAAAACCAGGCAGATAGTCAATTTTAGCGTGGTTCCTATCCAATTATTATTAGTACTGGAAGATAATAAATCATTAAAGATTGAGCCAACTGATTCATTTGTAATGAAACCAAAAGAAACAAAAATAATATCACTAACATACAGCCCAACTGTTAAAGAAGCCATTTCAAGCCAGGTAGACTTACAATTAAAAAATCAGTTACACAATTTTAACACTAGTGATTTATCCAGGTTATGATTAAGACAATGGATGATTTGAACCCTTTGTTTGATTTGGTCTGCTCCAGTCTGCACACAAACATATATTTTGACGTTCCAGTTATAAACTATGCCACCGTTGTAAAGGGCTGTAAAGTATCACAGCAAGTAGTAATTGTGAACAAAGGAGACACAGGACACTTGTAAGTACAAAAGACAGAGATAAAATATTACTAATTTCATTGAAGCACACAGCGGATGCAAAAAATAATATCAAAAACAATGAATACAAATACGGCACCAATAATGAATTTTGTTTTCTCATTTGTCAAATGTTTGTTCAGATATCATGAGATGCGGTCCGGTGTGATGTAGGTATCAGAAAAACATTTTCTTTATTATGCCAACGTTTCGATCTTTTATTGAGATCATCTTCAGGGCCTGGGATTTACAAACATTGTTTATATTTAGAAAATATATGTAGGAAGCAGTTTTATAAATGTAAACAATGTTTGTAAATCCCATGCCGTGAAGAAGATCTCAATAAAAGATTGAAACGTTGGCACGATAAAGAAAATTTTTTTCTGATGCCTACATCATACCAGACCGCATCTCACGATATCTGAACAATTATCTACAAACGGTCACTAATCTCTACACATTTGTCAAATGGTTAAGAAAAAATTTTAACAATTGCATCAAAAGGTTTACAATAAATTTATTGCTTTCGAAGGCTTATGAATAATTTTTTATATATTTTATCAAGCTTTAAGTGGGACTGTCGAAGGATGAATTCGAATTTAAAAGTCTATCCTCAAGAAGGATCGTGCTTCCCGGGTTCCAAGATTGTTTGCAAAGTTTCATTTCAATGCATGACACCAGGCTACAAATTCAATGACGAGGTATATTATTTGGTTTAAAATGTCAGCAAAAACACAATCAAATAAAGCTTTTAATGTAGGTATAAGTAGGAAGAACAGGATCCATTATTTTAGTTTACGAACATTTTTTTAATGTTGATTTTTTAATTGTTAATTTCATACTTTATCCATCCTCACAGATCATTTGCAATTTTGAAAATTACAAGGCTTTACCATTGAGAGTGTATGTTGAATGTGTGAACACTCCAGAGCCTAATAAGTGGACTCTATTTACAACACCAGTCCGTCAAACCACCTACGAAAACATCTCCGTGGAAAATCAGTATGTTTTCTTCAAATTATAAACTAATGCAATATAAACATTTAATCTTATCTAGATCAGTGGATACTATCATAGTTTACCCCGTTATATGTGGAGAATATTTCACTGTTGATGAAGCAGTAATTATTCCTGGTAAATCTTCATCGTTCTGTACTGTGAAATACGAGCCTTTGACCATGACTTCCGACTACATACCCTTCCATGAAGTATGCCAGAAAATATAATCTCACTTGCATTTATAGTTAAACTATTGTTTTTTTTTTTTTTTTGTTTTTTTCACAGGGAAAACTGTACATACAGTTTCCAAATGGAACGTGCATAGTACATGGTTTAAAAGGAGAAGCTCTTGAACCAAATGCAGAAAGTAGATCCATATGGTGTATTGACACAAAAACACAGGAAACAAAATACTTCCAAATAGTCAATTGGCTAAATGAACATCAACGGTTAGTAAACAAAATATATATAAACAGGATTTATAAGCATATTAATGGCATACATTTCATTACTATTTATTCCTATTGTCTACCATACTCACCTTTTTTTGTCAATAATTTAATTTTGTAACTTTTGTGAATTTTTTCAAATTTGTCTATTGATGTACTATGTCTAGTAAAGACTTTTTTGCATTTGCAACCTCAACAAAAACAGAACAGCAATCAATTATATTGTTTATTGCTATTATAGATTTACTGTATCGGCACATGTAAAAGCTATTGACTGCCCTCCGTATTCCTTCACTGGCTCTGCGTATATCGACGTCGCTGCAAATAGTTCAAGAATGTATCCTTTTACCGTTTATATATCTAAAGAGATTGAATTTGAATTTGAGGTGCGGAAATATATTCGGTTGAGATTTTTAATTTATCCTGATATAAGTAAACAAACAAGTGTCGATGTTTTAGCTTACTTTCACTAATCCTAAAACAAAAGAATTCATTTGGTTTACGACAATGGTGAAAGTTAGTACGAAGGGGCCATTGGGCACATATTATTTGACAAGTCAAGTACGAACGACTCTCTTTCAAGAGCTGGAGCTTTTAAACCCAACTGATGAGACACAGAGTATTATATTAGATTGCCAAGAGTCCACTGATATTGCATTAGCAAATACTGAATTGGAAAAAAATACCAGTGTAAGAAATACATTTAAGATACATATTCAATTTAAAAAAAATATATATTTTAAGTAATAAATTGGGTTTTCCAGACTAAAATAATATTGCAATACAGTCCTTTGGTTGTATGTGAGAATAAGCAAGTGAATGTTCGGCTGAGAAACTCCAAACTTGGGGAGTTTTGGTACGTTTTCATCCTGTCATCTTTCCCAGCCAAACCACAACCATGCGTATATTTCGAATCGCCAATTGGTACTGAACAAAAGAACCACCTCTTCGTAGAAAATGGAGCACGTTTTAAAAGCAAATTTAAAGTCAAGGTATATTTCAAATTAAATTTTGAATGGGATAAATTCAATATATTTTAAGAGTTTCAATTTTATTTGTGGATTTTTGATTTAGATAAATGATAGTGATTTGAAAGCAAAAAAGCGATTTGAAGTTGATGCACTTTCTTCTTATAATCTAGAAGTTACTTTCAAGCCAATAAACTTGGGCACAAAACAAGCAGAGATTCTTGTTACATCTCCGGATGCCGGTGATTTTCTGTAAGTTCCTTGATTATTTCATTTGGAACGGCTTTTATTCAATTTGATATTTAATATTTAAGCTTTCCTGTTATGATGGTTGGTTTACCTGCAAAGCCATCAGGGCCGTATGTCTTAAAAATAGGTGAAAAGAGAATAATCAAGTTCCACAACCTTTTTAACATGAGATCTGAGTTTGCATGCTCATGTAACAATGACATATTTGACGTCAGTCCCAAAAAATTTGAACTCAGCCCAAAAAAGGTAAGATAATTAATTACAGCTAACTGGCAGACTATATACATTGCTGTGTACTTGTAGAAAATCGAATTAGAAGTGTTCATATCAGACAGCTGCCAACTTCCTGCCGCAATCGATACTCCAATTGCTGGAAAACTTACTATTTGCTGGAAGGAAGATGAAAATGTCCGATGGGACTTTTACCTCAAGGGTCTGCTTAATGACACTTGTGATGTTAATGAAGACAGATATGACAGATGCTCATTTTCGCTTGTAAAACAATCCAAATAGCATTTGCAGTTGTACATATTTTGTGGATATAGAGATGACTGCATGATTTTGTTTTGTTAAAGTTGTATATATATGTGCTCTCTGGTTTGTATTGTTTACGGCTAACTTTCAATAATAAACATCTAAAATAATTTTTTGTAATTTATTTATATTTGCTATGCCTATTCAAAAAGGTTGGAACATTAATGAGCTTTCAATAGTCAGTTTACTCAAAACCACAAATTACAATAGGAACTGTCCTTTTCTACTGTCTGGATATAATTTACATCAATATTTCATGAATTTTGAATGAATGTCTAAATAATTTTTTTTTTTAATGCTAAGATTCTCTCGTCTCATGAGCTTAGTCCAGTACCTAAAACTCAGAGATCAACTGGGAGGACATGGAGGGATGTGGAAATCTGTGGATCTTGAAAAATGGATTAAGTCAATTTGAATTGCTCTCCTCATTCACTAACTAGATCTGACTTACACTTATTACTTATTCACAATCCATGCAATTTTTTTAAATGGCCTTATGATTTTGCACATTACACAAGGAGAATTCGTAAGCTGCTCCAGATGCATATTTTTTTGAGAGGGAAGGGTGTGAAAAAAGGCCAGGGGCAATGGCTGATAAACAACCCACGACTGCATCTCTTAGCCATTAATGAGTTTTATGTCCTTACTAAAAACAAATCATGAAACTCAGATCATGATTTTATGCACATTTATCAGTTATAAAATGATTAGAAGTTATGATTATTAGCTTATTGAACCTTTACTAAAAACCAACATTGAATAGAACAGTATCAGTAATTTATTACAAAACCAACTAAATTAAATTGGTTGAAAATCAAATTTGGCATATCATCATTAAAAGCTATGTATTAAATTGAAAAAAAAAAAAAAAAGTTGCTAAAAGTTAAAAACTTGGAACAAGACAGAGCATCATCATGTTCGCATTGCCAACAGACTGTTATGCTGCATTCTCCTGCAGTTAACAGTATTTTGTATATAATATGGTAGTTGTGTGACCATGTTGTTAAAGCCAAAAATAATTTAATTGTTGTTAACTGTTCTCATAATTTTTAAATATTTGTTAATTTTTATTATTTTTTTATATGTAAATAGAATTTTTCTATGGCTCAAAAGAAATTCTAATTCAGATCAGTACGTACATAGTGTTGAAAATTAAGATTTTCTGCTCCTAATGATTATTTTTATTCGTATCTGGCCTGAACATGGTTATACAATTAACGAAAGGTTGGCACGACGGGAGTTATTCTGATTCTGACCTGATAATTACACACATTTTGTGTACTAGGTCAATATATTTTTTTTCTTGGGTAAGAAAGAAAACAATTAGTACAGAATAAAGTAACTTGTGTCATTTTATTTTCAATAAATGTATAAGACAAAAGTGAGAATGCACAACACACATAATTGGCACAAAGAACAATAAAATACAAAAGCAATATTTTCCACACTTTGTAAGTATGAAAAAATATCAATTTTTTTAAAGTCAGAAAATCATTACATTCTTCTACAATACTCTTGTTTTTGTTTTTTAAACTATAATATTGATAAATTTAATAATTTATTGTAACAACACAAACAATTCATAAATATGTATATTTATATGAAGTGTACTAACAGTCAATAAACTTTTAATAAAGATAAACAATTAAAACAAGAATAATTTTATAAGGGCTATATTAAAGAAGTAAAAGTTAAAAGTAGTAATTAATAAGTTAATGTTGATCAATTAGAGGATGAAATATTTTTAGCCGATAAAACGCCCTTGTGAATAAACTAATTGAATAGAATTTTTTCAAAAAGCAGGCATACAACTTTCTATAAGGGGCTTGCTGATCTAAAATAAATCAGTTACTACTAGTATTACAATTTTTGCATTATTTTCTTTAAGAATAGCTTTTGCATAAAAAAATACCATCTATATAATTCAAAATTAACAAATGAATGTAATAAAAGCTTATCTAACGTGTAAACTTATGATGATTGAAAACAGACACTTTATCAAGGGACGATATATTTAAGAATAGTTTTTTATAAAATGAACACCATTTGTATAATTCAAAATTATCAAATAAATGTGATAAAAGCTTATCTATCATGTAAGCTTATAATGGTTGACTGAATTCAATACAAATATTTTGACCCTTTTTACCAATTTAAAAAATGAAAACATGCTTTTTAAAATTCTACAGTGGAGTTACAACTTTTTATTCTAGTTTAAATTAAATTGCCATAAAAGCTTATCTATCACGTAAGCTTATGATTGATGAAGGCAGATTACCATATAAAGGGATGGTATACACTGCTGTTTGTTCTAAAAGTCAATAACTGTAAAATGTGAAGGCGTGAACCGACTTTATTAAAACACCCTCTAAAATTAACCATAATTTGCGTAAATTATGAAAACTGTCTAATCACAGTAATGAAACACTAAAAAAAAACTAAAATCAAAGAATACATTGTTCTAATTTTTATCACTTACTCGCAATTTTTAGGTTTGCTTTAAAAGAACATGAAATACAATTTACAAAGAATAGAAAAATGACAAATGCAAGAAAGACATTGAGGATAAATACTAAGCATTGACTACAACAGGTACGAGTCTTACTTGAAAGCCATGGATACAAAATATTGACATATCGAAATAATTTATCCAATTTTGAATAAAAAATTTCTATCTTAGTCAGTATTTAATCAACACTTGAGATATAATTGAAAAAGTGTGTTACTTGTCAACTACTTTTTACAGTACTTGTACACCTAAATTACCATTTGGGAAACATGGTATTCTGGCATCAAAATATACTCTGGTCTGTAAGTGTACACTTATTTCAATTAGGCCATTAAGAATAAATACATTTATTACTTTTAAACTATAAAAACAATAATTTTCTGTTCTAATAATCTACTTTTGTCAAATTGGTTCCAAGCAACCTGTGACATTAAAACAAAAAAAATTCAGATCTAATATTGGTACAACAATTTAAGAAGGCGAGTTAATATTTACATTAAATTTGATTACTCATAAAGATTTTGACCCTTTTTACCAATTTAAAAGACAAAAACATGCTATTTTCAATTTTTTTTTAAATTCTACTGTGGAGTTACAACCTTTTATTCTAGTTTAAATTACGTTGGAATATACTCAGTGACCATACAATACCACCCATCTTTGCATGCACATATTGAAAAACGCTAAGAAGGCATAAATTTTCAATTTACAAAATGTTAATATCTTTCACTTTGAATAAAACTAGTGACATAATTTTCTAAGCATGTTCAACTCAAGTAAAACAACTTGTTTGTTTATATTCAGAGGAATACAAATTATCTAAAAAAGGGTTTTCAATTAGATTTAAAATACTTATTAAGAACAGTGGGATTGGTTTGAATTCTTTCGGGTGAGGTCACTTTTCTAAAAGAAAAAAGGAAAATTTTTTTAAAATCAATTTTATGCTGTATTTAATTAAATAACTAGGCAATAGCCTGACCAATTAAATTATATAATTTAAATTTAAACACATTAACTATAGAGATAAAATATTTAAAATTTACGAACTAAATATGTCAAAAATTGTTATTAAGCTTTTGATATGTTTCATTTTAGTGATTAGTGATACACAAATAAAGAAATTGAGCCCATTATGTATCTCTGCTTTAATTATGATTGTTTAAACATTTCATTTATTTAATTTGTTGTTTAAATAAAATTATTTCCAATGAATTTGTTACAGTTATGATTTTTAAGGAAAATTAATTAATTTTTTCATGAATATATTGTTCTAACGATTTAATTTACAATGGAACTATTGTTTACCTATTATCCAATTATAAATGGTTATAACAATTTAGTTCAACTTTCTCTTTTCTATATATTTATTTAAAAACGCACAAATTCTTTGTGGCATGACTAAAACTCTAGAATAACTTACAAACTAACCTATATCTATTTGATAAATATCTCAGCGGATTATAACAACGGCTACAGAAACAAACTTCAATACCACCAATGGATGCAACTGGGACTCGTAATTGACCATTGGTAGCATTTAAATTTTTTTTCTTATTTCTTTTTTTACTATCATGTCTGCTCTATAAATTCAATTGGATATTGACATAAAAATCTACTTATACTACCACTAGTCATTTAAAAGGATATAAACATTGTTTAATGCTTGCAAATACACTTTTGAGTTTTGTTTACAAAAAAATTTAAAAAAATTAAAAAATTGAACAGAATTCAGAAATCGATTAAGAAAAGGATGGCATCAAACTCGTCAATCTGAATCACTTTCATTTCTGTTCAATTTTGCACTATTTTAAAAATAATCAATTTTCTGAATGTTTCAACAATATTTTTTTTTTAAATGCAAATTGATAAGCATAGAAAATGAATTGTTTAAACAATCATTTCATTTATTTATTTGATCAAGATCAGATTTTCAAAAGTTGAACTGTCTTAATGGGCTCAAGTGATTGTCAACAGCAGAAGATGAGCTTTGACTGGTTACAACTACTATAAGCTGACTTTTGTCTGAGTAAATACACCACATGTTACCCGTTTTCTAAATAAAAGACTCTTATAGGATGCTAACATTATTAGATATTAATCATTCTAATGTGAATAAAAATGACCATAAACAAGAAATTGAAAGTTTATAGATATTTTTATTTTATATCGATTAGACATTATTTCAGTCGAAGTTAAATAGATCCTAATAAAATATACAATACTTAAGATTGTATTATTTGAGAAATATAGAAATGTATACTTAATTTATATATAATATATATATATTAATTTATGTTTGTCATATATATTTATTTACATTTATTATCACTAATAATCAACCATTAAATAACAGAATTTATAACAATTTCACAAATTTTTATCGGTAATCATTTAAAGCAATAAAATATTGCATTGCACTTAGATAAATTATTTCATTTTTTTCTTGTTACTTTTTTTCCTTTATTTACTTTTTTTAAAGAAGAGATAAAATACAGTGATGCCTAAAACTTCTAAAAAATATGAATTGTATTAAAAGTTATATTAAGTTTTACTAACAAGGGCCTAACAGTTTTAAAAATATAAAATAAGTGAAAAGTTTTGTCTTTTTTTCTTCTTCAATAAGATGAAATTGAAAGAAAAATTACACCCGAATGTTACAGTTAGAGAAACAAATCTACATTACCCTCAGCATTGCATATCTAAATGACTCATGCTCTTTTTACATTTCTCACTGATTGTAATCACAACTGTGTCATCACCCCATCTCTTTCCTACATTTCTTTTTCCAATATACCTGAAAAATGTGAAAATACAGTTGGTTTCTGACGAATGAGGAATGTGGGAAGACATGGGAGACAAAATCCTGTTATTTAGACGTGTTGGATGAATTCGGGATTGAGATAAGAGAAGCCCATGAATTCGGTCTGGTCCAAATTCATCATAAAAAGCTTGTCAGTTGGTGTCAGATCTGTCTTCTCAGAAGTGAACTGTTTGTCGAAATTGCTCACATCCTTTCGGTGTTTCTGGGATAAAACAAAATGTTAGCAACAGTTTGAAAGTTTGCTTGCACAAAAAAGAGTATTACAATTTTTGGCTTAAATGGAGGCTGAACTTCTCTTGCTTCGATCCTTTCCCAGTCTATTCTTCTGAAAAAGGAGTGACCACGGACATCTTCTTCTCCCCTTAGCCCACACCCGAGTCGTTTGCTAGGATTTTTTGTCAAAAACTGTAATAAAACAATAACCAAACTATAATAACTGCGAATGACATTTATTCTCATCTTTTTACCCCCTTGCAAGCTTCTTTAGCTTCTTTGGACAAGCCTTTAGGGTAACTAACACTATGATCTGTAATGGCTGCAAAAAGTTCCTCTTCATCTTCACCATCAAAGGGCGGTTGCCCAACCAACATTTCATACAGCAGGACACCATATGCCCACCAGTCTACTGATTTACCATATGGCTGATAAAGAATTATCTGAAACAACAATAATCAGTTAACACATTGTTCGATCGTAGGTACGTAATTATTTTAAATAAAAAATTAAAGTGAGCGAGATATAGATGATAATGATGATGATTATGTTCTTTAACATTTCATAGCAGTAAAACTAACTTCGGGGGCAATGTAATCTGGTGTGCCACAGAAAGTTTTGGTTGTCTTGTCGCCCGTAATGCCTTCTTTGCACATGCCAAAATCTGCTATCTTAATATGTCCGTCCTGGTCCAGAAGGACATTGTCCAACTTGAGATCTCTGTATATAATACCTCTCACATGCAGGTAAAACAGTCCAATGGCAATTTCTGCTGAATAAAATCTGGAAAAAAAATGCAATGGATTATGAATATCATGTTTTCGCAACATCCCAAGTTCATAAACTATTTTTGGTCGTAATCTATTATTACAGTTATTTGTGTAAAATCTATCAACAATAATGTACAAATTATTATTAAAATGTCAATAATTACTAGAACACTTCAATAAGATTCCATGAAATGATTATGATTTATAAAAAAAGTTTTATAGTCTCAATTGAAAAATAGCATGATCACAACATTCTTTATATGCGGTTACTAAAAACCTAATTTAAATTTTAGAAAAAGCTTTTTATGAACGATAATTTTCTATTTAGATAAATAATGTTTTCGGTGTAATAAGCCTTACACTGCAACTGGTTCCTTGAATTTTCCACACTGCTGAATTTGAAACATCAGGTCTCCTCCATTAACATATTCCATAACAAAATAAAGCCGATCCTAGAAACCCAGAAAGTTAAGAAAATTTTGATTTTTCATTACATTTTATAAATTCACCATTGTTTGAAAACAGGAATGTAATTGAACTAAAAACGGTGGCTTCTGTGAAAGTGCTAGAACACGTTTTTCTACCATTGTGCACTCCACATCGTCGTCTTGTATGATTATGTCTTTTTTTAAAATTTTTATCGCATAAAGCTCATCAGTTCCTTTTCGCTCTGCTAACATGACCTTCAAATAAGATATTCATATAAAATCTAAATTTTCCTTGTGGATAATTTGCATTACCTTGCCGAAACTGCCTTTTCCTAGTACCATCAAAAAGTTGAAGTCTGATGCACGGATAACATCTTTTTTATTCATGTTGTGAGGAACATCTTTGTCTGTCATAACAGGAGCTTTTTTTGTGAGTGAAGTCTTCTAGAACAATTCCCTCATTATGAAAACCAGATTCAACAATTTTCACGTCTAATCTTTACGCAATATTTCAGTTTTCATATAACAAAACGAAATATTTTATTCTGCTAATCTACAGATTGCTAAATTAGTAAATAATAAATAAATTAAACACCTTTTTACTTTTGAATAATGGTTACTGTTTTTATTTATATTTTTTATTATTTTTATTATTAAAATGTAGAGGTGAAAATTAAATTGATTTTGATTCTTCAAGTAACTTAACTGAGAACTTTGAAAAACAAAACAATTAAAAAATATTCAGTTTTTTAGAGTTGCCAAGGACACCTGTCCTTTCATTACTTAAGCAAATGATTTTTTTTTAAAATATGTTATTCAAGATATGATCATTTTTTTTTTTTTTTTTTTTAAGTATTCGCTTTAATATTTTAAATTATTAATGAAAAATTTATTAAACAATAAATGTTTTAAAAAGTGACTCATCAAAATACAAAAGATTGTTCACAATGTACAGATAATTTGATATAAGCGTACCATTTTCAACGTGAAAAAAACAATCTTTTGAAATAAAGTATAGTAGAAACCTTTTTAACCAGACAAAAGGGGATGAGCCGTTATGGCTAACGCAATTGTTTGGATAATCTATGGATGCTTTTGGCCTATGTTAAAGGTGTAAAAAAACATAATTTCCAATTAAAATCGAACAATCTAAGTATTTTATGTACAAATACAAAGTACAGTATACTGCAGTTGAAATATAAACGAGAGAATAAGAGCTTCATTGATTTCCTCATGATTCATAGCTTCATTATCTTGTGGTTCGGTAGTTTCATGAAGTTTTTAAACTTTACCCTGTTGATATCGCAACACTATAATTAGCGGGCACAATTTGTCATGACACACCATCCTCACGTACCGTTTTTTTAGTAAATAATGAATTAATAAAAAACTCAAATTGTTTCGGTTAACACAGGTTTCAGTTAAGCCGAGTTTGGTTAAAAAGGGGTCTACTTTGCATGTAAAACCAATGTATTTATTATTATTTATCACAGGAGTAAATAACTTCACATGTTTTTTTTTTTTTAATTTGATAAAAAAAGGTTTTGCATGAAAGGGCAACTTTGACTAAAGGATTTGTAGGAATTTTCTGACGAATCATCAAATCATTTGTACATATGGAAACAACTTTAATCGAGATAGTTTTGCTTAAAAATATTCTAAACACGTAACTAATCCAAAATTGGCATGCTCATCTCTACTGAAGGACATTTAACAAGTATTCATTTGGACAGACAGATTAAGTCAATGAAAATGAACTAAGCCTTTCAAATCACATTTTTCATTCAGATAAATGTGCTTTAATTTACAATAATGCCATATTTATCCATGAGAAAGGTCTTTAGTAATTAATCATTGTTTTAAATCACCATCTCAAATTAAATTCACCTTCATCAAAATTCAATTCTACAATAATAAAATATAATTAATTTGTTTAAAGAGGTACGGATAAAAATGTTTCTGTACTTTAATAACACTCAGTCTTTGAAAATTTCATGTCAAGAAAGACACTCAGTTATATTGAAAGTGATGTTAAGAGGATGGCTTTGTACGTATTATACACAATGTGACAGTTCATTAGGTGTAGCCAACCAAGTGCACTAAGTCCTTAACTGATCGTATAAGCAATAAATCCATCTTCCTATAAGTTACATGTTGCCTCAAAAGAGTAGTTTTCCTAAACCTATATTCATGCTAATTCAAGTTTATTAAGTAAAAATATTGGATTAAATAATACAGTTAATGATATAAATAGCAATCATATGTTTTAATTAAATTCTATTTAAATATTGCTTTAGTCAACCAATTTATCTGAGATTTTACATATATATAAATTTTCATGCTGATTAAAAAAGTTCTTATAAATAGATCTTTAAATGAAGCTTTCTATGAGAAAAAAAACTGCAAAAACCTCAATTGTTATTTCATTATAAAGTTATTACTAATTATTTCAACAATTTGGGGCGCAACTGTAACTGTTATTTAGTTTTTTAATATTTAAGTTGATATAGTTTTGGAAACGCCAACTTCCTTAAACACTTCTGAAAAATTATATTAAAAATAACAATAACATAGAACGATGACAAGCTAACAACTGACTCCTGAATAAACTCATGCACATGCACTACTGACAGAACAGAATTTTTTTAATTCAATAATTAAAAAACAAAAAGGAAACCCACCGAATGGCGCATCTGACTTTTAGGTCCCTGTGTCAACACACATATGCATTACAAAAGGTAAAAATCAACATTTGTCATTGTTTGGTCTTAAATACAACTACACTTTCAAAGAAATACATACAAAACACATATATCCATACAGTTAATTTGTACCTGGGTTCTCAAAAGGATATATTTCACATCTAGTGTATGAAATATCCACTATCGGCAGCGCATAATGCTTTATGAGCGACCATTTTACAATATTTAGTAATTTTCTTGGGGATCAATTATGTTATTTTTGTTGATAAGGGACAGGATTGGAATACAGTTATTTCAATTAACAAATACTTGTTACTTTTATCGTTTTGACATCCACTAAGTTTATAAATCTTAATTCTACTCTATTGTTTAACCGTTTTATGTTTCATTATTTTCAAACAAACATTCATTATGTTTTTTTTTTTTCAAAACATATAAACTGACATAACTGTAAACCATCAGGCAAGCTTTGATATTAAATTTAGATGTCAACACAGTACATGCAACAAAGTAATTTCATAAAACATTTATATTACCTTCTTAATAGGGGACTCCTATTATGAACAGATAAAATTTGTTATAACAGATAAAAACTGTGGATATCTAACTTAATACAACTAAAATTTTATACTATACATTTTGATAATCTGGATTATTTAAATGCATGACGTGAGGAAGGAGTAATTGTGTAATGGAAAAACTGTTTTACTTCATTACAACTAGGGCAGACTGCTTAATGGCAAACAGTAAATTATAGAACATTATATTGCAAGTGCTTAATTTTAAAAATTATTTCAAGGTGGTTTTTGTACATAACATAAACACCAAAAATACAAGCTGTTTAAAGTGTTCCATAGTTTAAAAAAAAAAGACTATTTCCATCTTGGAATAGTAATTATTCAAGCAGTTCATAGAGCTTGAAAGGAAAATGCCACAAAATAATTTAAATTAAAAACATCATTAATGATTCTAAGTTCAAGATCCTTTTTACGACACAAACCCTCTTCTAAAGTACAGAATTGAAGTTAGCAATAAACTAAAATTAAACATTCTGGTCTGACATGATATGTCAACAGTCCTCAATTTTCTGAACTTTTGAAAGATGGTAATAAATTTGAGGAGGTGGGGGAAAATAGATGAATATTATGTCAACAACCAGCAGGCATTAGCCTATGACATGTCATATTGGTCAGGTTCCGGCCGGTCCCCAATAAATTTGCACTGCTGATATTATAGTAAATGACAATTCCATACTTGATTCAATCAATTAATGTTCAGAGCTGCTGTTTTGATTGATTGAATTATAATTAAATTGACTAACAACTAGAAAATTAATTTTTTATAAATATGATAAAAATTGAAATTTTCATGAAATGCCTTTGTGAACTTATGGAACGCTTTAATTCATCTTGTGCTGTGAAATGAGCTTCTATCTTTTAAATTTAAAAAGGCTAACAACATTCTAAAAATTAATATAACAACATAATAATAAAATTATGGATTTGGAGTAAAAGCTAAATAATAAAATAAATTAAAAGTGTTGATAAGAGGAAAATTATTATTATACTAACATTAAAATGTATTTTGCTATATATAAATAAAAAATGTTAATAATATATATGGTAAAAATATATAAAACTTACTCTCATTTGAGATTTCAGTTGTGCAAGGTCTGCACCTTCCTCAGGCACGGGGACGTTGTAGAATTCACCCTCTTCTTGTGTCAAAAGTTTAAACCAACCTTCGACAGGGGCCTTGATTAGTTCAGAAATGCCAAAGGACAGAGAGCCCATGAAGTCATTTCTAGATGTTCTATCCCAATCCCAAACCTCGATGAGAAGCCTCCTGTCTTTGTCCTCAGGCTTCAATTCACTGTCAAAATTACAGTCATTAGGTAAAATTTTTAAACTGGTCAATTTTGTTGTACAGTTCATCAAAGGTTCATATCTCACAACTAATGATTATGAGACAAATTAATTTCTTAAATGGTTTCATGACAACTCACAAACATCCATTTCAACAACTTGTCTCAAAGAAAGTTAATCTTAGAAACTTGTTATCAATTACACCAAACACAACTCTTTATTATTTATATATACATCCAACAAAGTAAAAAGTAAATTGAAAATACATTTTCAAATGTATGGCATTATTTTGTATGATAAGTACATAAACATTTCAAACAAAGTTAAAACAAAAACTTGACTTGTCCATTAGTATAAAATGGTTTGATGTAATAGGATTAAAACTTACAAGGTGAGAGTTTCATTCCAGACAGGGTTGAGTGAAGATCGAATTGTTTTTGTTTTTTTCTTGACGTTGTCTGCGTCTGGAATGAGCTTAAGTTTCACGTAGGGATCCGAGAGCCCGTTCGGGTCCATTGGAATTAGGTTTTTACCTTGACGAACTGAAAAAGAAAATGTGATCTATACATTTCGTCCAATGGATTTCAACTATATGAAAAATGTGCTAGCATTGTTTATCATTAGTCAATTTCTGGTTAGTGCTGAATCACTGTTTGTTTTCATTTATTCATCCTACATACAAATATAAAAAATGAAAGTTTCACAATTTAGAAAAATCAAAAATAGCTTCAAAATTAGCCAGGGATTTTTTTAATCTAATATGTATATTGATTTCATAAGAAATAGCAAAATTGTGAGAATATGTGATCACATAGAAAAACCATACCCTGGAGCATGCTAAAACTGTAATAGAGTTTTCTGTAATTTTTTAGCATAAAAACAAAAAACCCACATTCGATACTAAATTAAGGTTTTAGTGTTTACACTTACCTTCGATGCTAAGTTTGTTGCTCACACAGGTGATTTTGAGTTCCATCCTCCCTCTCCTTTCAGTGTGGTCACAGCCGCATAAGTTGGGTACACTTTCTTTGCACCGTTTGTGCACATTCATGTCACATGCTGGAAATTTAAAAATTAAACATGTTGTAGTCGTATGTCGCAAAGTTGCATCCTTAAGAGGCTAATGTACTTCATTTTTGTTTTCGAGTCTTATGCATACTCGGTATGAAACTAATATAATACGTGTAAGTTGTGGTCGAAGTGGTAGTAGGTCGAAAAAGATAGATAGATAGGAAATATTGACATACAGTTAATTCAAATTTTACTAAGTAGAAAATAAAAAATACCAATTCAAGATGTAATAATTAAAGAAGGAAAATCTTGCAACATTCCACAAATAAAAACAAAACTCCTGGCAAGAGATTAAAAAAAAAAAAGCAAAAAGTAGTTTACTTACCCTAATAAGCAAATATTTATATAAAAAATTATATGCTCATTCATAAGTTCAAGGCTTTTAATATTACATAGTATAAAGAAAAAGTGTGTAAATGCATAACAGCCCATGCACATGTTAGAGAAGTACTTTCTTATTAAAATTTAAATGGGTCATTTTAATTATTCTTTCAATTAACAGGAACAAAGCGAAAAAGATTATCTGTGTTTTGATAGAAGTAAGTAGAAATAAATTAGAATATAACGGGAATAGGATCTAGCAACTTACGTTGTGTATATCGCCTTCGTCAATGCCTCATTTTTACTTGTTAGTCCCCAAAAATGGTACTGATTGCACAAGTTAAGCTTCGACCTATTTTCCCGACGACCCATAAATGTAATGTTTAATGTTTCATCTTGGACAGTTTTGAATTTTTGTAAGAAAAGTTTTATTCACAAATATTTTTTTGGTTCCTTTAACAGCACGATGCCATTTAAATTAATAAACCAGAAATTTGTAAAAAATTGTTCAGGGAAAAAATGCAAGTGTTTTAAAGTGAAAACTTTCACAAAACTATTTAGCATATTATATAGATTTAAACCTGTTACAAAGTTTTCCTAGAATATATTTGTGCTGGAATTGATTAATAAAAATGTTTCATAAAATAAATCATTGAAAGTTTTTATTTTTCCATCTTGTGATTCCTTCTAATTTTCCACAATTGCAAGCTATTCAAGTAAGTCTAATTCAACAGTACATTTCAATTCTAGATATTATTTCCTCAATTTAAGTTTTGCTCAGAAGGTTGGATAATATATATATTTTAGATGTATATTGTTGATTGAATCAAGTGAATTATCAGAGGTGGAAGCTAAATATGCAGTAAAATAGTGATTCTGCTTGGAATAAAATCCACTCAATTCTCTTTGAAATTCCTCAGATAAAGTGAGAGGTGGCCGAGAGTGTATTATTGTATTACATTCTGTGTATTATATATTCATAACAAAAGTCTTTTAAATCAGGGCACTTTGTTTGCCCAACTTTAGACCGCATCATTGCGACTTTCCCCCAAAAATTTTTCAACAAGAAATCATTGAATCTGGTCCCTGCACCTTTTAACAACAGGAACGTTCAAGTGGTGAATGTATTTCGCTATTTTCCTGTTGTCTTTCACTTTCCTTTTTCCATAAAACTTTCTTTCAAAGTTTGGAAATCAATTACCAGTAGCTTAAGTAGCTGCCTGACAGTGTTTCTACTGTGATTTTATCAAAACTTCATGAGTGCTACCATCAAAAAGAAAACTGTTAAAGGCAGTTTAGCACAAAAATGTATACCCAATTTTGGTCATCATGTTTTAATCTGTCATTAATAATGCGTGTACAAGAACACGACAGCACCATTTTCGTTGTTTTCTCGGTTGGAAAAAATTAATTGATATGTGGTGATATATTACCTATTTTACATGATAAACTTTACTTCATAAAAAGAAGAAACAACGAATCATAATAAGGATATTTCATGGTTTTAATTTGAAAATTATGATTGTAGAAGAGTAAAGAGTGATGCCAGACAACTTCTCCTGCAAGTGACTCATACTACATGCAATAAAAAAATTACTTAATATAATTATTGGCGTAAATCACAAATAAAAGTTTTAAAAAAATTATAGGAACATTAAGACTAAGCAATTTTTTTATGGTCTTACTAAACCCGCAACGAATGTTGGAGTTAAAGGTTTAGCATAACCTGACCCCTTGTACTTTTAACTGTAACCAATCCATCACCAGATTAATAAATGTAAAAATCAACCTTTTTTAGGTTAAAATACCAAAAGTGAAAACTACTTCGTATTTATGAAAAGTTGTTAGTAAAAAGAATTGTTATAGCGTTAATACTGCACTTCTTCAGTAAAAACCTGATTTTGTTTTTGATATCACCTATTATAGTAACTTGTATATTGTGAAAATCGATAATTTTGGGCCATCGTTTGGTCTAATGGAACTAGTCCATTAATATGTATGAGAGAGGAAAATAACATTATTCATTTTGAGATTAGAACCCCCATTTTAATTTTCTTTACTTTTCACATATACTTGATTGATTTTCTTCTTCACCCCACTTTCAAACAAAGTGTTGACAAGAAGTAATCAGGCACGGCATGACATCAGCTGTTAAAGGAATTTTTTTTTACTAATACGACAATTGGATGTCCAATTTCTTGGATCTTGGCCGTATCTCGGAAATAATATAAATGTAAGAGGTTTAAATCTAACTCCTAAATAGATAGACACATGTCATTTTTAAGACTCGAAAAAACAAAACGCGCCCGATTGTGGGCCCAATGCAATGGCCGTTAGAAGGCCAGCGGTAATATATTTATCATGCTTCTCCCTCAAACAATTTCAAAAAATTAAAACAGTTGAGTTTAGCTCTAACATAAAGCTCAGAGCCTATAAAAACGTAGTTTTTATAAAAAGTAATACACCTACGACTAATGCGTTTATCGGTCCGTGATTATAGAACTATTTCGGTTTTACAACCAGTAAGAAAACATGCTAAAAACTTAAATGCAGTATGTACAATGCTTTTAAATATTTTTTCAAATGGGTTGTACATTGGCTTGTTTATGGAAATGAAATTGAGAAATATAACAAAAGTTAAGATGGTAATTTAAATTAAACGTGATTCATACTTGTGCCAAAATGTTTTTTTTTCTTTTTCATTTTAACGACTTTACAGAAATGAAAAAATATCTCGAACATTCCGTCGGATAGTTAAATAAGAATGAGCTTGGATTTATTCAAGATGATTGTAATTCTTGTATTTAAAGTTATTGCAGTTAAACATTGCGGCATCTTACTCGCCCTTAAAGGGCTTCAGTTACGTAAAAGTATTGTTACAAAAAAAAACAAAAAAAAAAAAAACAACTGAAGAGGTCACATGTAGAAATAAAAATATTGGGTTGATTATAAAATAACGCCGGTGTTTAGCTGAAGCTGTAATTCCTTGTTTAAGAACCTGCCCATATTATGCGACAATAGTAACAATATTTTCTTATCGCATTTCATACAGTTTATTTGTACTGATATCATAACAATTTCTTAGGGCTTTGATCTATAAACCGGTGCATGTGATCCAACTCCTTATCGAGTCGATAAATTTGGCTTTGACCAAAACATCATAAAGATTACGTAGTACGATTTATCCATATCAACAATGAAAAATGATTGTTATGGAAGATCTACGACTCCAATTTTCCATTTGACGATGCAGGCCGCTTCTTTCCTTTTTCTTTTTCGTCTTCGGTAATATAATTCAATCGGTCCTCTATAAACAATATTAAGTGGAATTGACCAATTCATGGGAAGCTAAATGTAAAATTTCCTACCAATCAACAGTATGATTAATATTTGTCTCATAGTCGTTACACGAAGTCAAAGGAACTTGATTTATCTGGCGAATCGTACTGTTAAATTGTGAGACATTGTTTTATCCATCCCACTTAGAATAGACAATCATCTCGTCGCTTTGAACAAAGTCTATTAAAATTTTGCCGCTTAATGAGGCATCCAAATGACTCGTAGCGCAAATTGTGTAACAGGAAAACTTCAGCTTTCTGCATCTGTAGTATTATACTTCTTAAAGAATTAGCTCTAAGGCTTTTATTCCAACCTTTAATTAAAATATAGTCGCTGATCGCTAGTTCTTAACCTCCTTAAATTAAAATGCAAGGTTTTCCCTCTTTAAACTTTGATTCAAATTGTTTTTCCTTTTTATTTTTCTTAAATCTATGTAAAAAACACTCAAGGCTTGCAATCTCTTGTGCTTGATTTAACTATCATCACCTATGTCCGGTTCTCTATAATAACAGAGCCATGGTTTTTCTTTGACTGACAATTTCAGGGTACGATGCAGATGATTTTATTATTAAAACACATCTTGCCTTTAGACATCCGCCCACCACCAGTGCAGATTTTCCTTCAGGCTGTTTAGCTTTTCCATCTTTTCCAAAAATAGAACGTCCCAGCAGGTAATAGAGACATAACTTTGTTCCAATTTATAAGATATAAAAATGAAGACGTTGTAACCGAATATAATGACTGAGAATTTATGGAAGGTAACCATTTTTAAAGAAAACAACGGCATTATTTTCTGAACAACCCATATTAGAGCCCGTAGATTAGAAGTGATTAATTTAAGAGCAAAGGTTATATTTCAAAAACCTTGTCTACATTGAAGTGGTGTATCTTTCATTTCAATATCAGCCGGGTAATTTAATATGTCTGAAACTCTTTTATGTGACGCTGGCACAATTTATTCTCTAATTTATCACATTGAACATATTCATAGTTTGGTTTATAAAATAAACAATTCTAAGCTCGATTTATAAGCCGAATGTGAAAAACTGCCTCAGTTTGTGCATAGATAAACTGCTAGGGTGCCATAGCCTAATTTTGGATTTCTTCAATAGTCGGTCCAACAAACAGCCAATGTAACCACATTTATTTTTTTCAGACTTTTTTTCTTCTGTATCAATCTGAACCCCCAGATTTTTAATTCATGCTATTTAAAATTTAAACAACTAAATTGGCAATCCTAAATAAAATTATAAATTGCTTTTTAACTTTTACTCGCACATGCGATAAATCAAATAGCCATGAGATGAAAGGGTGTATTGCAATTTAACTAGAGTATTTTGTCAGTCCTCTTCGTTAAATTGATTGCATTGAATGTTGAATCTAAAACAAAAATTATTTGCAATAGAAGGATTCAAAAAGGTAGACAATTACAAAAAATCAGAAGTATTCAAATCAGACTGAGATTTTTTTAAAACTTTTTATTAAATGCTGAAAGAAACAAACGTGATCAAGATTTTACACCCGCCCGCTGTGAAGTTATGAGATCAGATGTTCCTGTAAAGAGTGTAAAATCAGTCCTGCTTCCTCGTCCTCTGCATTATTACACAGACTTAATCCTTAACACAAGCGAGAAACGCAAAATTTAAAATGAGTAAAATGTCGAAGCGTACAATTCCATCTTGCCTTTTGTTAAATTGTCATGCAATTGTAATAAAGGTTAAATCGATTCGTTTATGGTTGAAGGAAGGCGAGGACGACCTTCTAGAGAGTCTAGCCTTAAAAATCACTTTGGTCCAATCGTTTAAAAAACAAAACAATAAAAGTAATCGATGGAATGTAATGTAATGAGAGTGAATGATCGCGATCCATTAATGTTTAACACAGAGAAAATATTCATTGCCAATTTCAATTGTATAAGTAATACAATTTTATGCATATCTCAAATCATCTCACGCTATTTGAAATATCAAAAAGACCTCACAATCTACATCTTTATAGTAACTGAAAAATTCTATTTGTCAAAATATGTCAGCACTTAATAGAATCAGCAATTAAAAACAAACAATGTGCATTGGGCCCTTGGTTTGGTGTTATTATTTTTTTGGGAATACTTTCAGTTCGCGCGGTATTTCAGTTTGTATCTTTGTATTTTGTTACCTGAACATTTCAATCCCTGCGATGTGAGCCCGTGGAGCATTGATCCGCAGTGGTCGCAGAACGTGGGCGCCAAGTATGTGTACATCTCGAACTTATGTTTGGAGATCTCGGCCTACGGTCAGCGGACTTGCCGTGAGAGCTGTTCTTTTCTTTATGGGTTTGGGAAATGCGGGACCGAACCCGACCTCCGACAATCTTGTTGAATTTTTCTGTCTTCTGAGGGTCGGATTCGATCTGCTTTAGGGGTCAAAGAGTGAGACAATGCAGAGATGACTTTCGCTTTTGGCAAGCCACCTTCGCACAAGTGCTCAAACAAAACAAATAAAGAAATTAAATCAAACAGTATGCTATCTACTTCACGCGCACACACCAAATCAAAATTAAATTGAAAAATCAAACATATTCGCATTAGCAATTTTATTCTGTACTATTTCTAACAGAAACG
This sequence comes from Cimex hemipterus, assembly GCA_039619505.1. Taxonomy (NCBI): domain Eukaryota; kingdom Metazoa; phylum Arthropoda; class Insecta; order Hemiptera; family Cimicidae; genus Cimex; species Cimex hemipterus. The sequence goes on from CM077108.1 coordinate 6,572,718, forward strand.
AACCCTCCATTGTTTCGGAATGTTGTTTCTTCCTCCCTATATGTCAGAATTTACAGTTCAAATGCAAACATCGCTTGATCGAATAAACAAACGAATTTTTAAAATGCAGCTTAAATGTGCTTATAATCTGGAAATTAACAATAAAAGCCGCTAACGATTCAAAATGTCGGAATTTATATGCTTAACTGGCGGATGCTAAGTACCGGAATATCAAAAGTTCGACATCCGCGATCAGGGTCATTTTAACCAGAGTGTGCAAATTAAATAATATCCCAGGATAATCGTTACACAAAATTACATCAATTAATTATTTTTAAAAGAAAGAGAAGAAAAACGGAGAGGGGAATAGAACGTATGGTGGGATGAATTTATCCTGTTTTTATTACGATTAAATGAGAGGTGTGATAAGTGCATTGTTTTGATGTAATAACCAACTTGACAGCAGTAGCAGACAAGTAAACAAACAATAACCGGTTTTAATTATACAAAGCCTGGTAAAATCAATGAGAGCTCTTGACTCTACAAGGGAAATTATAAACAGTCGAACATTTTAATTTAATTAATTCTAGCGTTATATTTTGTATAATAACTTCCACTTCTATATTTTGCTTTCATTCGTAATCACAAATTATACATAACAGAAACTAGTCTCATCCGATTAGCTGCCCCAAACTATTTGTGTCCTGTATCACTGTCAGTATCATTTTTCAGTCATCTCTTGAATTACATGTGCAGAAAAAAATTGAAACCAGTTCCGAGTATGTTGGGTTCGTTTCTGTGGGTCATTGTATTCCCTTTTTACTCAGCTACCTGCTAATGACAGAACAAAACTATCGGACACTCATGAGAAAAATGCTAATTAAAAAAATAAACCAAAAACCCATTCCCGTCGCATTGCGGGCGGTTCGCAAGTAAAGAAACACACAAACAACGTATAAATGGTAACAACACACAAATTCATCATAAGTGTTACTTAAAAATCGACAAAAGAGGACAATTACAAGTGGCGCAATTTTGGCGGTTTTTATTAATTGCTGTTTGGTCGGCACCATGCCTATCAATAGCCGACAGAACACACAGACTTGTCAAATCAATAATTTTATTCCATAATTAACGTATTATATGTATATATAAAATTACAAAGATAACACAACACACATAGAAGAAGTAACTAATGAAATTTGTAGCAAGCTTCAAGTGTCGGAGCTGTCCATGCAGAAACCACACCTCCCTTCTGCCTCGACTGCGGTCCTGCTTTCTCAGAGTGCCAAGCTCTAACTGTGCCAAAAATGTGTCACTTTCAAATGTTCGAGTCCATTGAGTGATAGGAAAAATGTGAAACTGTGTTTGTTGAATGTATTCAATGAAAAAATGCCCTATTATAGAAAAGAGGAAGTTAAGGGAGTAATATATACGATAGAGATATATATGTAAATAGGAAGAGAGAGACAGAGAGAAAATAGAGAGATAGAGAGAATGAGAAAGTGAGTGAGAGGAGATGTGCAGATTGGCGGTCGAAGTGCAGTGTACCAGTGCCCGTGGAGAAGGGAGGTGTGTAAGCGTTCCATACAAATGCGTTTATCAATCTTTCGTTTGCTTATTAAGAAACCAATAAGTTATTTATGGATCAAGTTAGTATTGGATTTTACCTTAGTCAGTCGTAAAATGGTTAAAATTGAAATTGCAATGCACTCAACCAAACATTGAATCATTACCTTCAATTAAATATAATTATTCTACTAATAAAATACTACGTCAGTCATATATTCATTTAAACTTAAATGTTGCGATAAATCAAACAGGCGATTATTTTCAACAAAATTTATACATCCAACTTTTTTTACAAATTTTACTGAAGTACTCTTCAATTAATTTGTTACACACAAATCTGATCCCGAGTGACTGGCACTTCGTCCCAGCAGAAATAAATTACATTTCAACTATATTGAAAATATTTTATTTTATATATATACTTCCCATGCATAATTAATTTTGTAAAAGCCGGAACGAAGAGTTAAATATGTAAAGTACTATTTTTTCCAAGAGACAATTTTTCTCTATGTGGCCAATCCATACCGTCGCTATTCATATTTCGAAATCTGTCTGTATTTGTCGGTTCATTTAGTTCTATTGTTTTATCAGAAACAAAAAAATACCTTTGAAAAATACCTTGTTAGTGTACCTCTTTAATGGAGAGCAAATAATGTACTGTGGTTCATGTCAACTTTTTTTTAAAGGAACATTACATTTCAAAAATAACCAATTAGCCGGCTGACTAAAAGTAAGACAAATTGTCCTTCCTTCTGATTTTACGTAACTGGAGTTAGTCAAGAGAGGTGGGTGTAGGAAGAGTCAAAATTATTGTAAAAGTGATATGTAGGTATTTGAAAACTTGATTCATTTTCTTTTTGGGGGCTGTACCTTCGCATTTCATGCCCTGGTGGATGACACCGTAGAGTAAGGATCCACAATGGTCGCAAAACGTTGGGCTCGAGTAGGTGTGAACCTTGAACTTGTGCTTTGTACGGGAGGCCTACACACAACAGACACAGGGGCCAAGTGACCTCTTCTCCAACAAATGTGACAAACATTTTAATTTTTTTTTTACATCAGTGCTTACGCCAGACATCTTTTTTTTTATTACCAAAGACACATTCATACCATTCTTCAAAAATTACTTTTGCAGAAGTAAACTGTTTGATTTTCACTCGACAACCTCCTTCTGTCGACTTTCAACGCCCCTACTTTTCTTACTATACCAATAGTAAGAATGCTTATGAATATTAACGAAGATTTGATAAACTACCTCGATATTGTTGATTTACTGTCTTTTATCGTATTTTCTTCATTAATATTTCTAAAAAAGATCTATAACTGTTAGCACCATATAAATATCATGGCTACTGATAGGTTCAAACATAAGACAAACTTCGTCTACAAAAAACGTGTATATATTTATTTAAATTACTTTGTGGACGATTAAGCGAAGAGGCGATATTCCAGTGATTTTTTACGCTTGTGTAGTGTTTACGATTTACTCCGAAATCAGAAATAAAACCAAGGTTTTATTCAAATCTTCAAAATATTCTCATCATTGGTTCCCTGTTAATATTTTACTCCGACCGTTTTTCAATACAACTATCTTTATCTTTTACAGGATAAGGTAAGAAAAAAATATAAATGCAGATGTTGAAGAACGATCTAAATTGCAATTCCAAGGCTTTGGATTTAGGACATCAAAATAAAATAATACAACTAAAATGTCAATAACTATTTCAAATTTAAAAATATCTTTTTACGTAAGGTTTTGGTTGAAATGGAAAAGCTACTGCCACGAGCGGGATTCGAACCCACGACCTTTCGCTAAATACGCCGCTGTTCTACCTCTTGAGCTATCGTGACTTCAATCCACTCCCCATCTCAACTTACAACCTTTCGAATTTTCCCTCCTCTTTGCCATTTTTCAAATGTCGTGTAATCGGGATTCTTTTCTCGGCGACATTTGAAGTGGCCACGGGGAGCTGATAGTGAAGTTATACTTCCTTTCATTTCAACCAAAAACGTACATAAGAAGATTAAGTAAATGAATAAAGTAATTTAGTTAATAGACCACGAAGTGTAATGAAGTTAAAAATATCCGTGATTATTGCTATGTTTTAGTACTAAATGTTGATGTATCTGTATATTTTTTATAGATTAATGCGAGTGGAGAGGGATGCCCCTACGCCCATGAAAGATAACTACTAATCAACTAATTTGTACTTATTATAACCATTTGTTTGCTATGTACGTTCAAGGACGTAACCTTCCTTTAAGTAAAATAAAAATCTCCAAGATTCAGCAATCAAGACATTGTAGATTAAATATGCGTGTGCGTATTTCAAACGAATGAAGATACAATTTCATTCTCCATTCTCCGAACGCTAGTCAATTCATAGGACGTAATTGTCCAGAATTTGTTCAAGCCAATTAATTGCACTAATTAAGTTGAGCTTTAATCAATTCTGACAATAGACAGAGAAAATATAACTTAACTTATAACTTTCCCCCCCACGAAATACAGAAATTATCAATAATCACCGGCTGTCGTCGTGCTGTGTGGTGTCATCACAATAATTGTATTGAGTATTAATTGCCTTTTATATGGACTAGTTTACGTAACATTTTAGGAGGACGAATCGACACTGATTTATTCAGCTGGAAAACGGGAATCAATCAGCTACCGTTGATATGATGGCGATGCCGTGGACGATATATCTCAAAGGATTAGTTGCGGCAATCCATTTAATCCTCGCTTCCACCTGACCCGTAAGCCGGCCGTACCACCGCCAGCAACCAATTTTCTGTTGAATTTTGTTTCTGAATGAAATCATGCCGAACTGATTATTATTTGATGAAATAACTACATCGGCCTATATATTCAAAAAGGTAACTACTGTCTCTTCCGTTTCTTTACCGACAATTAGAACATTTATTCCTATTTTATTGAACATATTGTATTATATTTATAAAAATTGCTCTACCTTACATTGGAAAATTTAGGATGGGTGCTAAAAACTGCAGATGCATCCATCCTTCACGTAATCTCAGGTGAACAAGCATCGGGTTGAAAGGGTGTAAAAAACTTCTGAAAACTATGCCCGGCATAGTTTCCTCAATTAACTTTCTTTGAAAAGGTCTATTTAATCCATCCTTCTTCCCGACAAAGCATGTTCTGAGCGACCTTTTCCAGTATCAAGGCAAGAAAGGTCTGCCAAAAATGTCATACGCGTTTCGTGTAATTCTAAAGAAGCCGATTGAGACGAGTTGGTACATGATGGCCAGTCGATAAACTCGGGACTCTATTCATCTCAACTTGAGAGAGTTATCTCTACTCCCCGGATAGTCATTTTTTGCATCGGTAAACCGCAAAATTACTGCACAGACGCGCAACACATTTCACGATAGGCTAAACATTAATGAACGGATAGGAGTACAAATATCTTCCTAATTCAATTAATAATTATATTAACTTGTCATTTATAAGTATTTATAAAAAAAAAGTTAAAGTTTTACGTGTAATATAATAATTTTCTGTTTTGTCAGTTTTTTCGAGAATGAATGTTCTATGAGTAAAATTACATCTCCAATTACACAAAAATTGAACCTACTGTTGATCTATTCGAAGATAACTGGATTTTCTTAAGAAGAGACGAAGAAAATGTATGTGTTAATTAGTTAAAACGATATTATTTTTGATCTAGTAAATTATACTGAAATGAGAAGGGCGCTCTCAGAAAATAATTCCATCTCGCTGGTCCGATTAATTAAATCTGAATTAATTGAGCTACTTTAGCAGAGAAAAGACGGAGGGATAACTGGCTTTGAGAATCAGTGACTCAATAAAACATAGTTTTGTTAAAACTGTGATGATGTTTCACGAAAAACACACACGACATAAGTGGTATACACTGGCGCGCCAATGTTTTTTTGGTTTATTACTGGTGGTAGTATAATGTGTACCAAAAAAATAGCACATATAAACTGAGTGCGATTGAGTTCCCCTGACAAAATTCCAGTACCATACAAAAAATTATGATTTGATCCAGAGTCAATAACGAGAGAATAAATACGTATTTTTTTTAGGATATACTACGCCGATTCAATGTAGAAACAAAATAAACCCACTTAACAATTTACTTAATTCAACCAGCGTCCAATGAATCCAAAGATCCTAATGATTAACTATCAAGGTAACAAGTAAATGAAAATCAAGTGTGTTGGACTTTCCACCACGAAGGGTTGTCACTCCTCGATGAGATGGCCTTAGGGTCTAACCTGAGGAGGATCACTTACCCCGTTATGAGCCTGGGTCGCTAGTCTCCTTAAGCTAAATGTCCAGGAGATCGTCACAGCCCGTACAACGGGGTTAGGACCCAAATGAGAGCGACAGCTAGGTCACTGGAAAGTATAATCTAGCCTAAAGCTAACTGACATCTACCATACATTCGCACAAACAAATACATTCACACATATGTACATTTCACTCATTTTGATTGGTCGCTGGGGTTCTACACATTTATCTTAGACCTACACACAAAATTAGATGGAGTAGTTTTATAAATATGCTGAAGGGGAGATGGTACCGCTGTATTTCGCCATGAGCTTCCCACCACTCACGCTAATAAATATACGCACTCACACAAATCACATCAAACAGGTAATGTATAATAAGACACTCCACATCCTCCATCAAGCGAAATAGGGACCCAGAAACTCGCCACTGTGTCTAGAACTTCTCTTAAATTCGGGGGCTTGCCTAAACGCTCTCTTTAAGGAGCCAAGGTAGCCTCTATTGTGTGGAATAAATCGACCAACCTTTCTCTGCATCAGAGAACCTGCGCGGGCTTTGGCCCAGGAATAAGCGTGTGGATAAATATGGACGTTTTATGAAAGATATATTGTATAATATGGCACTTATGCCAAAAATAAACTAAAGATGGTGCTTGAAATTGAAAACATAAATGGTGAAGTGAGAAAGAATTCCAACACATTCTTCACGAAAATGTGCATAACATCAATATTTTAACTTGTAATTATTATTTCGAATTTTAATTAGAATTAGAATTCGAATTTTAACGCAGGAATTAACATAAATGGTGAAACCTTTAATCGAAATTTATACTCGGTATGAGAAGCTGATCGAGAATTATGTTTATATTTATATTTAATTTCGTACCGAGGGAGTTAAAATCCAAATCTTCGATTTTCGTAACGATAAAACAATAAATTATCTTAAATTGTGTTTCCACGATGACCAGTTCATTATTCTGAATCTGGAATTTTAACGGGTTTGCAATATTTTGTCGTTAGAAACAAACCTGGCGGTTGCTCGCCTTCTGCATAATAATGAATAATGATCGATTAGTCAAATAAATTGCATAAAAAACGACATTGAGCTTATTCATTAACATTTAGCATAAAAACAAGATAACACAATAGCTTTAATCGATTTATTCTTTGTTTTAACTTCACTTAAACTTATTGTACAATCTATCATAAATATATGTTGTTCAATATATTGCTACGTCCTCCTGATTGTGAGAATTTACCAGTTCTTCAGTTAATTAATACCTAAAAATCATAAACTATTGTTGATACAAGTTTTTAAATTTTGTTTTAGCATACTACATTTTAAAGTAATTATATAATTTGTTTTATTTTCACTTCAGCAGCAGTCAAATCCCGGTGTTTCGTCAACGACAATCTTTTAACGGAGACGCGCGAGATGAAAGCGATAATAGCCCAACATTAAGCAGAGGTGATTTAAACAAGCCGGCTGGACATAAGAGGATAACACAAATTGGAAAAGATCGTGATAGGAATAGGAACTGGGTTAACAGCTAACTCGGAAAGAAAGACATGGAACGTATTTGCACCTGCATACACGCAAAAATCTCTCTTACGATTTTGAAAGAATGCTTATAAATCAAATCAATTTAACTAATTAATGTTTAAAATTGTATAAAGGTTTCATAAAACGTACGTTACTGAAAACATGTTTTTGTTTAGTTATGACATACAGCCATAAGTCTAGTAAGAACTTGAGCGTGAAAATTTCGGACGGACTACTAGCCGGGCGAGTGGATATTTATGAGCTACGGATTACTTCGGATGTGAGGTCAGAAATTATGGCTTATGCAAATTAGCTAGAGCAGAGCCTGGGGTTAATCCCCATACCCCAGAGGGAGAACCCCATCCCATACGGCCCTAGCAATGTTATTATATCTTTGTGTATATAATATACACGTCACGTACACTCATTCCATCGTTCATACTTAAACATATTTACTCTAATAGGACGAAGGATATTTATACCTTTGCGCAAAATATTCAAAGTTAAGAACCATGGGGTATATAATACCTGGTGTATAAAACTTCCCCACAGTTTATGCATTCACATTACTAAATACATTCTCTAACTCTAGTGTATTATTTGAGGCCCATGAAATAATTTACAGACATTTTTCTTTTTGATTAAATTTAATTATTTTTTGTTTTTACTTTTTGACTAAAATTTTGTATTATTTATTACTTCACACTTTTCATGAAGTCTCATGACATAAATCATACATTATAAGGCTAAGCATTTGGCAAAAAACGAGTCGAAGTGTTTCCTTTGTAAACAATGCAATATTAAATATGCATTAAATTTCGTGGTGACCCCCCGCCAAAGTTGTATTAACGCCATAATCTATTTACATCTAGTTCTAAATTGACGAGAGCACACTGAAATGATGGCGTGGTTTGTAAAGTTTAAACGACTAACAAACAAACTATTAAGTTTTACCAATATGCAATTTCATATTATTTTTAAAGCCTTAGATTTGATATATAGCAAAATATCATTACCTATAACAACTCTTAAAGATTCACCTATTTTCCAACATATATACCCACCCGCAAACACCTTCCGGTTCTGTTTCATAATCTGCCAATCAGTTTAATCAACAGTAGGCAAATTCTTGAGATCTTAGTAGACAAATTGATGGTGGGTTTTGGTTTGCCAGTCGGTGAATATTTTTTATTGAACCGGCTAACTTATTTGGACCGTTTATACTCGCCGGTTTTTGATGTTACTCACGAAGCCAAAACGAGTTTAGTAACATCAAAAAAACCAGCGACTGTAAACGGACCCAGTGTCGGTTCAACATGTCTTAATAAATATTTGTCGTCGGATAAGTTCTTTCCATTTATAGAAAAGTCCTCGAACTAGTTAGACCAAAAGGTCCAACTCTTTTTTTCTCTATTTATTTGTTATGGATTTACCGATATATAACTCCCATACATGGTAATATTAAGCGTTAAAGCTTATAATGGGTATCGTTGCCGAGATGTCGGAGGAATTTCTTTTTGGATTAATTTTAATGCATTTGGAAAAATATAAACGAATAATATAGTGTATAGAACAGTTGAAATATCCATAGTTTTAAAAAAATTTAAAAGAATATAAGATATATTATCAAGGGAAAACGAGAAGTCACGATTTAAAGAAGATTGAACCTTTTAAGCTCACTTTGTGCTCCATTTTGAAAAGGATCAATTAAACCATTATTTTTGTTTTGTTTTTTCCCATGCTTGTCGAGAGAATAAAATCAAAAGATCACAATTTATAAAATTCAAAAGAAATGTTTGAAGAATTGTCAACCAATACATTCACACAGATGTTTGAATTAAATGATGGAAGGGAGGAAAATTTTCTGTCCGATCTATAAAGGCATTTTTTTTTAAGTGGGTGTGGGTTCGTAAAAAATCATAAGTCAACACAAATACATGAGGTACACTTACACATACAAACTGGATATGTTATAAGACGGACAGACAATATGTAAAATTGAGAATTATTTGCAGGACTGAAACATTGTGTGGCATTCAGGGTTGAGGGTCGTGACGATTCCCCTTTTCGTCATAATAATCAACACGACCCTGCGCCCCCTGACGTACTTCTCCAGTACAGTACACACATTCTGAGTACGACACTGCGTGTGTAGAGTGAAGGGAGCGACCAAGCTAAATGAAACACCAGTAACTATACCCAATTTCTCTGGCTCAGCATATAAAATTAGAAATTATTAGTCAGCAGGATAAAATGGAAATAAATTTAAAGAATGGAAATCTGTACATACCAATTATTATATAAAAAAATGATTACAATTAGAATTAGTTCCACTTGACAAATTTTGAAGACGTAAAGGACATATAAAAAAATTCTTTTTTTCTTTTAATTTAACCATTATGATGTTGACGTTTGGTGACTGTATCGACCGACGTCTGCTAATAGTCGGCTTTCTGTTCAACGAACGCATTTACAAGGGATTATAGTGACTAAGGAAGAAAGCGGGTTCCAAGTCGGAATAGAGGTCGGCCCGGACGATTATAAGAGTGATCCATTTCAACCTGTTTCTGTTAATCAGACAACGGTCGTTAAAGGCGGCCCTCACGCCTCCAGTGGTTAAACAAGTTACCTGTGCGTTATCGCTCCTGGGAATTTGATCGTTTTCATCGCATTTTTACATCACTTCAACATACAATCCAATAAGACAAATATAACTGACACAACTTTATTTTAATTTTCTGCATGATCTCTTGAACAGTGAAACGCGATGATTGTTGGATCTGTCAAGTCACGATCGATGTTGGTCTTTGGTATCACGGCATCATTAGGGAGAGCGGCGGTCCCTTTTCTATCGATTATTCTTCGATCATTCCATTATTAACAAACACTTAAACATTTCATGAAATCTGGCATTTTTTGAAAAAATACTGTAGCAGAATATAAAAACGTTTGTAATTTGCAGGGTGTTAATCTACAGGGCATTAGACTTTGTTTTGATTTAAAACAAATCGAACACGTCGAAAACATCTTTAAAGGCTTTACCTATTAAGCTTTAAGATTGGGAGAAAATCAACAATCGACGGTCATTACATCCTCCTACGTGTATCAGGGTTATCATAAATTCTGGACTCGGGTTGTTTAATACCGTCGAGAATAACGATATTTGTATTAAATTAACCCCGGGAGGTTTAATTAATTTCTAAATGGCCGAGCCTGCGGAGTCAGCAAGTCTGATGATAGCGCTTTCGGCCAAATGAAGGAGCGGTCCAGATTATTACCGTTCATACCCCTTCAAAAAATGAAGTCGAGGACTAGAAAACTTATAAGTCAGGTCTTGGATTTATTTTGTTAATAAAATTATTAAATTTTCTAAATTGTATTCTGTTACCAATATTATTGTCAGTGTCTTACGTTTTGAACTGTTTGTTTTTTTTAATTTACTGTACATATATTTTTTTTTAAATCTTACTCTAATTGTGAATTATCTTTAAGGTCTTATTAGCCCTTAAAAATAATGGCTAACGTTGGCTGATTTTTTCATTTTCAATTAGGCTTTCAATAAACTTACTTTTATAATATGCCCCTAAAGCGAATCTAATTTTACTGGACTTATCTAAGACTTTCTACATCTTGGAAATTCGAATTATTCAGATCAATTTGTTGGCGAAAGGCCCTGGTCTTTATTCACATTTAGTGAATAAATGTAAATAATGAAGCCAATTTATATACGGTACATTCAGATCATATTATATTTATATTATTAATAAATCGCAGTGGTGTTTTAAGTTATGTTTCTAAACAAAATTTCCTTGTTAATTTTGCCTAGTTCATTTTATTGTACGTATTACGTAATTTATTCTCTTCATAGACGTGTCCCTAGTGTTCGACAGGCCACAAAGTCCATGGTCCTTTTCTTGTCGTCTGTGAAGTCCAATAATCAGAATTCTAACGGCGATTGGTAAAAAATGCAGTAACAAACTATTTTCAATAATTTGTGTACAAACATGAACTAGGAAAACCTTATGGAAAGGCTCTAAAAACATTTACAAAATAAATTTCAGATTCGCGGATTGTACAGTTTAGTTTAATAACTTCACAAAACATCACAATTTTAAAAATTTAGCAGCTCAACCACACCTGATACTTCTACCATTATATTCTACAATAAAACCTAAAAAAATCTAATAAGAGCATAGTGGCACATATTAAAGTATGCAAAACTTGCATCACATAAGTGACAAAATCCCGATTAGAAAAATAAACGAACATCTCTTAATAATTTGTGTGCGTACCACAACTTAAAAAGGAATACATCGTCGAGGAGCTTAATTATTCTATTACAGTTGTATAAAAAATTAATTAAATTTAATGCTTCATTTTTAATAGAAAATAAATTTGGAACAAGATGATTTTCATGGTGAGCATTATAGTTTAAGAATATCTATTTTTGACTACTGACTGATCCACAATCGAGAAAAGTAGGTTTTAACTATGCGAGTATATGATTTATCAAACGATTGCCCGTCAATTCATTTTATTTGGCGATTTTGCTTACATCCCGGAGACTCAAGAGGTCAGTTGACTAGAATGGTAAAGAATGAAGACGACGAGGTAGGAGGGTAGGTTTTGGGAAGGGGGAAGAGAAAGGAGATCGATACCAAGTCCGTCTTAGGCTGGTGGCAGAACAGAATCTTTCGCCACGCTGATCGAGTACACCTGCGTCTAAATCACTTCGTTTTTTTAAGTTATGCCTCCTCTACGTCACATTGTCAAGTGGAACTTTTTTAAGATACTGAATTAAATACTTACATCAGAATCTGGCCCTTTGTCGGCTCCGGGGCATGTGAAGGAGACGTATTCGTGACACCGCTTGTGGACCACAAAACTGCATACTGAAAGATAAAATATATATATTAAAACACTAATACTTCATTAAATAACATTTTAATAAAATACGTCATTTTCATTGAAAAATTAATTTAACGTCCCTACTGGGTGTCATACAGTTTGAATGTGTGTTTCTTCTTCTGAAAATATTTTCCACAAATTCCTAATTTGAAGCAATTTCAGATAATATTGAGTTAAATTTATATTCAATAATAGAAGAATTTAAAACCGTGATGTTTAGACCCTCATAAACTAACGACATCTATATTAAAATACTGTTGAACCTTGCTATTGTGGTTTTTTTATTTTATAATATGTTGTTTTTATTGGTTTTAATTAATTCCATACAGTTAATGTTTAGATACTGAGCTTCATCTAATTTTAAATAATCTTATTATAAATAGTTTCTTGTACTCAAGACATATTTCAAAACTCATCGAGTTAAAGTAAGGAAAATATATCTTTTTTAATGATACGTCCTGATGATAACAACATAACCGTTGAAAGCTCGGCAAAAACTTAAAGAATTGTTTTGTGGTGACCTCACCGAAGATCCTTTTTTCCAAGGACATCATATCCAGTTTAGTTCTCGACATTCGTCCAGGATCTTAAACTACCGCCAATGATTTAACTGGAAGTGAGTTTCGCGATTATAGTTCTGGCGTTGTAATGAAGCAATTAAATTTTACATAGGTTATGTGAGAAAAACACGTCAATACATTTGTAGGATGTGTTGAGTCGCACAACCCTTTTTATTACCACCAGTATATGGACCCATTTTTCGGCAGGTTACATACTTGACCACTTTTTGATTCACATGTTACTTATGGGTAGATTTCATTATAACAATTAAAAACTCTCCGGATTATCTGTAAATGAAAGTCAAATTTGGATCTATTCACCTTAGATCTCCTTATTTTATAATTAGTCCTCTATCCTGCCAGATTGTCAATTTTATCCATCGTACGTAAGTTTCTCGAATGCACTTAATTTGCCTATATAATTGCTGCTACCGACCCGTGTCGATAGGGTTCCTACTTTCTATCTCCCCGGTTTATTGAATTCAGCGGTTCGCCTCGCAGGTCGCGCCCTCGGTTCCGCAGAGATTTCATATCGATCGATCATCAGGAATGTTGATACTGGGGGATAAATTTAAGGTTTACTCTGCAGCCAAAAATTTAATTAACTCTCTCAACATCGCTGGGCCAAACAGATTAGAACTTATATTTCCAACTTTCCATTGGTCTGGGCAAAGTATAAAACCTAGTTGCTACCGGGTAGAGAAAGAAATACGGAATGGAATTAAAACCAAGGCCTCCGAACAAACCTAAATTAAAAGAATCCACGGAAAAGTTGATAAAATCACAAGCTGGAGCCTGCATGAGTGCAATCTTTCTCGCTTTTACACGGCAATCTCTTCCAGAGAACATTCAGTCACATTCACCGTGTCAGATGTCATGTCGAACAGTTTGTAAAAAAATGGTAAAATGAAAAGGCCTGTGACAGAAACACAATACTACGTGTAAAGTACATGCATTGTCAAGGGCCATTCAGCAAATTTACCCCACATACAAATCCAAAATACCAAGCATTTTTATGTATTACGGACGGATTGCAAATTCCCGGTAAAACCCTCCAATTTCAATATTATCAATCATTCAACGTAACAAAACAGTACAGGAATAAGATCGATATTTCTGTAATATTTCCACAAATAGTAGGCGTTCAGTACAAATATTCGAAGTAGGGATGTTGGAATGAAATAACATAGAAGCCACACAACTTAATTTATTTAAAAGTCGGAAAAGCGACATTGGAATCGCTTCAACTCCGCTATAACTCTTTAAATTGCTTCTTGGTTCAACTGGTCGGCCCTCGTCGATCGGATTGGCTCGAATAAAACCAACCTCGATTATACGAAAAAATAAATAACTAAACCCTCGATCAGGACTCCCGTCCATCAGCAGGCGGCAAAAAATGGAAAACCGAGATTCCTTCCAGGATTCAATTACAACTCACCTCCAAATAAATGGAAGCCCAGACGATGACGAATAAATTAAAATTTCAATTTAATAGAATAAACATTTTATACAGGAATCTGTTTTGGGAAATATAAATCCACAATTTTCTTCAAAGGGGGTGTAATTGGCGAAGCATGATGTTTAAAGACAATTTAAGATTATACCAAAATTTGGAATCGATAGTCGATGATGAGTGCCGGACTACGAGTCGCTTATTGGAACCGTCTTCACACGCGGTTGTGTTGAATTTTCGGCATAGCGTCATCTTCAGTGAAGAACTGTGGTGACAACAAACGTCGGTTCAACATTCGAACTATTTCAAACGAGAACTGCATATGTCAAATTTAACATAACACCGTATACGACAAACTTGGCTGTTTCTCGTAAAAAATTAATAGAAATTAACCAACAACGGTTCTTATACAGCATTGATTATTCTGAAACCGTCTGCTGGAGAAGGCGGCTGACTAAGATTTATTTCAATAGAAGATAATATGTACACACAAAACCAATAATAAAAAACAGGTAAAAAAATTGAATTAAAATAAAATTATTAGTGCTGCTCAATATAAAATTAAAACGTAATCGTATCACGTTAGTTCAAGCAGCGGCGAATTGAAGGTCATGGTTCGAGTCCCGCTCGTGATACTAACTTTTTCAAGTTTGTTTTGGTCAATCGGTTAACGAAGTAAGATAAACATAAAAATTAAGCTGTTCCGCGAGCTCTTTGTGGTATTCCAGTGCACTGTTTGCAAAACCAACCAGGTCTGAACAGTCCGGGAAATTAAAGTTTGCGACCAAACGTTCTCTTAAAACTCTAGTAGTGCCCAAAAAGAGAATTCTCTAAAAAAATGGGATACAGCCAAAAAATAGAAGAGGTCTTCCCGCGCCCTTACACAGTGGGCAGCGCTTAACTAAACCATCTCTCAGAGGGGCGTCATTAAGGTAGATAAGTGCGCACTATGTTTGAAGAACAAGCTTAAATTAATCAAGGTTTAGATTATTATTGGACAAGTAGAAAAATACCTTTCAATGATCAAAATTCTTTATAGAGAAGAAATCCACTGGATCTAAGAGCCAGTTCGGTGCAATTTTCAAAATGCCTAATGAATGATTCAAAAGCCGATTATTGTTCTTCATTGTTGTTAAAGAAGAACACAAAGTTAATATTAAAATCTTGGTCTAGTGAATTGAGAGTCTTAAAATAGGATAAATTGGTAGTAATTATTTCAACAGGCAATTCCGGAGAGTGTCCGGAGATTTGAGAGCCCGAAGTCAGGCAAAATGACAGTTCTGCTTATATAAGAAAAATGAGTTGAATGGTGTAAACAAATAAAAAGTCAGTTGATGTTTCTAAGTATAACATGTAGTTGGGTGTGAAATTCGGTGCGTGTGATAATTTACAAATAAAAAAGCTGTAAAGATTCGACTAGATCGAACCGCTGATACCCCCATAGGAAGCATTCCATCGACCAACGGTCTTAAAATCCTTGAACTTAACACAAAGTGGAATAAAAGAGTCTGAGAGAAGATTGAACTTCTAACGTAAGTTTTCGCTTCAATTAATAATAATAATAGTAATAATAATGATAATAAACCTTTATTTGCAAGAATGTATGTTACATACAAATTTTATTAGGTTTCGTAGTCCGCTTGACGAAATAAATTCTTTTGAATTAATTAAGGTGTTGGTTGAGATAAAATAGTCCGTGTCACGAGCAGGATTCGAACTCACGACCTTCGGCTAAATACGCCACTGCTCTACCACTTGAGCTATCGTGACCTCGATCCACTCGGAGACTAACTTCCCATCTCAACCCCACTTTTTGAATTTTCCCTTTTTTGCCATTTTTCAAATGTCATATATATACAGAGTACGATGATTTCATAATTAATTAAAAAAGGTCAGATTAATTTACAATTATAGATATGATTGCATATATTTGTAGAAAAAAAATTGTGAAAATTTAATGCATAATAGCAGTAATGTAGTATTGGGTAAAAAATAATATGAGCTTTCACAATTTGTTTAGTACTGTAACACAGCAAGCATAAGAAGTTACTTAGTTGTACATTGGCTTGGCGACATGATATTAATGATTTTGAAGTATTGGGCAGATTTTTACTTTGCCTGTAAGCCCGAGCACACCTTGTCGATCACCCAATTCAATCTCATAGAGATTAGATTAAATATCACATGGGAAAAATTATAATGTCTTCGGATCAATCGGATTGAGAATTTAAGTCAAAGGGGGAGTAAAGGCTTGGATGACATTAACGTTTCCACAAAGGATTGCCCAAGGGTGCCTCCATCTAAATGGCACACAAATACCACACAGGCAAGGTATTAATTTGAAGCCAGAGGCAATTCAAAGCAATTGTCGTGGTTCCCTTTGAAACAGTATGGTACATAAATTGTTATTGTATTTAGTTAATACACAGGAACGTAGCTTGTTTGTTTAACTGGACGTTTCACGCTTAGTCTCCACGAGAAATGCCACGAAATATTAACCGTCCTAGTGAAAACAGTATTTGAACTCATTAACAAAAGTGAAAGAGTTTGCGTGCACGCGCGCTTTTAATATATATAATGCGACGTTGATGCAAAATCCGAGCACGAACTTCTTAAATACATACGTACTTGTGCACACTATTTATCTGAAAAGGCAAGCTGATTGAAAGAAAGAAAATATTTTTGATTTATGAGCTACACTATTTATGATTTGCTTGACATTTATCGAGCTTTATACGTTGTTGGGGGGGGGGAGAAAGTAGCATTAAAACAGCATGGTAAGGTCGTAATGGATGATATATTGGGGTTAGGAATTAACCTTTAGGTAAAGAATTACACAAAGGTTTCTTAGATACGTACGATTCAAATTTTCCACTTTGCAGAACCTTTAAACATAAGTTTTACAAATTGTTGAGGTATTTTGAGGAACTCTCAATTTAAAGTGTTGGCAAACAGAACACAAAACTGGTGTCAAACGTTAGGCCGCAAACATCTAAATATCTCGATTTTACGTAGCATAGACAAATATACACTACCCAGTAAAGAAAGACTAAATAAAACGAAATTTTATATTTTTTTAATAATAGATGCGTGTGTTAGGACACCTGTATATTTTGTTGTAAAACTGTCTATCATTTGACAGCTACACACAATTGTATTATTTTAAATTACCATAATAATGAAGAAGTAATTCATTCAACGGAGCTACTATGGGATCAATTGTTGTTCGTTATCCGCTACAAAAAATTACTTTAAGCTTTGCTAACTGTACGTTACTTCGTTGTAACGACTTTCTGCTACCACGTGAAAATTATTTAGCACAATACCAAATATGAAGTTTAATAACACTCTGCATTGATTACCGTTATATTTACCGTCATTATAATTGATGCTATTTGAAGACTTTTTGCATAACGGAATTTCCCGCTAACGCTAAACTTCCGGGGGAATTTGCTGTCTGGTTATACGCCTATCTTGCAGGCTTGTTAACAAAGCCACCGCTCACGGATGTTGTTTTTATCTTGATTACTAACGGTAGTTTGTCAAGTGACCTAATAGTTGTCGAAGGCTTAACGTACAAAATAAACAACCAATAACTCTTAAGCAAAAAAGCTTTTATTTTAACTTAGCTATTTTAAGAAAAACTGAACTATTACACTGCTGTTAGTTAGCCATAAACATACCCAATACAACCACATTCTATACCTGTCTTAGAATTTTAGTTTTTAAATTTTATTTAGGCGGTCCAGCCAAAGGGTCTGTCTTACACAAAGAAAGATGTTGTACGGTTGTAGTCTTCTCTCATTCCTTCTTGTATGTAATAAAACAGCTAAATATTTTAATAGTGATGAATAATTTTATACAATTTTAATATCTTAATTTTCACGCTGACTTTATGCAATATCTCCCTATTACTGTAATGTTTTATGAAGTTCGAATGAATAAGATTGTAAAAATGTCGTTTTTGAGTCACTTCCTTCAATAGAATTTTTATTTATGCTCGTAAGACAAAATCTTTTTTTTTTTTATATATATGATACAAATACTAAATTTGGCAAATCTTCAACAATTTACATTTAACAAATCACTTTTAGCCCAAATTAATATCCATTCTGTAATATCAATGTACACAAGGTCTAGTCTATTAGAGAGATAGCAACAAAATTTAAAAACTACTTATGAAAATATGATAATTGACGGATTTTAAGTTTTAATTAAATTTAATACACTAAAGCCCTAAGAAAATTGGCGAAGATACAGGGTCTGCATAGATAAAAAAATACAGGGGAAACATGAGCGTTGAAAGCAAAGTTAGGTCTGACCTGGTTCAAGATCTCTCAATGTTGGAGCTAGATCGTACCCAATATGCCATCTGTGATACAGGGATAACAACGATCATATCAATGGAACCACCTTGATTCAACCTTTCTGCTAATCAATTTAATTACCGAATGGCTTCATTTAGCGAAATAGACTATTAAAAATTCATCCACGTTACCGGCACGGCAAGAAAATCTGGTGCCGAGTAGCTTGAGACTCCATTGGAGCAGGAATAGTTTGGACGACGACTTAATTTTAACATGAGGAAACGAAGTGTTCTCTCGTTTTTATCAGTTCAGGAGCCGAAGCCCCATCGGTAGATTAAAAACGCTTTTTTATTAATAAAATAATATATGAATGCATTCGACAATTAATTCAATATACTAATGAAAGATAAGGCGATAGGAGAGGACGTCCAATTCAACAGGATGAAACTCCTCGGTAAAAGCTCGTAAATATATTAATAAAGTGTTTCCTGGCCGTTACTTATTAAATGGCCTCTTCAATCATCTGCTTTGAATCGATTACATTATTTTCTACGAACAATAGAAAATAATCTTTAATAGATCGGTTAACCGTTATTTATTATTCGTAAGAAAAATCCTTTATTAAAACCAGCCATATTTCGTTCATGTTTTATCAAATTCAAAGAATATAAAAAATGTTTCTAAGCCACTTCTATCAATAGCACTTTTATTATTTATACTCGTAAGACAAAAATCCATTCTTTTTTTCCGTAACAGAAATACTAAAATTAACAAAACTTTAAAAATTTAAATTTAACAAATCACTTTTAGCTTACATTAATATTCATTCTTGAATATTAATATTCAAAAGACCAAGTCGATTAAAGGGATTATATCAACATTCAAAAACAACTGATATAAATCTGTTAATCCGAGCGATTTTAAGATTTAATTAGATTTAATACACTGAAGTTGTCAAATACCGAAGATACCATGTAAACACAGGAAAGGTTGGGAAAAAAACCGGGAAATAGTTATGGGCGTTAAAAATTAGGTCAGGCATCCAGGATCTCTTTGATGCCCACGTTTTACTACAGTAACTTGAGATATCAGTGATTAGCAACTTGCTTTGTGCAAGACGTATGTGTCAAGTTATTTCGAAGGAGGTCACTTCGAGTTCCGATGACCTGGAAGTAACCACAACTACATACAGCCCGAAACAGCACCTCCTTTGGTATTAGAAGCTCTACTGCGATTCGTCGTATAACTTTTAGGTTTTATGGTCGTAGTGAAGAGCAAACATCGGTAACTAATTTCAGTTTGTATGATTTTTTTTGTTTCGACGCAGATACATTCACTATTCATTCGACTATATGAAAGTGTTTTCTATTTAAACTTAATTACATTTTTATTTTATTAACTAAAGTTTACACACTGAATAGATGTAATTACCATTTAAAACAAATTACAAAAAACGATAGGTTAGAAGTAGGACAAAACACTGACAAAAGCAGCAATAATTTGATGATTTAAAATAGGGAAACAGCAGAAATTACAAGGGTTTTTTGCAAAGGCAGCTATAATTTAATAATATCATGCTACATTAAAACTCAAGCGATATAATCCGAGTGATTGTTAGAAAAAAACAAATTGTAAAACTGATGTCTTGTTTCATATTTCAACACATTGACACGTAAACAAATTGTTCTAACTTGTTTCATATTTCAGAATTGTTTTCTTTCTTTTGCCGATTGCCCGAGACATTCTTACTGGCATGAAAGTTAATCCCAACAACACGTACTCATGACCTGTTGCCTATGTGGTCAAATACACTGAAAGGCAAAAACAAAGTGGCCACCCTTAATATTTTCAATTATCTTCCATTGATTATCTTACAATAATATTTGTTCCGTTTTAAAGGATTGGAGGTAAATAAACACAGATAAAATCTTCGACTTGTGTTTACAATTAGATTTTTCAATAAATCTTTCAATAATCAATCTCTTCTTTGTTGGTATTTATTAAAGCTTCTCTTCTTCATTTTAACTTTCCCAAATTTCTTTGACCAGGGATTTAAGTGATGCATAAAAAGCTCAAATGATAGCATTGTTGGAAGATGGGAGATGTGAAACAGTATATGATCAGGGCTGTGCTTAGCAAAATGTCTGCAAGAACTACTAAGCGATACGAAGACACGTCGTCGTGTTTTATCTCTTGGAGTTGATAGTTTTATTTTTCGAATGAACCCCTTAATCGATATTCTATTGTTGTTGAGATCAAGCAACGACTTCATCATTTAGAAATGTTAATGTCAGCGAAGACTTTCAGAAGCTGGATTACGTGCGAGATGGCCTGCCACTGGTCCAGAACAGCTCGGTTAAGTTTATCAAAAAATCACATCAATTGGTCTGAGTAAGATTGGACCTTTTTTCAGATGGGTCAAAGTTTTGTTTGAGGTGTTCTGACGCCGAGATAGGGTTTGGAGAAGAACAAGAGAGCGATATATCCCCGCAGTATTCTCAGAAAAGCTATGTAAGCAGTCGCGTTATGGTCCGGGCAGGTATTTTTATGAAAGGTAGATATTCATCAGGCCAACACCTTTGGGACGAGTTGTCCAGAGGTAAAGCCAAAGAAGGTAAAAAATCGCCCAGTGTTGCCAGACAATTTGCAGGAATTTCGAATGGCGCTGTTGTAGTATGAAAACATTCAACAGCATTATATTCAAAACCTCATAAAGTCAATACCGCATCGAATGCAAGCGGTAATCAACAAGAGGAAATACTCCTACTGAATTGAATATCCTCTTCATTGTTTCCAACATTTTTCCTTAAAATCGTTTGCTCAGTTTAATTTTTCTTTTTTTAAAATCTTATATATTTCTTTAAAAAATATCTAGTAAACAACGAAAAATAAAAATTATAAAGATTGCTTGGAAGCTATATTTCATAACCAGATTTATTGCATACCCAGCTTACTCCTGGGCATTCATTCAAAGCTGATATTTATTTTATACCATTTAGCTGGTTTCTAAAGGGTTTTGTTTTGAACTTTGCAGTACTGAGTTAAAAGGACGAATCGATACATCATTGTGTACGCGATGCCCTGCTTTTTGGCGGTTCGTTACGTTCGGCAATGTAGGCCGGACGGAGGTGGTTCATCACGAATCTAAATTAACATGCGACCGATGAACTGTACTGTCGGCCTGTTCTGGAGCTTGCACTTTCCATACGACAGGCGTACATATAATGTAGTTGTGTTCAAGTAATGGACGCAAAAAATACAATAATAGATTTTTTGAAAGTTATTTTGCATGAATGTACATAGTTTTGATTTTTTCGAATGTAAAATACAAAATTTATTTTTTTATTTTCAATTGGGATTGGCAACAGCAAAAGTCAAATCAAACATCGGAGTGTCGGTATTTTATGGGGGAAAAATTGGTATGTCAGGTAGGGGCGCTTTATTCTACAGTAATGAGGACCGTGTAACGCCTGAAAGATTTTTTTAAAATTTCAGTCAGTCATAAGTACCACATTTTAAAAAATTCAAATAATAATGTATAACGTTTACTTTTCAAAAAGAAATAAGAAAATAATTTGATTGTTGTAACTCGGTAGCTCCTCTGTTCCTAACGAGAAAATATAGCACCTGTAGATCTGAACGCAATTGAACACGTTTTTTCGGGTTTCGAAAGTGCGTACGAATATTGATAATGACAATTTAAAATTTGCAGATGTCAATAAAATAAATTAACGTTTGTTAATGGTTTTCTAGTTAGAGTCTGCGAGTTGGTTTGTAGTTTTTCTGAAATTTCGGAAGCATTCGATATATTGGTCTGGGAATGCTTTTGCATTTTGGCAGACTACGAACTTCGAGTGAGCCAAGAAACTGCGGAACGCCGGCTGAATGCGAGGTAGTTAACGGGAGGTGTGGCACTGGACAGAGATAAAACCGTTTTTATCCACCCCTATCAATAACAAAGTAGAATCCATAATTTAGTAAGAGACCGGCTAGGAAGTGCAAGACGCGTTATGTGATTAAATTGGCATCGGAATGAAATGTTAACCTAGACATGATACGAACGTTTGGCAGTCATGCCACCAATAGGTATATTTCGGGTTTAAGGCTCTCTTCCGTCAATAATCCCTTTCAAAGAGACAGGAGTACGACTTAAATATCGTTTAATCATCAGTGATTGACTTACAATAAATATCTCCTTTTGTGTCTCTATGGGCCAAATAACCATTCCAGCAACTATCTCAAGTTCACAAACCTATTGGGTTTTTACAAAAGAAAAAATATATTTGATAGAAATGAAAAGCTCACCTTGGCATTGGAATCCCTGTTTGCCGAAACCCCTGAAACAAAAAACAAAAACAAATTAAAATTATGATTTGGTTTTATAAGCCAACAAAAATGTCAAAATTATAAAAAAAAAGGTCGAACACGTATTAAACATTTTTTAACATTAAATATATTATTTATTCATGTATTGCTTTTTGAGGGGGAAGGGGTTTCTCTGAAATATATAATTAAGAACTATAGAAGAAACACTATTCTCTCCTATGAAATCCAGTTTTTGCTACTATGATTTCAACAACGATGGACACTTCTTAAACACATAAATTCTGATGTGATAGTAAGAATAAAATATTCGCACAACTCCAAGAAAACAGACACTTGAATTTGGTTGTTTTTTAAAACTATATGTATTTTTTCGTTTTTTGGCGTGTTTTGTTTACGAGGGTTGGCAAGAAAAGAGGTTACTTCAACCCTCGGGGTACTGGTGTTTTCGAAAAAAAATTTATATGTCGGGTTCGAATGCAGGGTCGCTGGGAGCTTATAGTGATAGCACCGTGTCTACTATTGATTAAAATTTATTATCTATGTGTGTTCTTAATTCTACCTCTTCTGACCTCATGGAGAGCCTTAAATCTCCTGGGCGTCAGGTAAATAAGAATTCGGATTTTGTTTTCTGAAAAAAAAATCCCATTTTATACGAGCGGTTTGAAGCTGTCCAACACTTCGTGAAAGTAGACAACTAAACCCATCTCATTATCATGTCCCACAAGTGTTGGATTCATGTTAGGAGAACGTGCTGGCCAATTAATTGAGGTAATCACACAATCCTCCAAATTGTGGGTGAAAATGTGAGCACTTGCGGTCGAGTATTGTCAAAGAATGATTAATTGTTCCCAAGAAATGGAGCGGAAAGTAACACTGCTTCCAGAAGAACTTCCTCAAGTGCAAAGATCCGTTCTGTTTGATGATCAGTTCAGTACGAGAATGGACGTTGATTCAACCCTTATCACATCCGATTTCTTTGAAAACACACTGACGCACGCATGGTAAATGAAGTAAAGCGATCTCCAGGACAGATGATTACCACAAACCAAACCGGCATTCATCTGTGAAGCGACAAGCCGCCACCCATTGTTCAAGTGTAAAAGCGAGATGTTAATTTGTGACTAGACGCTTTTCTGTTGTATGCCTCTTGCGAAGTAGAGAAACCTGATGCGGGACGTCCAGAGACTAAGTTATTCTCGCCTTCAGATGAGTTACCTTACATTACGGTTTGGAGTTGACTACCTATGAAGGAAACGATTAAACAACGGTTCTGAAGTGCGGTAAGAGCGATAAAACGATCATCTCTAGCCGTCATACATCGCGGTCAACTACTACCTTTCGCTTCGATCCGGTAGTCCTAACCCTCTGTAGTTCGTGGATGCTTCCAACGACTAGGACATCTTTCGCCAAAGCATCTGCCGGGAAAGATCTCGACTTAAAACCGTGCTTTTAAAACTAAAAAGTAATTAATATTTTACTCAAAGTATTATTTCATCGAAGAGCACATTTTAAAAGAACAAATTCACTCACTGAACAAGTTGGTTTTACAAAGGATGAAATTGAACCGATTTCCTATTTAATTTAAAAAGTGTCTGAAGGAATAGTAACGTTATAAAGGTAATCATGCTATGTCCACATTTTAAATTGGCTATTAATCTTTATATGTGCCTAGATATTGTGGAAAATGAAACAAATAAATAATAGTGTTTTTTTATTTTATTTTATTTTTTTTTATTTGAGTGTATTATAGAAGAGAGCTTCTAAAGTCATAAAATTTGTACTGGAAACAAATATTGAAAATGTGTTGACTGTGTTTTTTCGCGCGCCGAATATTGTGTTTGCGAAAAAAAAGTTAAAATATTATCTAATTGCATACAATTGAAGAAAGTTGAACATCTTTTAATTATCCGACTGCAAAAACCAGCTCTCTTTGGTCTACAATAAATTTGTTACCTATTCTCTTTGTCAGTGTTTATTTCATAAATTATCGCTGTTCGCGCTGAACTAAGAACTGGAAATGATAATCAAGATATTATATTCTTCTTTTTCAAAATGCTTATAAAAAGTTTCCTCATGCGTTTAGAGTACGGATGCTTTTCGTGCGAGATGAGAACCACTGCTGAATAATGTATGCTAATTTTATCAAATGCACCGTATTTTTACCTTTTGTTTTTATAATTACATTCATCCACATTTAGCTGATGAGGTAAAATAAAAATAAATTTAACTTATAACTCTTGATGAACAGTAATCATTTAGGCCCAAATCTACTCAAATCTGATAAAGTGGAGTCTCGCATATAACCTATGATTAAGTCTTACTCTTGCCATTTTATCTAGTAGATTTTACATTTTTTCTTTTCTTTTCTTCGTTATTGTTGCCTTTGTTTTCAAAGAAATTGTTCATCTGTAGAAAGAAATAGAAAACCAACATACATTACAATAGGTCGAGTAATTTAATTGTGAACACAGATTATCCAGGTCTTTAAACCACCATTATCATTCTAATTTAATATATTTGTGGTCATTGCAATTCAAGAGCTTTATAAATTTAATATGCAATTAGTATTGATTTCGCGTTTAACACTCTTCTGATAAAAAGAACACCTCAGCTCGACTTCATCAAATATTTTATTAGGCTAGGCCATTGCAAGATATACACAGACAAATTGTAAATATTTTTTACGGGATTTTAAATGGCAGAGACTATATCAATCAACTCCAGCGATTTTGAAAAAAATTCATATCTGTAAGTACGATGCCTAGTGGTAAAACAAATACTTTAAATTTGTGTTTAAAACAAGATAATAGGGGTTTCTTATTGCAATATATTTTAATTTTCTTTACAGATCATATTAAAATGGAAGATGTACTCCTCGTTAAAAATAATTCCATTGCATTCACCTTGAAAATAACGTTTTTCCATCTTGAGGCATTTACTACCATCCTCTACGAAATCATTTTTAATTTTTCCAAGTTGTACTGAAAGTCACTTTTTATCAATTTCGGTGATAAGATGTGGCCAAATTGCGATTACAGTTGGATTTAAAGAGGTTTAACAATTTACCATGCAATTGGCAATAGACAGTCCTACCACACTAAAAGGTGTAAGTAGAAACCTCATGAAGGAAAAATGTTTTTCTCCAACGTGAAATAATTGGAATCATTGCGATGAACATGAGGTTCTATGTCATTATTTTGAACATAATGTAAAATATTAAACAACGGGAGACTAAATAATCCTCATATTTACTCAATTGATTATACACAATTTTTTCGAAAAGTTATCTCACAGGCGGGATTCGAACCCACGACTTTCGGCTAAAGTCTAAATACGCCGCTGCTCTTGTTCTTGAGCTAACGCTACTTCGATCGCCCATGCCACAAACTTCTTTTCGCTTCTCACTTTTCGCCTCCCCGTCTATTCCAATTGTAAATATGTATTTAGCCGAAAGTCGTGGACTCGAATCCCGCCTGTGACAAATTTTTCATTTCGAAAAAATTGTGTATAATTAATTGAGATAATTATGAGTAATTAATGATAAGCTGGTAAAAATAATTTGCGCACGTTCTTTTTCCTTACAGACACACCCAACCTAATCATCTAGATCATTTAAGTAAATTGAAAATATGGTAAGAGATAGTAGATACCCTTGCTTCACACCATATGTTGAAGGGGGAAAAATCAGAGAAAATCTGAAATAAAATTTGAAAAATAAGGATTACACAATTTTGACAATTTGTTAATCCTGTTTTCAGTGGGTTTTGTAAAATATATTTGAACAAGAAGAAAAGAAAAGAAACAGCATTTTTGTTTTAATTCCAGTTTTACAAATTGTTACACGTTCCCAGTTTCGCCACGTTAGGATTTATCGCCCGTAGATAAGCGAGTTAGGAAGGGAGGTAATCTAATTGTAAGAATGTGTTTCCCGTTTACGGATTAACTAAATCTAAAAGTTTCGTAAGAACTGAAAGAAGAAAAAAAAACATTTTACCATTGTTTCCCATTGCATTTTTGAGTGTACATACAGACTTGTTTTATACACCCAAATATATAAATCGTTAAGAGTAAATAAAAGGGGATTTTTTTCATTATAAGAGGATCAAAAAAAGTATCTTCTAAATTTAGTGAAATCAGCTATTGCGTGACAAAGGTCATTTTCACTAAAAGGGGAGGGAAAAAATCTTATTTCCATTTTCTTGATCAAACTCTCTTAGCGGATTACGAGCGGCTAAACGAAATGTTTGTTTTAGTACGAACACGACATAATAAAATATTATTTTCTTAAATTATCGATAGTATAAATTTACAAGAGGTGTGCCAACATTCTAGTAATGTAATTCCATTATGCAATTTCTCTTGAAATCTGCGGCTTGGTTTTCCTGTCTGACAAATGGATTTGTGCTTCTCGGCATCTTTTGGGGATTGGATTACACACAGGATGAGATAAAGACTCTCACATTCGCTTGTAACTCAATAAAAAATATCTAAAAATGAGTGGATTCGATGTTTTGCCACACCCGGCTTATACCCCGACAAATATTGAATATGGCGAAAAAAAGTCTCTCAGACTGAAACAATCATGCTACTTCTTTCAAGATAAGTTAACTATTTATAAATAACAAACATAAAACATGAGAAAAGAATATTTTTTATTTGATGTTTAAAAGTACAAATATTGTTTGAAGTGAATATGTGCATATATGTTGAATTTGTCATTTCAGTCTCTTGTAGAGAAGTTGATGATCACAGGTCTTTAGACCACTTTCACTTCAATAGACTTGGGGGATTTTCAGTTAGGGTTGGAAGTGAAAAATAATTTTCTAAAGATTATTGTGTGTGTTCAGTGATTGATTACATTTTTTATAGTGAGTTTTGATGACTTCATGTAAATACGAGATATGTGGGGATCTTTATGAATAGTGTAATTTGAAACGTAAAAACAGGCATTTATAATTTGACGGAGAATTTTAGATTGCATTGACTGGAGAAGTAGGGAATCCTTGGTTGAGCTCCACACTTCACAACTGTTCGCCCAGAAGCGTCTAATCATTGTCTTGTAAATTATAAGTTTGTTTTCAACGTCTAATTTCGATAGTGAGACAAGTAGTCTTTTTAATAATTTAAAACGTCGGTTACTTTGCTGTCATTTCATTCTTGTGTGGGGAATCCAAGTCAGTCGTTTAACCATGAAAAGTCCAAGATAACGCACAAGGTCAGTGGTAGGCAATGGGATTCCATGTATATTCACTGCAGTACCGATATTTTTAAGTAAAGCAAAATTTATCTGTACGCTTTTCGTCAGGTTTATTTTCTACACTTTATGAACCATACCGTTAATTCATACAAGTGTTGTAAGTGTTAAGTGTTAATTGAAGGGTCGGAATTACGTATGTATGGGTTGAAATGTTAACATGTGTAGGATATGTTAAATAAATCTGCAGTACATATTGAAAATAGAAATAGTATGTTTCCCTGAGGAACAACCGCCCTAATGCGTATGTACTGTGAGAATTCAGTTCCTTGAGGGACTCGGCAAAATCGCTCAGTATGAGATAGTAACTATGAGGGCGGATGTTCTTCTGTTTTCAAAGCAAGACCGAGAGCTAGACTCGATAGACAGCCTGTTCTAAATCAAGAAAGACCCCCAAGCAATGCTGTTTTTGTTCACGCTAAGAGGTACATTGTCAATAACACATTGCAATTGCTGAATTATCGAATGACAAGAGTATTTGAAAAATAATTTTAAAGAGGGTAAACTTCTTTTTAGAGAAATGAATTAGATCTGTTTTTCATTATGTGGTTTTGAGCATCCTTTGATTAGATGGAAGACCTAAAATTGCACTGAATCTATTTTCAACTACAAAAAATTGACTAGTGTCTTCATTAGGCAAGTTGGGACATTTTGGATTTCCATATTTTCCTTGTTAAAATTTTAATGTGATCGATTTTAAAAACACATATAATACTTAAATAAGTTCGGCAGGAAACGGCATACGGGC
Organism: Cimex hemipterus; assembly: GCA_039619505.1. Classification (NCBI taxonomy): domain Eukaryota; kingdom Metazoa; phylum Arthropoda; class Insecta; order Hemiptera; family Cimicidae; genus Cimex; species Cimex hemipterus. The sequence goes on from CM077108.1 coordinate 6,601,649, forward strand.
AGGATTTTGTGCTTATTTCTCTATTGTCCCAAGAGAGAATGATTAGAAAGCGTAATGAGCGGAGGCGGGCCACCTTCCATCTCCATCCCTTAATGACCGGTTAATTGTACCCCCTTTGTTTTTCGAGTTGTCGAAAAGAGCGTTTCTATTCTCAAAGCTCTTTCTGCCCCAGTTATCTTAGCAAACGGGAATTAAAAAACACACAGAGGAAAATTACAATTGTTGTCAGCTGATCCTTCACCGAAACTACTTTGTATTGTGTTGAACTGTGTAATCTTGCTATCATCACATCGTTATTTCTCCTAATTCTATCTAAGAACTTGTTTTGTTTTAAATAAACCTACAAGTGCATTGTACAATATTCAATGACTCTTTAAAGCCACATTACGATCCGTCAAGAACAACAATCAACAATCATTAACCCAGCGTTCTTCGGAGATTTATTTATTCTTAACTTTTCTTTGCTCCTTATAAACTGCTCAAAAAGGAATAGGGATATTGCCAATTTTGTAGTATTTATGTTCCCCAGCATTAGAGAATCTGTGATGGAAGAAAACTTCTTTTAGCCTTCAAACACAGATTCTCTATTATGGAGTTCCATGGTTGGACTGTACTACTTTAGACAAAATATTCGCCAGCATTTTTATTTTATTTTTTTATAAATTGCATTAAAACTTGTTAGAAATTATGCTTTTGTCCGAGGAAAACTAATTAAGGGATTTTGAAAAAACATTAAATAAAAGGTTTTAATTCCCTATTTTTGTTTATTGTACACCATAATTTTTTAAACAATTAATACCGTCTATAATGTCCCCTGTTAGCTAAAACCTCTGGGCAATTGTTAGGTATACTATAAAAAGGTTGCCACTAATTTCATAAGAAATTTCAATCCATAGATGTTGCGACGGTGCACTCAGTTGTCAATCGAAAAGCCTTCTCTCCAACGCATCCCACATGTGCTCAATGGGATTGAGTTCTGGAGACAATGGGGGAAATGGGCAGATGAAAAATTCCCTGGTTTTCTAAACATTAACAACTAAGTCTTTATTTCATCTGGCATTGTCATCCAGAAATCGAAAATCCATGCAAATGAGATCCCTGGTTTGAGGGATGAATTCTTCGATAATTTCTTGGTCATAACGGACTGGGGGTTGAAGTTGCCTTCAACAATATGGAATCCAGTTCGTCCTCCAGAGTAATTCCCAACCCAGACACCGCTTCCTCCAAACACCTAACTTCGGCACTGCACGCATTCCCCTTCTCGGAACTCTTCGCCTCTCTGCTATCAGTGTACAGATAGAAGCGCGACTGCATTCGCTGCACCAATTTCTTCTGTGTTGCTGTTGGCGGGCTGTTGCTGTAGGTCGTCTCCAAATGGCATACGATCTGAGGCCAGTTTCCCACAAATGTTAACGAATCGTTTATGTTGATAAAGGCCTCGGCAATACATCTTGTACTTCATTCAGAATCTGACGGGCACTACGGAAAGGGCTCAATCTTGCAGCAACGTCAACATTTCTGTTCTACCTTAACGTCGTAATGCAGAGAGATCCACTACCAGGCCTCCTAGACACTTTCAACTGAAGCCCACGCCCTGAAAAACACTCACTCTCCGATATCATTTGCCGGTGACCTCGATGGCTCATTCTCACAATAATATTGAGAACTTCTGATTCAAGATGATGTGTTTCCATGGTTAAAGAGAATACAACTGGATTAGAATGCAAAAAAAAAACGAGTAAAAGGGTTTGTTTATATGATGATTAATCCTTATGTTTATTATTCTTAAGTAAACCCGATATTAAAAATGAGGATTAACATTTGTTTGCTTTCGGTTTGTATTTTCTGTCTTACTTTATCCAACTATAATGATGTATCGGTTAATTTAATTAAAACTGATAGAACAAGAATAAATTACAAATATCCCTTTACGTTTTTGAGGAGTTTAGTTGTAAAGTGTCTACTAGCTGAAAATCTGACCAAGAAAACGTTTCACAGTTGTATGGGACACGATTATCAAAACCTAGTTCAATTTATACAATTTCACAAATTCCAAATAAATAAAAAAAATCGTTAAATGTTAATTCTTCTGTGCATTTCATACATGTACGATATTAATTTAACAAAAATTGACAATCTACAGCCAGTAAGCGAAAATTATCTTCCAAGAGGAATCGGTTTAATTTTTAACTTTAGGGAGGCTCTGAACGACGGACTTCGCCAATTTACTAAAATTTTGTTGTCAAGACAGCACGCGAAATTAACTTAACTCTTTCCTCAGGCCTTACCTGGTGAAAGGCGAGACTAGGGGAATTTGAGAGCTTCTCTTCTTTTTCTTTAAAACTCTCCAAATAGGTACCCTAATGAGTCTCCCCTTGGTAGTGTCCCCTTTACAATAATGTAAAGGACACTAGCCCAGATTGAAGCTAATTATGTACGTAATGATATCCTTTGGGTATATACAGTAATTTCAATAAATAAATTATGTACAAGATGTAGCATAAATAATACTATTTGTAACTGAATTATATGTGCCCTGAGTCTTTTTAAAAAGCACCACTTAATTTAAAAAATTAGATTTAATTGCATTAATTTCTTGTAATCGTAACTTTCTTTTATATTCAGAACATTGCGGCAAATGCACAGGGTTCAATAAGTGTGCTGTTATTTAAAAATTACGAGAGAAACTAATGTTTCATATAGATAATTAATCGAGAACTAATTATTACTTAATCATAAATAAGATTATGCATAAACGGTATTGAACGATTAGAATGAGGATATGTAAAAGTCGAAGCAACACATTTCATGTCCTCCCTGGACGCTCGTTTTACAAAAAGTGTAGGTCACTGGTAGTCAGTGGTTGACACGAGTACGAAATTGTCAGTAGTTAAGTTGAGTTGACGGTTTGTCATGAGTCAGTAAAAGTTTATGATTAGTCACTGGTCATTGCCAAGTGATGGGTTAGAAGTTTGATTATGAATGCGACTTTGTTGGTTTCACAAATGAACACGTCTGGGCTAGGCTTTTATTAAATTTTTGTGAAGTGAGCGAGCTTAGGGGGGTGAGTTTCTGACTTTGGCTTGGATAACTCCTGGTAGATTTTTGATAATCAACGTTGTTTTGAAATATTAAGATCAGGTATAATTGTTTTATGTCGAAGGATCCTCTCTCTCAGACACACACACACTCTCTCATTCTTTCTACGTTAACCTAAAACCCCTAATATATATTTTACACTTTTGTACCGACCTGTTTTTTTGCTCTTCATTGATAGTCTTATCTTATTTACAATATGTAGTTTTACAATTATACACATTCTTGTTTGCACTTTCGTATGTCATCCTTTGAAGTATGTGTGTAATTTACCGAAGGCCCCCAGTTGGGCAAGGTTTACATTGTCTCTGTGACGAATATCGCGTGCAAAGCTATATCTCGGAAACCATTCGTCGGAATTTTCAAAGATTATGCGGGTTGCTTTCAAGATAAGCCCATATGAATTTTATTCCAAACAGATTAACATATACGCTTGCGCGTGCACAAAAAGTGATGAAGCTATACTGCCCACTCACTTGGCAGACGGTTCGTTTTGATAAGCGATTATAGTATATTGTAGATAGGAAGTTCTTTTCTTCGGGCCCAAGAGTTTTTGGTTCTTGACACCTGGGTAGGCATTCTCTTTTAAGAAAGGTTAACGTTGTGTTTTTCAAAGTTTTCGTGCTTTTAAGGTTTGCTCCTTCCTACTTGCAAAAAGATATCAGTGTTTTGGCATCTAACCGCATCCGCCACCACACGTGTCCATTACCACTATTACCTTCTTATCTGCGTTGCACAGAAAAAATTGAGTGTTTCAATTATGCCGCCCACCAGCAGCCGTAAAGGAGTGGCGATAGTGCTCTCCCTTCGTTTTGATTATCCTGTGTCTGAATCATCTATGCTTCTTTAACCTCTCGATTTTTAACCACGGATGTTATCCTATTAATTATTAAAACAGTTTTCTTTGATTGTGGCTGGCTGTTGATAGTTTTTTCTATTTTGTTTTGGGATCGAATTTCTTAGTACGCAGTAACTGAAAAGAAAAATTAAAATTTGTTTAACTTATTTATGAAATCCTCTCAAATCCATAGTAATAGAATAATTTAATAACTGTCCGAAAAAAATGTTTGCTTCTATGTAACAGAGTGTTTTAGCTCAACATGAGTTGATGCCATTAACAACAACTAATGCTGTCCTTTATATCCTCTATTTTAGGACTATGCGGTAATTACATTTTTCCAGTTTTTCATACAAATAACATAAAACTATTTAAAATCGCTAGTATCGCCACACAAGCAATGTTGATAGAGCCTAACGAATGAAACAAGAGACTCTTTGTTTTCAAAACATGTTCTATAATATTGTGGATCAATGATGAACTCGAGCGTGCCAAGATCTTTTCGACACTTGTCAACCCACAAAACCGAAAAAAATCTTTAAAATAGAATCTACATTTTTACTGGCACGTTACCGGTGCTTCAACCAAAAATAAAATTGACAGAATGGACTTAGCTTCTTATTTTGTAACGTGTAAAATTGTAAAACGACGAAAGTAGTAGCGCGAAGTACTACGCAATTTTTTAAATAGCCATTCAGCAGTTTGTTCATTAGATGTAAACACGACGATGATCAGAAAAGGAACAGTTGAAAATATTCTCAGTTCGCAACTTAATTAAAGAACTAAAAGAAACCTAAAGTATATCCTCAGGCTAAATGGTGAAAAGTTTGGAGTTTTCATCGCTTCACCCACAATTATGACATAAAAACCAGTTTCATTTATAAATATTTATTTTTATTCTCTTCCTAAGCTTTGAAAGAACATAGTTATTTGATGCATGCACAAGAAACAGCCTTGTCGGTCATTTTGGACGGCCTTATCGGCAATTTGACCTCTAGCGAAAACGTCACTCATTGTAAGTCTTAAAGACGTCTAATTAGCTGGTTACATTCAGGTCACTCTTCTTTTACTCGCCATTGTTCGCTTCTTCGTTTGCATAAATGGCCAATCCTCATTCCAACTACATTTATATTTGTCAATATTCCACTTTCCTTGAAGTAATTTTTCTTTGTTAATTAATAATTCCCTCCCCGTCATCACTATACGAAAATTCATTTTCATCGTCCTCTCATGCGAGCAACTTCTGTGTGTAGAATGTGTTGGGGTCTCTCTTCTCTACCAAACGGAGCATTATCAGCAGCCCGTTGTAGGTGGCGTGACTATTGTAGCAGTTCATCCATTGTTTTAACGTCATTGTCTTCGTCCTTTACGTATAATAACAACGCTTTTTAATTTCAAATCAGCCCCCTCCTCAGATATGCTTCTCATTTTCCCGACAAAAACGAACACTCCATTTGAATACATACAGTATATATATATATTTATTTATAATTATACAGTGTTTAGATAACACCAGTTAGGCTATCCATATACTTTCTTTCATAAATTCTGTTTATGATTCCATAAAAGCTTTTGTTAATTAGACTTACGTTCTAGTCGGTATGCAGACAAGTGCAATAAACCATTTTTACACAAATTTCAGCTTATTTATTTTGTTCAGCCAAAGGTTACTTTTACCGACTTCATACGACTTCATTCATTAGGACTCTTTACCCAAAAATCCGATTAATATTCCGTTCAGCTTCTGCAGCAGAATGAACTCATAAAAATGTATTCGAAAAATTACGTGTTTCTATTGTCATGTTTACAATCTGAATGCCTATTTGAAAATAAAACTGACGTTGCTACTAAACAGAGAGTTAACAAGTTTATTGCAGGTAGTGGATATTTCGCTGGCAGACAGATAACTCTGTTATAACAAAAACGGACAACCGATTAATTTACTAAATGGGTTCTGTTCTGAGAATTGGGTTGATCCGGAGCGTATCGCTGTTGTCGATGAGGACAACATTCAGGCAGACGGGTTGAAATTGAGCGCAAATAGTTTTCCAGCAGCTTCTACTAATTGGAGTGATTTCGTGACCGACCAGGGCGGCAATTTTAGTTAGTAGCGACTTAGAAAGTAATTAATGCACCAATCCATCACTTCTTAGAAAGTCATGCCGCCGAAAGATACATACAATAAGTAGGCTGTTTTGTTTTTTTCAAATTAATTTTTTTTAAAGAGCAGGAACATAATAGCGAATGGTCAGTTCTCTTGGGACTATAATTACATCGACCGGTACTCCCTCCACCGCTCGCGGAAAACAATCTCATTCTCATCTTTAAAAAAGATTTTCAGTTTGCATTCGATGACTGAGCGCAATCATTTGAAATTGCCTGATCGGTGCTCAGTTGAATTCGTCGGAAATGGCGTAGAATTTTGAATGTTAAACCATAAGGTACACCATCTGTCACTGCTTGCACATTAGTCTATCCCATTATTAGTAAATCTTTCAAATTGATTTGTCCTTAAGCGTAGGTGGTTTGATTGAAAAGGAAAGCCAAACCGTAACACTACGGTATTATTTCTAATTAAAACGTTATTAATCTTTCTTTGTTATAACAAAAAAGTTAAACTATCGAGACACAAGTAAACGTAGCTTTACATCTTGCATATTGTATGACATTTATCAGATCTCAATCTGAAATCGTGACAAATGTAAACAGTGAAGAATTTATGTCGGAGATATGTATATTAACCACCAGTTGTTTGTGGCGACACATCTACACGAATAGACGTAAACACTGATTAGTTGCAAGCTCAAACTCATTCGACACTTATCGCGAAATTTGGCTGTTCGTCTATGCGTCTGGCATTATGCAATACGTGTCGTGTAAACATAGATAAAAAAGAGTGGTTTACAGCTGAAATCGAAGTTACGGCAAGACGTTCTTACAGTTACTAGTTACACTTTTAGGCTTTTCAAAATCGGCAGATTCATTCTTAAACAATTCGAAAACTGCATTCTCAATACTAAGCTCAGGCATTAATTGACGTCTTAAAATTCACTCTCGAACCGAAACAGAACTGTTTACTCCTTTTCATCTTTAGAATAATTACACAGGCTGCGATTTTGCGTTTCCATGCTTCCCAGATTGAAAGAGATATACTACACAGGGCAGAAGTGGATACAAAAATTTATTTTGTATGTAAACGCGTTGTATATTTATAGAAAATTTCTCATTTCGGGGATTTGCCGTAATCAATGACATTCTAGTAATTTTTATCAGTATGTAAACAGTCAATGCGATTTTTATGTTTGCCACTCGACATGTATTTCCTGACAAGTGTCTGATGTAAACGCATCTTTACATAATTTTGAGTTTGGACCATTAATTAATATGTCAGTAGCGATTCGATCGCCCAAGCAGCATAAAGCGTTACATGTTCCACAATTACAAATATAACATATTATTCATTAAATATTAAAACAATGCTTTTAAAATTAATTAATAAGGGTAGGACGCGCACACGTTTACCGTAAAGCAAAAATTTGATTAGTTTAACCTAACCTCTCCCTGGAATGGCTCGAACTACAGCGAGGTTTCTTCTAAATGCGTTTAAAAAAAACTAGTTAGTTTTGTGAAAAATTCATAATGTACAATATTACAAACTATATTAAATCAATAACCGATAAAAACCAGTGATTCCCTAGAGACTTTTTGTACAATTGAGTTTTGCAACCATTCAGAGCTGAAGATGACTATTTAAGTGAATTCCAAACGCGATATAATAGTCTACTAAAGAACCTATTGTGCCTACATTCCAAACATTATTAAATTGCAAAATTCCCTAATAAAGGACGACAGACGCGCCAGGTTTAATTTATTGTTTTGATCATCATCGGGGCAATTGAATGGGCTTCGATCCCAATTGTATTATCTTAATTTAATTATCGAGTTGAGTAACACCCAGCCTATCAGAGGTACTTCATTTCTCCAAGTCCTTTTTGCCAACCTTTCGAATATACTTTATGAATATATACTATAAATGTAAAATCCCTTTATCTAAATGACCAGTCAAATTTAAATTTTCAAAAAATTATAATCTAGAAGACAAATCGTTTTGTTGTACAAAAGCATGAATAGGTTGCGAACTGTCCTGATAACAGACAGCTTTATGAAAACCCTTTTCCAAAGAATCTCACAGAAAACCTGCTTCATAGTAAAATTGCTAACCTCTGCAAAATGAAAATTATTTATATTTACATAATAATTTGCAACTGATTACGATCAAAACATTTTACATCAAAACATTTATTAGCCATAGGGTTCTTTTTCGATGTGTCTTATTGCTAATGTTTGAGGGTAACAGTTAATCTGAAGTAAAATCATATTTTTTCGCCGCCTGCTTTTTATCACAAAAACGTTAAAACAGAAAAGCAGCAGACTTTAAACATTAGTCTGATTGTTTTTTAACTAAACAATCATCATTCATATCAATTGCTGCTCTGTTAATCCTCTCTCTTTAAATAGCTTGGTCTGCGAGTAAGATAAAATCATGTTGAATGATCGACATTATCGCATTCCGGGGTCCGTCTATGCTCGCTGGTAGAATAACAGAATATAATCGAAACTTACAAACCCCCCAAAAAAATGATCAGTGACAATTAGAAAATGATTGTTAATGTGTCAATCACGTTTAATCTCCTCGTGCAGGTTATCATGTTCCTATGATGTATGGTTTACATGAAGGGGAGGACAACCCTCCGTAAAGCTTTCGCCTTAAACATCGGGGTTTTTGCCAAAGTGAGGCAGATCAAACATAGATTCATCACCGCAGACCTCAAGAGGAAATCCCTCGATGTTGTCATTAATCTCTGTAGGAGATTGTTATACAATTCCATGCACATGTTTAATATAGCGAACAGTATAAATAAATATACTCGATCCGCCGAATCGGTAACGCTGTTGTAACTTAAGTAGTGATTTTAAAAATTATAGATGTTTTTTACTTAGAAATGCAATGCAGTGGAATTGTTTCACGTGAGTTAAATGGAAAATAAGCTAATCCGTTCAAATTTTCTTGTTTATTAAAGGCAATGTGACACTCCTCAAATCTTCGCCGTTCAACCGTAGTCGGTGTAATTAGGTCAACAAGAAAACATGGAAGAAACCGCTCAGAACCCTTCGCCTATTTATTTTTTTCGTCGGTTCGATTGTCCATCGGCCGAATTCCAGAACGGTTACCGAAGATACCGATTGTCGATTGTGCCCGACGTCCTTAGGTATCACTATTTTCACACGATCCGTCGCCGATAATGGAACTCGTATTGAAAACGGAGGCGATGAAAGTGTTGGAAAGAGACAGAGAGTGGGCGAGATAAATGTGAGCAAATCAATACCGTAGGACGTTATCTGCAATCAACTCCCATCAGCCGCAGACTCAAACACATCCAAAAGTCTGACGATTGTCTATTGTATCACGCGACGGTTACTTTACATATTTCCAACGTGGTGAAAGAATCCATGATAACGAACTCCCTAATATATTTTTCTTGAATTTTCAACCAAATATTATGGTTATTGTGCTACCCTCAAATTTTCAAATATTTTTCCTATGGCTTAATATATATAAATGTATATTTTATTTTCAGTATTACAAGAATCGACCACTTTTTCACTTACGAAACTCTGCATCAAGGTATAGTCTTGAAAGAAAAAAGCAAATCCAGTTATTCCTCCAGACCATACCTACAGATCCAGAGTGTTCCTATATAGGTTAGGTTAGGTTAGGTGGCAAAGTTACTAGGAGGTGGGGTTTGTGTGCCCCAGGCACTGCAGCCTTTTGGCTTATTGTACCTTCCTAGTTCCTTAGTTTAGTCAATAGACTCGATCCTTTTACTTAGGATTATCAAGTCATTGACTGTTATTGCTTCAATGTGGTTCTCTGAGTCATTTCTGTGCGTTAGATTGAATCTCCATTGAGCCGTTGCTCCGCATTCGAAGATGATATGAGTGGCTGTTTCCTCCTCCTCAATACATAGTCTGCAAATTGGATCACTATTATATATGCCCATGTTTTGTAGATGTTTTCTCAGGTGCCAGTGGCCGGTTAGTAGCCCTACCATTCTCCTGAGATTTGCCCTCTCCAGTTGTAGCAGTGTTTTTGCCAGTTTTGGTGAGGGTTGTTTTATCATCAGTTTGCTGTGTCTAGCACTGCTAGAGTTTATCCATTTTTCTCTTTGTTTTATTTGGATCCAGTCTGCGATGGAGGATTCTACGTTTGTTTTTGATATCCCAAGGATAGGCTCAGGGCCTATGTATGGTCTTCCGGATCCTCCTCTGGCCAGTCTGTCTGCTTCTTCGTTACCCAAAATTCCCCTGTGCCCTGGCACCCAGGATACCATTACCTTGTTGTGTTTTCCCAGGTTTTGGAGAGTGTTCCTATATAACTTATGGATACACATGAGAGAAATATTCAGTAATATAACCTTTGTTTTAACTTAAAACTATTTTTTAAATTATTTAATTAAAATTTTGTTTAATTACTAGCCAACACTGGACAAGATTTAACTTGATAAAATCTTAAATATTTCTGTTCAAAGGATCATAATAGTTGGGCAGTTGATAATGTGTAGTTTACATGTTGGGTTAAATTTCAGTTATTGCACGGAGACACGTTTTGATCCGCAAGTAAAAATTAAATATACGGTAGGTGGATAAGACAGTACGACCTTTGGGCTAGTATTCATCCAAATATTGATTAAAAGGCCAAATACGACGAAAAACGACCAATGCCGTTTGGAGAGATGAACGGCAAAGTCGTTTATTATAAATCGACATTAGAGTGAGTCGAGGAAAAAATCTACATGTGGTTAGTTTTAGACAATTGTATATAATAATATATATATAATTACCAATTGCCTGTTTAAACAAAGGGAGGAAAATGAGCCTGCGAATTTTTCAGAAAGTTGTAAGCTTGCTGAAATTCGTTTTAAAAGTTTTACATACGAGAAAACGTTACTACGGGTATTTCGTAACAAAGCCTATATTGTGTAATCTTGATGGAGACGAAAGCTTTTTATTTTTAAAATATTTTAATAATAAGTCAGATCTCCGTTTTAAAAAAAAATTTTCAAAAGGAAAACAATTGCAAAATTGCTTTAAACAATTATATAATTATTATTATTATATAATTTGGAGAGAAAAAAATAAATGCTATAAATTAAATCAGTTTCCTTCATAGACATCGTTAAATTAAAATATGATGATGAATCTTTTCAAAGTTGAATTAAAGCATTAAGGCATAACAAAAAGGTAATTTCTTACAACAATTTAAAAAAAAATTAAAAGTTGCATCACGCTAAAACGCGTCCCGTATTTCAAACTTAACTATAATCCACTATTTTTCGTGGTCCGCTTGGCCAATTAATTATCTTAACTAAAAACCTTAATTACCTTAATTATAATGTGTGGTGTTACTGACCGTTAGCCAATGATTATTTGGATATCGTGAGGTGCGGTCTGGTGTAACTTAGGTTTTAGAAAAACATTTTCTTTATCGTGCCAACGTTTCGACCGTTATTGAAATCATCTTCATCACTCCTCAAAGGGAAATGTTTTGGGATGTATAATGTGAACATAGAAGAGCCTTCAACCATTGTAACCGGCCCATTAATGAAGTTTCTTGATGAAATTGGACTCACCGATGTTCTTTAGGCAGAGCACGGGGGATACAATTGCTCTTCTACACCCCGAAACTATTTCTACATCTACAGGGCCTGGGATTTACAAACATCGTTTAAATCTTTCAAGTGCATTAGGATGTGAAAAAATGAATTTATAAAATGATAGAAATGTTAGATTAAAAATGGGATTTATGCAATGCTAAAAATTTTAGATTAAAAAAAAACATTTAGATAGATTTAAAAAAATGAATTTATCCAATGCTAGAAAAATTTTACATTCAATCAAAGTATTTGTACTCACTCAAAGTTTTTGTTTTCCTTGTAGATGTGAAACTCTTGTGTGTAGTGTTGAGAGTGCCAGTGAGGTAACGCTGTTTTATGTATATATACGTTGTATTTCGAAGGGGCGGGGAGGAAGTCAGGATAGAAAGGCATTTTTTTACGAGGAGTCGGCTTCTTGGAGGCGAAAAAATGAAAAACATGGGTAATGGTTCGGTGTGATTATCCTTTCAGGATTGTACAGACGGGGATAATTAGCGAAAATAAAGCCAAATTGGTGAAGAATTAAACTATGGAGAAATGTTTGATGTGTGGAATATGTTGATTGTTTTATATGTTATATGTTTCGTGTGATGTGATGATCATTTATGTATGTTATCGATATTGAATTTGATTAATTATAATTCCTATAGGTCTATTAATGTGTAAACATATATTTATTTATGTAAATATTGATGTGTGGAACTTAAAGACCCGTCTGATTGGACAACTTTATTTGAGGTAGATTTTCGAACCATCCGCCTCTCGTCATCATTCATGAGATTCTACAATATAAAAAATTGCAAGAAATTTCAAAATGATACTTTTCTCGGCACTTAAATTTTTTATTGACACAAAAAAACGATTGGCGTAAATTTCCGCTTCCCATGGTAGCAAAAATATTCAATATTGTATGCACCGTCAAAAAGAAGTACTTTGAACTTCATTCAAATACATACGAGGCGAAAGTAATGGGTTATGATATTTAATGAATGTCGGAGACTTTCGTAAAGCGAGGGCATGCCTAGAACCGTATTTATAGAAGAAAAAGTATTCTTGTAAAATAATAGCATGAGGTGCTCTAACGCAGCAAGGTCTCTGGCATCTGATCAAAATTTAATTCATGACAGAACAAATAAAACATTAAAATAGATAACAGGTACTGAGTTATGAACGCTAGCTGAGGCTAGCAATTTTCAAATATGCAATGTAAATTTGGTTTTCTGAAAATTAAAAACAAAATTTATTTACCGAATTTATATTTCCATTTGTCATTCCACTTATAATACGATTAGCACAATTTTTGATATATTGATGAACGTGTTTTGAATTTCACTGATGGTCAGAATCAAATATTCTTCTAAATCGTAAAAAGTGACAGATTTGTTTTCCCGAATAGCACTGGAAAACATTTTTTTAAATCATTCAGTATAATAATATAAGATATATTGTGGATAGTATAAGTGTTTTCCATGCTCGAGGGAAGAGTATACGAGGTGTTATGTTTGATTCGTTATCAACTTAAGAAACCGAGTGGCATCGCATCGATCGATATCGGAATCACTGTTGGTCGGCACAACCCCGTTACCTCGATAGTCTTATTAATCAGAATTACCCTAGAAGCCCAGTTCATACCCCACAGTGATTCCAGATCTTTACAAACCGTTTAATCGACATCATCGAAATTTCTTTCAATTAATTATTTTACAAGCTAATTTTTTTTTGTTTCAACTAATGAGAATCAAAGTAAGGAATGAGCATGGAATTAGCATGGGCTTGGGCCCTCCCAAAAGAAATGTTTCAAGTTGATTTATAAACCGTTGTCAGATTGTTTCACAAATATACGTCTACAGTAAGATTATTTGTAGCAGTAAGTTATTTTATTGATTTATTTTTAGCCTGAACTAAATCTCCCACTCCTATTTTGTAAAAAGATTTATCTTAGAGTTAACATTTCTAAAAACAGGTTTTTTGCGGCTTTTCTCCTAGTCAAACAAGAAACGCCGAAATATTAGAAAAAGTAAATCAACTATAATCAGCTCAGCTACAAGCGTTGACCAGTTCTTTATCAAAACGATAGCTTCAATCGACAAAGCAAACCGATAAATTATGAATTTAGAAATGAATTATAAACATTCAATAACGACGTTCAGAAAAACTTACTCGTATTAATATTCATTAATCCAACAACAAAATAACATTATTAGCGTTTTTTTACTCGATTTTGTATTAGATTAAGAAGTCATGTATGAATGGGAAGTCGTATACGATCGCTCTGTAACCAGGTTACGCAGGTAAGAAAAAGAAAATACAACAAACAAGAATTAACGTTGCCCGGTGGTTTAATTGTTCGTGTTATCTTGCGTGCTCACCCACTCTAAACGGGCAATAATAACGATTAAGAAACTCCCCTCCTTCTTGCTCCGACTGAAATTGACTCAATTTTGAAATGGGCAATTTACTAACATTTTCTATTATCTCATTTCATACAATAATTGGAAATATTCACAATAGAAATGCTCTTTCATAGAAAAGATCTTTAAAATGTATAGAAAAGAGGGCAGAGGTACTTTATACATTTCCTTATTTAACCGATAACTTTAATTAAACTTACTTAAATCAACAATAATAACGTTAATTAAAGGGCAAGTTGACTTGCACTGGACAGATAAAAACCAACAATTGAAATACAAAATAAATATCTTAAAATTCCACATTTATAAACAACATTAAAGGCTGCACAATGCTGGTTATACAGTACGCCCATTTTTAAGGGATTCTAAGTTTAACAATAGCTTTAAATGTTGTAAAAGAAGAATGGGAAAAATAGAGATATTCCTACCAAACCGTAAAGAAAGGCACATCCCTGGTACACGAGAACGAGTAGAACACCCAAAAGGCCATACTGAGAAGATTACAAGTTCATACAAGAGTAACACTCAGACACCTTCAGGCATGGGTACCCGTTATGCAAGGATATATATGTGTATATATATAATAGCAGTCGAGCATTTTTTAATTGAAGAGGCTTGACATATCTGGGCAGTATTTTGGCGACCTATGGGTATTCTTGGGGCACGACACCGGGGTAGTTCGCCGTTCCCGTACCTCAAAGCTATACTTATTTTTAAATATATGAAGCCTTCGTGTCATGTTTGTATTTGTTTGTGTTGTGCCTGGGTTGTATTTATGTTAATCTGTTGAAATGAATGTAATTTATTAATGATTATTCAGAGATCGTGAGATGCGGTCTGATGAGATGTTGGTTTCAAAAAACATTTTCTTCACCGTGCCAACGTTTCGATCTTTATTGAGATCATCTTCAGGGTTTGGGATTTACAAGCATTGTTAAAATTTAACAAATAGATGTAGGATGTGGAAAAACCTGAATTTATACAATGCATAATATATTTTTTATATTAAATCAAAGTATTTCTACTCGCTCAAAGTATTTGTTTTCTGTGTAATAGTGTCAATCTTGCGTGTCGTGTTGAGAGCGCCAGTGTGAAAACTACATCACACCAGATCGCATCTAACTATTGTATCTCTGAATAATCATCGATGAACGGTCACTAGTCACCCCAAACGTAATTTACTAAAGTGAAAGGAGTTGTATAAGGAATGTCGAGTACTCTGGGGTGAATGTGTGACGTCTGGAGAGTAAAAGTAAATTATTAGCGAGAATGGAGTTGGCTCAACCCCGCCCCAAGGAATATTAAATTTTGGCCGACTTGCTTTCGAAAGTTCAACTTGTTGCCAAAGGAAACGGAACAAATTTTAAACTGAAGTAATTGGAAATAAAATGTATGTTATAATAAAATAAGACTAAAATGTATGTTTCCGTTATATGCAATCATACTACATATTACACTATTGTAAAATTATATTTGTTAAGCCGCCAGATGAACAGTATGTTATGTCTAAGTCGTACATAAGAAGGTTATAATTTATAACTTGTTTATATTATAAAACACATTTATTATATTATATTAGCCAGCAACAGGTATTCTTCACTTTACCAATTCCGTTACTGTTATTACAATTAAATGGGGAATTCTGTCGTAATTAGATTTTTTCTCTTTAAGTCAGTTTATTAAATCCTTTTTTTTAACATTATTAATTATTCTGTGAAGGGGTGAATAGATGCGCAAAAATGATTTTATTGGAAATATACAACCGTAGAGTTATCACGATAATTCTTTTCTTCCAAATTTTTCACTATATTACATTGAGGGATTCAAGAGCTATTAATAACGCTATACAGTTAACTAAACTATTCAATTGTAACACTAGTGTAGAATAATTGTCATATATTGCTCATTAGTGACAGTCTGATGTAATTAAACTCTCATTTGTTTCTCACTATCACTTTGGATGAGATCACGGAGACACCGAAGCTCCGGTTGCCGTTGGTGACTCAGGAAGTGAGCCTGAAGGAAACTGAATGACTAAGTGTTTGGGATGACCAGTGAGTCAGGGGTGCAATTGGATATATCTGTTCGTTATCGCGCGGGATAAGGACGTCATGGTATAGGGAGAAAAGGTGAAGAAGAAGACAAAGAATGAAAATAGAAAAGGTGTGTTTGCTTTCAACGAAGGGTTTTAAACTGGTTTTGAAACGTGTTGACTGCTTTGGCCAAGCACCATATTTCGATGCAGTAAGTTCATGTCTATGCTGTGGATTTGTCTTTCGTGATTGTGAATTAGTTTTATCGTCGAAAGTTTGCATCATCTATTTAGTTCTTTTCGTTCCAATCCCGATAACTCCAAGAGCGACTAAATTCTAAATAGTTAGTTAAGAGGAAGAGGAATAATGCTGAGGTAGATAGGTAAGATTGCTCGCGGTAAACTAAAGATGTGCATTTCCATTAACTTATATTCTTTACTTCTTAAAGCATGAATAAGGGTAGAAAGGATATATTTTAGTGAACGAGCACCGAGGACAGGATTGAAATGCCATCTGTGGGAAAATAATGAGATGATTAAAGATGTCAAAACTATGTTTTTATTAAGAAAAGTATAAATTTAGGACTCGGCATTGTTGGACGCCTGCGAGGACAGGATGGATGGGTAAGTGGGAAGAACGGTACATGCCGGGCAATGTTGCTTCTGGAGGAGGCGATGTTTATAACGCGGTGATAATGGTGACAAAAACCATGTTGACGAATAGAAGTAATTCGACAAATTTACGTTTATTTTTCAACATTTTGTTTCTGTTCTTAACCATGTCATTCTGGTATATGTATATTTGTTTCCTGTATGTCAATTTTCAGGAGCTAATTTGGTCCATATAGTCAAGTGCGACGAGTCCTTTCAGGCCGTAACTGGAAATGACACCGGTCAAACCGACCCGCCGTCCCTCTCATTTACATTAATCTAGGCCCGGCAAGAAAGAACGAGCGTCAACTTCTTCATAAAAGACTCATTGTTCCGTGGCATTTTTTTTATTTAAGGCGAATGGTACGAGACAGTCCAAATTGTACATTGAAAATATACGGATCATCTCGATCAGGGTTCCTACATCAATGTAATATAAACAATTGTGTGTCTGAATTTTGAGAAAGGAGTTTCCATATAAGGACTTTTAAATCCCTTTCAATGAAATAAATTCATTAATTACAACCTAATTTTTTAATGTATGAGCAAATAACAATTTGATCATCAATTTCTAGATAGATATTTATGTATTCGCTACGTACAATATATTACAACAATATATTTCATTGAAGTGAAGTGTTACAAACAATTAGCTCCAGATATGAATAATACATAATAATTAACAGTTTAGGAATTATTTTCTTTATTTTCCATGGAGAAAGATTAAACCTAACTATATACTGAAACATGCTCAAAATTTATAATAATGGGGTGTCCGCTTTAATCGCGTGTATGGGTTGCGCGTACGTCCTTTTCCAGGATCTGGTTAAAATCAAACGAAAGGGATTGGGGTCGGGATTAGGTCCGTGTTCGGTCAGTGTCCTTTGTAGTAAGAGACAATTCAAGTATAGTTGGATCTTTGTGGCTCGTTTTATATAATTACAAGTTAATTCTTTTTCCTTTTTCTGATTCCTCTCTGCATGACGTGGAGACTAAAGACAGACAGTAACCGGTTTGAAATGGCCAATCGTCTCCGAGGAACCTCCAATAAAAAAGAAACCAAAATAAAACCGTTTTCTATATAAAATATTAGTATTTTTATTATTATAAAATCAAAAGTTTACGTTGTGATATTATATCATTAGCATTCTTTTCATCGATGGGATTCTTAAACATGATAAGAATTCTAAACAGGGTCTCTTTTAACCTGGGTTAAACATAATAGAGGCCAAAATAGAATGGTGTGTGTTACAGATGTCCGTGTACCAATTAGCCGACTAATTTATTTATCACTTTCACGATTATACGTTTATTTGCCAAAACATATAAAGCCAAGAAAAATAGTCTCTCCACATCTGCTTTATGAAAACAAGCCTCTGTCTAGTATTGTTTTAGAAACAAAAATAGCCTAAGCTAAACGACGTATTCATGAGTGATCGAGCAACTGGTGAGGCGCCAACTCACAGCGGCAACTGGTAAAAAAACGTGAGTCAACGGAGTCAGTTCCTTTTCAAAATTACGAAAAGAAAAGACAACCGTCCGGGAACCAAACTGGAAAAGAGAATTACGTCCTTTTTGGGGGCAGGCATGCCTGCTTCGTCCAAGTCCGCAATGGTTCGATGAAATGTGCGAACAAATATTGCAAGTTCAAACTTAGGCATACATTAGCAGGACCCTCCAATCAAACGCTCGACCTTATTCAACACACTCTTGTCATCTTCAGAATGTAATTTTGAAGTTACATTACCTCAACTTTTCTTATTTGCGGAAGGGAAACTTTTAATATTGCACTGCTTCCGTTTATTAATTTTTAAACTTTTATTTAAATTGAACGTACTTGTGAAACATTCCGCACTTAATACATAAATCTCTACACTTAGCCAACAGAAAATAAATTTCAAGTTATCGGATTTGGTCGCTGAAGTATAAATTTAATTCATTATTATGGTATTGTCCAGGAGGTCCAGGGAAGAACGGGGTATTGCCAGTCACTTAACTTCTATGTTGTCCCATAGCTGTGATAGAAAGTTGTCAATACAGTGATTCAGTAAGAAAATATTCTAGATTCAGTTGCTTTCCACTTCGCAAAATGTACTTACAAAATCTTCAACTAGTACGTGCCTAGATTGGCTGATAATATAGCTACAAATAATATTTTAACATTTAACTTTTAATTAAAGTTTTGGTTGAGATAAAAAAAGACAGAAAATTGTTAAAAAGTAGGTAAATTCAAAATGGTGGGGTTGTAGAGATGGGAAGTTAGTGTGAGAGTGGAACAAAGACACAATAGCTCAAGTGGGAGAGCAGCGGCGTATTTAGCCGAAGGTCTTGGCTTCGAATCCCAATCGACTCACTACTTACTATTTCAACGAAAGCTTTAATTAATTGAAAAGAATCTGAAGAATCTGGAAAAGGATATATATAATCTGCCTGATTATTTTCTCCCTTGCCAACGGTAATAAACGGAACGAGGGCGAAGAACGTCTACTAAAAAAGGGAGTGGTGAAGCAAGACGGATCGGGTTGGAAATGAACCTGTTTGGACATTTCCGACCATCGCGGCTTCATTTTGATAGACGCTTCTCGGCATTTCAGCATGCCCAGTATTCTCTTCTCCTCACCCTGTATGTAACCTAGACCCATTACTGGTGAGAAGGCAAATCCTGTCTGACACCAGAATGATTTTTTAGACAGACCGAAATGATCGAAATGAACAAACTGTAAGTACACTATACCAAAGGCCTCAAGAGGAGATGTAAACAATTACGATTGTACTGTGATTAATATTGTGCAAAAGGTGAGATCCGACAAGTACAAACGAAATCAGTGCCCCAGGAAACAACTTAGGAACAGTTGCACACCAGCTTGGTATTTGAACGATGATTCAGATTGCTCAATATGCGAACCGGATAGAATGCGCCAGGAAAAGAACCCTGGGATTACACAAAGAGGACTGCTGGAACTTTAAAGTGCTTCGTGACAAGTGACACGTAAAAAAATCTAAACCGTAGAAAAATACATACATGTATGTATACATTCTGTATAACACATTTCCGTAAGAGTGAATGGTCGTCGATTCCACCCCACTGCACATATTGTCTGTGACTCAACGAATCAATGCACATCTAAGCGCCCCAAACCAAACCGGCACTCATCTCTGAGCCAGCCCACATTATTCAGCGTTCAAGTGTTCAAGCGAGAGGCTGATTTATGAATAGTTATCTTTCTATCCGATGCCTCTACAGTAGAAGAGTAAGAAGAGTAGATAACCTGATGCAGGTCGACAAGAGACTAGGCTATTTTCATGATTTTTTCTTATGACTGTTTTAATGCTCACCCATAAATATGAACCGATTGGGTACTATCTAAAAAGGAAGCCGTTAAATGATGCTTTGTAGTGCGGTAATGGAAATAAAACGATTGTCTCCGTTGTACATCGCGGTCGACCATTACCACTCCTCCATCAAAACTTCCGGTGGCCCTAAACCGCTGTAGGTCATAGTAGATGGTGAAGCGCGGCACTCCCATAACTTGGTTTATGTAGCGGACACTGCGTCCTTCGTTAGCCCATGCTCTGAAGAAAAAAGTAATAATTAATTTTTTTCTCAAATTTCTTGTTTCATCAAAGAAAACAATTTAAAAAACCAATTAACTCTCTCGACAAGTTGGCTCTGTAAAGGGTGAAATTGAACTGATTCTCTTTATTTTTAATCTAAGAGGAGTAAAAGGATTAGTAACACTCTTATGTAAACATAAAGTTACTAATATTTTGTTTACCTTTTAGGTCGACTATTAATCTGTAGTCCAGTTATTATGGAAAATAAACTAATAAAATACAAGTGTCCGGTTTTGAATACGCATAATAAATCCTTTGGAACAAACTGTGAAGTGTATCACATACATGCGTACATATTTAAATAGGATTGTAAAAATCATTGTTATTGTTGTTACTCGCAAGACATTGTATTGTACATAAGGAGTCGTTTTCAGTTGAAATCGGACTCCTTAACACCTGGTTATTGAAACGTTAAAAGTGGCAAAAGTTTGAAAAGTCCACAAAATAACAACATATACCGTTTCTGCCGCATATAAGAAATCATAAATAAACTTTTATTACGATGAATAGTAAATTAATTAAACAATAATAATAAAATCTTACTTCAAAATTATTCTGTTTCAAAGTGTAAAAATGAACAAATAGTGTAATGTAACTAATTGTATATAAAGCAAACATTCATAGTGTTGATTTAATAGTTGATTTCGTAATTACGCCTTTAAAAACCTTTTGAAAAGAACGGCAGAAACGGTGACTGTGTTATGACATCGCAAAATACGAGCACAGTATTTTTAACAGATGATGCAGCACACCAACTTCCCGAAGAATTCTAAAAAGGTGTTCTGGCGATCACTTTAAAGTTGTACACCTTGACGATCGTAATATTAATTCATTCTCTATATTTCGACTTTCGGAACCGACCTTCGAACGGACAGATCACTTACAGACAATAAATTAGCTTGAACCGCTTTGATGTAACTTTCGGATAACACTATTTTTAAGACAAATTACGCATTATTATTATTATTATTATTATTATCAACGTAATTTTTAAATAATAAATAAATAGGATTGTAATTGACGGAATACGACACTCATTTCGGTCGAAAGGATAAAGAACGTGAAGGTTAGAGTGCCATAGACTCAGCCGTTTAGACATTTCTCTTTACGTCCTGTTTACACGGAAATACTGGATAATTGCATGTACAATTGTTGAAGTATGGTCGGTGTGGTGAAACATCGTTTGAAACACTACAGTCATAAAATGCATGCAACTGTATGAAGAAGTGAACAAACAGATCGATAGAAAAAGTGTCGGTGAATGAAATCAAATGACTCGGACCAGTGATTTGCTGCGATTACTCGCTGGAACTTACACAGCGTAGGTTCACACAATTAATAAACAAACTATCCTGCCAAGGTAGACGAGGTGATGCACTTCTGACCATTTATTGCGTTCATACGTCAACCGCTTTCTTTCGTTTCTTTTTTTTCCTCTTAGTTATCTTACTTATTACTGATTATTATACATTTTAAATAGCATCATAACAATATTGTAACAACCAACTATTTGCTGAATGAATCAACTTAAAGACAATACAAAGAAAAGCAACACAGAAGATAAGCCGACAAACTTTAAAATTTGTCTTGCATCTGTTAAGACAAAGCCGGGGAAAATCTTAATATTTTTAAAGTCCATTAGCAGGACATTGCCGATTCAATATACATGAAATTATTGATAGTGACAGAAGAAAAATAGCTTATATACTTCAACGAAGTAGATGATGGAACCATTTTATGTTGCAGTGATGGTAATGAAGTTTCAACTCACGGGTAAAGAAAAGCGCAGTCCGGTTATCTAACTTCTAAGCTACTTTCAACGTACTCCTGCTTTAAGCAAGCGATGAAAAAAGAAAAACGCTAAAATTGTATCTATTTGCACGTCGTCAGCTGCGCATTCCTTTCCTCATGTTAAAACATCTAACATATATTACCGCCGAATGCGTATAATGATGCGTCACCTTTGACCACTCCAAATAATGGTTTTCCTATCGAGCCTGCCGTTGTTTGATGATAAAACATCTCCTAAGACAAAGGTCAAAGACTAAGAAGGTTAAGGACTACTTTTGGATTGTAGTGGTACTTCTAGGCGGCATACAGAGGCCTCGAAAATCTTAGACTTTTGCAATACTAGTTACTACTCTTACTGGAATCACCTCGACCGTAAAAACAGCAATGGGAAGAGAACGTCTAGAAAGCGAGCGAAGGTAAAAAAATTCTCAAAATTACACTACTGCACTAATTATGTTCTAAGTAGACATGGTAAGAGCCTGTAACGTTTTCCTCTTCCAATATAAAATCACTGGTCACATTTCTACCTTCTACATTTGGTGGTATCTCATCAAATCCATTTCTGGGACAGCAATAATTCGATCGCGACCTCTCAATACAATTCCCATACAAACGATTCTCTCGCCCAGTGACCTATTTTCAGACGTTAGCTCTTAGTTATATCATCAATTGAAGGACTTAACCATTCTCTACGGATAATAATGCTCACGTACATACAACGCGTCGAAAAAAAATTTATGTGAAAGCGAAAATTAAAAAATATTAATTGAAAATTGTTAACTAATTTGAACTATTAGAAGCAACACTTATGGTAAACTACATTGCTTTAAGAAATTGGAAAGTTTTGGAGATTTGAAAAAATATTATATAAGAACTGTTTCATCCTACTGTGCACTTTTTACGAGATGAAATAAAAATCTATTTTTCAAAAAATAATTCACGTTTTTAATTTAATTTTTCTCAAAAATAGTATTCAATGAATTATTACATCGGACTTGAAACTTTTGTTTTTTTCAATTAAGAAGCGAGTCCTTTTTACCGTTTAAACAATCGTGTATAAACTTTCAGGGAATTTAAATTAGGAAGATTAAATTGTGAAGTTTATAGGCAACTAAAATTAAAAGGGTTCGAGGCTTAGAAAACAACTTCGTTTCATTTTCCAAATGACAGAACATAACACATCTGTTAGGCAGAGCGTGCATTGAATTTAAATTTGCATACACAAATATACACTTGTAGTATTATAATTCATAGCAAAAAGAATAAAAAAAGATATTCGAATTGTCCAAGGGCTTTGAAGTGCCAAACAATCCTACGAAAGGAAGTGAAGCTACTGAACAGTCTATCGAACTTCAAAGAACTATATGTTAGTACTAAACGACATCTAGTTTACACTATATCGATTTCTATTTTGCATCAATCCATCAAAACAATTTAGTATAAGAAACGTGGTAGAATGCTTTAAAATAAGGCCACAATATCCTAATCAACCACTAATTAGTGAATTAGATATGCGTAATTAAAAATTACATATTAAATTATGTGTTAGGATTGACAATTTTGTTTAAGGTAATCCGTTCATTAT
Source organism: Cimex hemipterus (assembly GCA_039619505.1). NCBI lineage: Eukaryota > Metazoa > Arthropoda > Insecta > Hemiptera > Cimicidae > Cimex > Cimex hemipterus. Next base: position 6,625,383 of record CM077108.1, read on the forward strand.
TATTAAATAAATAGAATTATTTAGAATCGAGGGTCGTCGACAAACAGCTGAGGTCATCGCCGGCCCTCTGCGTGTTTGCACTTCTCTTTCTGGTCTTTCACGCGTATTTTTCAGCCTGCAGCCATTTGAGCGTATCGATCTACTATTTGCTTTTATATGAAAACTAAGTCGATATTCTACAATACCAGCCTTTCATTTGTACCTCAGGTTGTAAACTACAGAATAAACCATACAATACATTCATACTTATCACCACGAACATCCGGTCACACCTCCAGAGTACTCGATATTCCTCGGGGCGGGGTCGAACCAATTCCATTCCCGCTAATAACTTACTTTACTCTCCAAATATCACAAACTACCCCTAGCGTACTCGATATTCCTTGGGGCGGCGTTAAACAACTCACATTAATAAATTACATTCATTTCAATAGGTTAACATAAATACAATCCAAGCACGAACACTACATATATTTAAAAATCGCTAATAAATAAGTCTTAGTTTAATACTTTACTTCCAGACGTCACACACACGAGTCCTCAAGGCGGGATTAAACAAACCCTTCCTTTCACGCTAATAAGTTATATTCATTCCAATAAATTAACCTAAAAACACACAGACAACGCAAACAGTGCATTCATTTAAAAAACCTGTATAACCCTCAAGTACCGGAACAACATTCTCTATAATGACCTTTTTTTAATTTATTATACTTGAAGCCCTACAATTCAAAATTGTGAATAGATGTCCATATTATTAACATTTTAAATTATCAATTAAAGTTTTAAAGCCCTGATTTCCAAACTATTTTAACACTGTTTTTACTTTAAATTTAAATAAATAATTACTTAAAAATGATCATTGGTGGGACAATCTTCCATTTTCCTTTATCGATTCACCAAAAATAGATACCATAATTCGTATTACAATACAGGTGCCACCAAAGCCAAATAAATTATATATCCAAATAAATTAAAATTTAGTTTTACCAGCAAATTTAATTGGGATTTTTAACGTGCTTTATCTTTTACTGTCATTATGTAAAAAATCGTATATACAAAAAATAAGAAATTACAAAAAACAGGTTGAGGAGTCAATTTCTTTATTTTACGAAATGAATATTCTCTTAGTCAGTACTTACACGTAAACAATATTTTCAAGTTCTGGATTATTTATATAAACAGATTTTGCTAACATCAAAATAATTAAGATTATGCTGTGTGTAGGGTTTTAGTTTGAACAAAAACAATAAAACTCATATAAATTACAATTTAATGCATTGGGGAAGTCTTACGACCTTCCTCCCCAGAACTATAAACTTTGCCAGGAAATAATGTTTATAGTTCTGAGGAGACAGCCCTAAGGTTTCGAAAATGTATTCAATTGGAATTTATATGAGACTGGTTGTTTTTGTTCAAACTGAAACTCTGCCCAACCAAGATAAACGAAGAAGCAAAATAATTAGGATTACGACCGTAGCGTAAAACGGCCAGTTTTATACATTTAGTGTAGTGGGAACTTTTGTGTTAACACAATACGGCCTTGTTTATTAAAGTTAATGTAAAATAGAAAAGAAGAAACTTTGTGGGATGAAAATTGTAGCTGATCGAAGACTAATTTTAAAAAGAGATAGACACGAATTTTCAGTGTAATTTTTCGTTTGTCGATAAATTTCTTTAAACAATCTGCAGATTCTGTTTAAATCAAATATCTATGAATTACGTAGTTCTCTATTTTGATCGGTTTTCTTTTATCTTTTCTTTCGTACCACTTCGTGAGATACCTCGCCACAAATAAAAAACAACATAGACCTGAAATTAGTCCATAATTTTTCTGAACTTTTTATGAACCGTTTCTCGGATCAAGAAAACCTACGAGTTTCTGTAATCTTGTTTGCACATATTCTCGTTCTTACGGCTTCTTTGGCTTCACCAGTCCAGACAAAAATATTGATCGAGGTTTTGAATAAACAAGAAGTACAAAAAAATTGAAGAAAACAACTAGTAATTATTGTATTAATCCATATGTTTTAGTTGGTCCTATTTAACCAAAGTAATAATTTAAATTGATTCATAATTTTTTATGTAAAGTGTATTGTTTTATGTAAGTGTATAATAATACTAATGTCACACATGAAAACGGAACAAAAAGAAAATCAATTTAGACTATAAAAAATAGTATAATTGTTCTATAAATTCTGCCGTTCACTTGTCAGACGACAGGATTTACAATCAATCGACGGATTTCCTAAGTAAACGTCCACCAGTACAAAAACTAACAACGAACCCTACACCTTAGTGTCAATCACAAGAAAGCAAATAATTACACCGTCTATTGTTTACGTTCTTCTACCTCCAAGTCCATCTTTGAGGACGTTACACTGAACGGAAAACGATGAGGGCGGGTCGAAACGTGACCACGAAAGTAACGTTACTTCCTGATGGACGACCGTTTAAAAAATTAAATGATTGCGGTTTAGCCTCGGCGGGGAAGGAGGTCGGGGAGGACGCCATCCCACTCTGATTGGGATTTTTACAGTACATCCTGGCGATCCTTAATGTTCAAAATGTAGCGGAAAAGTCACAGTTTGACGAACCGTAAAGAATTTTTTTTTATTTACGAACAAAGGACAAACAGTATTTCGATTTGGTCATCATCTTTACTGCCAGAGTCACAACTTGACCTTTTTCTATTTCTCCTGGTAAACTGGCAATCGTGCCGAAATTAAAATTTTAATAAAACTGTCATCAATTCTTCGATTTTGTTGTAATTCTTGTTTCCTTTTTATGTATGGCTTAATTTTTCAAATGCCTTTTTTTTAAATGATGAGACAAATATACGACGTTTCGGCTACATACTTGATTTCTGGGAAATTTTAACACAAATTACATTTTACATTAGTCTTTAAATAACAATTTCAATAACAATAGTTAAACAGTGCCAGAATTGTAACCTCCATGTTCAAGCAGCCACGTGGAATGTTGGCAGTTTTTTTTTTTTTTTGTTTTTTTTATATTTTTTTTTATATTTTTTAAAATTGTTTTACCACTAATCACAGGAACGTAAATGTATACGAACCGAAAGGTATTAGTATGTATGTATTCCAGGACAAAAAAAACTGGACACTATTTGTTTATTTTCCATAATAACTAGAATAAAGATTAAGAGTTGGTCTAAAGTGAAAACAAAGTATTGATAAGTTGTAGTTTGCCTATGAAATTTTGCTAATTTTATTACACACGCTTTAGATCAAAAATAAAAATCAGTTCAGTTTCATTCTTTCCAAAGACAATTTGTTGAGTGAATAAATCTGTTTTCTAAATGAAACAATAGATTTGAGTAAAAAATTAATTTTTAAATTGTTTTATGCAGGGGCAGATGCTACGCCGCACCACGGACGTAGCGTCCGTTACATAGCCCATATCTTGTGTGTCCAGTGCTTTACCATCCACGGTTTAGGGCCACCAGAAGTCTTGATGGAAGAGAGGTAATAGTCGACAACGATATTCGACGGCTAGAACAATCATTTTATTGCCCTTACCGCACTACGGAACGTCATTTAATTCCTTTATAGGTAGTACCTAATCGGTACGTATAAGGGTGAGCTAAAGCTAAAATAGTCATCCGAAGGATTCATGAAAATAGCCTAGTCTCTAGACATCCCGCATCAGGTTATCTCCTTCTACTTCCTAGCGAATACAAAGGCTACTATTCGCAAATCACCATCTCGTTTGGACATTTGAACAATGTGGGCTGTTCTCTTCACAGATGAGTGCTCGTTTGGATTGTGCCAATCAGATAACAGGAACCGTTTGTTGAGAAGAATTGGAGAATGCTTTGCTTCATGTGCCATGCGTGAGTCACAGCCTTTTCAAAGACATTCAGTATGGTATGGGGTGGAATCAACGCCCATGCCCTTAGCGAACTGATTGTCATAGAGACATCTTTGACTGCACTAACCACCATGGGCGTTCTTCTAGTAGCAGTGGACCCATTCGCTCGATTTATTAGGTACAACTTTATGTAAATGCTTGACCCCATGTAGCTCGAGTTTTCACCCATTACATGTACAATGCAGTGAATGATTTGGCCAGTATGTTCTCCCCGCATGAATCTTTTAAAACACGGGTCGTTCGACACCAACAAGCGTTAAACAGCTTCAAACCGCTCTTGTTGAAGAATGGGATGCTGTTTCAAAAGGTGCAATCCGATCTCTTATTTACTCGATGCCTAAGAGACGTGTCTTCTACGAAGCGAGAGGATGGAATAAGTGTTATTAAGAGTAAAGTAAGTAATAATTTTATAGTTAAATATTAATCTATCAGTAATTAAATATTTTTTAGTAAAACATGAATTTCTGGTCTCGTTTGATTAAAATTACATTAAAATAGGTTTGTTGTAATTAATATAACGAAAAAATGCATACAGACTGTAATAAACAGCAATACGAATGTTCCGTTTCTTTTATGTTTGTGTGTATTTCAAAAAGTTTTTATCTTTAAAAAAGCCTAATAATAAAAACTTACACCATCCATAAAAACTTTCATTTCATATAGTGAATGACACGAAAAAATCACACATATCTACTTTGATTAACGATTGATTAATTGATTTAAATAAAACTGAAATCTCAAACTTTTACACATGGAATATAATATTTCTTATCCAGTAAGAACAAACTTTTAAAAAATACAGCTTATTCAGATATGTAAACAAATTCCTGCTTAGCTCTCCTTTCGTAGAATTCGAATTATGACAGCAATTTTTAATTTTGCGCCTTCTTACATTCCATAACGTAAAACAAAAATGTAAACAAAAATTATTTCAATTACTTTATCTTATATTACATTTCGTGAAAGCCTTTTATTAAAGTCAACAGGAAGATAGTATAAAATATAATATCCCACGTCAGACGAATAATAATTATTAACGTTTGTTCTTCACTTATTATTGCCGTTATTAGACTGGCATATCTCTCTCCTTCTAGAACATTCTTAACCGTAATTCGATACGGTTGTATTACGGAAACGTCGGTGTAATTCGACGGTCGACGAAAGCACGACGTTGAAAAGTAAGAAATGTTATCATTCCAAAACTGGCACACACGTTTGTTTCTGCTAGATAAACCTTTTTGTACTGCTCGACAAGAGGTTTTTTTCATTGAAGTGCGGCGTCAATTTTCAATTGTTGCTTTTCCACATTAACCAGTTTGTATTTTACGGATAAAGAGGAGGCATCGATGGCAACAGCGGTTAAGGCGTTGACATGGTGCTGTTCATAGCGGCCTTATATTCGAACCCGACATAATTATAAAAAAAAATAAAAACACCGGCACTCCAAGCATTCATAGAACCTCGTCGTCGAAATACCCTCGTTAAATCATACAATGTTATTATATCAGCGCCCTGACAACCCCGTATCAAGAACCTCTACTACAAAAATCTAATGTAGTGAATCGCATTAAACATGCACAATGTCCCACTGTGTATTACGGCCAATCTAAACAATATTTATCCGACCGTGTGCGGCAACGTAAGTATGATTGCAATGATGAAGAAAGGCTGGGAACAGCACTATCCAAACATACTCACGCTACGAAACATAGTTTTGACTTCGATGGAGTCAAAATTTAGGCTTCTAAACAAAATACAGGTCGTAGACTTTTGAGGGAAATTATATCTATTCATCAGGACAATATGGCCTGTAATTTAAACACAGATTTGAAAAATTTAAGTATGATGTACAGTGGGATTCTAGAAAAAGATAAGGTCTCTCTCAAAAGATCGTAACAATACTTGCGTACATACAATACATTTATTTAGTTAATTATATATTATAACAGGCTGTGGTAACATAGAATTACCAATGTACGAAAAATTAAGATCTTGTTTTTAAAAATTGTGGGAAATGATTGTTATTATTAGGAGATAGTGTGGGGAACCTCCCACCTGATAACGTGATAAACACAATTTTCTAGTCTAACACTATCAAGATATTTATGTACAAAAAGAATATTATTATTTATTAAGTAATTGTTACTGGTTTTAAAAAATGCCTATGTCTGTGAGAGGCTGTTAAGAAGAGGTTTTATTTATTTATTATATATGTATGTGGCTTGTTTGTATACATATCGTGTAATGTGCAATGGGTTTACGAATTGACTTTGTATCTGTAATAACAAATAACTGATATTTTATAACTATTTATACGATTTATAACTGTCTGAATTATTATGTCTCTGTAGATCCCCTCCCTGAAGAAGACAACAAAACTTGTCGAAAGCTTGGGCGTTGATATAATAACATTGTATGTTTGAAGACCACAACCCGAATCCCAATCACCATCGTACGAAGGCTGGTTGATCGCACAACAAACATTACCCTCGCTAAAAGGAAGGATCTTTCAAAACGACACCATCTGATGATACACTAACGGATCTAGTAGGCAGGAAGGTACAGGTTGCAGGAGTATTCGATCGTGGAACCAAATACTCAGAACCCAAGTATCTTTCAGGCTAAGGATGCAATAGATGCAATCTAATAAAGGGTACAAAAACAAGAATATTGCTACCATGTCAAATAACCCAGCAGCCATCAAAGCCCAAAGTTCACAGCAGCCACCATTCGCTCATAAATTGGGCAAAATTGCAAAACTAAACATAATAGATTAGGTATGCAAAATAAAGAATCACAGCAACACAAAAATTCTACGATACAATTTTTTATGCTACATAACTGTACATATTTAAATCATATTGTAGTAGGAAGTTACAGCGCTACTACTTTACTTTCCCTGCACTTCATTGTTATATGCATTGCGCTCAAATCACGTAAATAATCATTAATTCATTCAAAATAAAGTCACTCTGCTGAGTTCTAAGACACGTGGGAGTACAGGTCATCGAAAGAAAAAGTAGGGAGGTAGTAGCTATACCGTTAACCTATGACAGTCATCACTCTATCAATGAGTACCTAGGCAAAAAGACAGGACGAAATTGAGGTATCAGCGGAATCCACTCATTGGACACAAACAATTCAACAAACCAAGGACGAGTTTCGAAAGGAAAGACCAACAGACTGTAAAAAGGATGTAGAAAAACTTAAAATTAATTATATACAATATACATGAACTTTTTTAAGTGATTCGATTGTTTAATAATTTATTTGAGTGGAGGAGCGGTCAAGAATGAGGTAGTTTAGCAAAACACCTTTTTTTTGTGACGACGTTTCGACCTGTATTCGAATCACCTTCCGGGCCTGGGTGAATTACAAAATATGTTGATTGGAAAAAATACAATACAGCTGTAATATAAATTTTGAACCAAGTATTTTACACTCACATAAAGTGTCGTGCTGTTTTTGTGATATCATATTGGTTTAGTGTGAAATTGTGAATTTGTATTCTCCTGTTCAAACTATTCACTACAACTATATTCTATAAGGTCGAAATATCGGCAAAAAAATGGAAAAGGTGTTTTTCTAAACATCCTCAATGTTGACCTTGTCCTCACTACTCCAACAAATTATCTAATAACTTTTATATCTAAGCTTCGACGTTTTCTATTGTTGATGTATTTTTACTTTGATTTTGTTTTTTACATCTGTACATATTACCTTCAAAAAGCGGGTCCCTTCACTACACTTGTTTTGCTATGGGTCAGAGCTGAACGAAAATTTCCAATTTTATTTACTACTTAAATAAATTGTCAGTTCTTTTTTCTTTTTAATTTTCTTTTCTTTGTACTGTTTTTATTATGAGATTTCCTCGTGTGTCTGCAGTTTGGTTTTTCCCAACCTTTTTGGTCTACTTATTTCGTCGTTTAGGTCCGCAGGGAGAGTAAACAGACCTAAACGTTCGGAAATACTAAAATACAAAATTACTTTTTGTTTATTAACCACTTATAAACTTTGAAAAAAAGTTTTTGGCCTTCAAGAAAACTTAAAGATATCATGAAGGTCTTGATGAAGAAGAACTAAAGGCCAGGTATGTGAAATATTAATCAACGAAGTTGGTGTCTCAATTAGCAGTATTATATTAACATCAGTCGGAGAATTAGAAATCAGCTTGGCAAGTTAAGGCTGGTACTATTGCGTAACGTACAACAGAGACAGGATATAAATATATATATTCAGCTTAAAATGAATAGGGATATTTGTAATTTATATTTATTCTATTGATTCTAATTAAATTATCCCATATATTCTTAGTTGGATGAAACAAAAAATAAAATACAAATGTTAATCTCTAATTTTAATAACGGGTTTCCTTAAGAATAATGTAAACACGAAGATTACGCATTTTGTAAACAAACACCTTTTCTCGTCATTTCACCATTTTCATCCAGTTGTGTACTCTTTAACCATGGATAGACATCATCTTGAACCAGAATTTCGCAAAATTATTGTGATAATGGTTCATGAGAATGGGTTATGAAGTATGAGAGAGAATGAACAGTTGGCGTTTCTCAAAGCGTGTTCTCCCGGGATTTAGCCAGATTCTGAGAGACTGAATTGCCAACAGGAAGCTTGGCGCAATACAATTAAGAACAACATGTTTCGGCAAGGCTATAAGAACCGTTTGTGGTATGTTGGCCTCACATCGTACCTTTGCGATGACCTGCAGCAACTCAGGAGAATCTGGTGGAGAGAACGCTTAGAAGAGAACCCAATTGGTCTGCTGATATGTTTACTGATTAGTCGCGTTTCGTCTGTATACTGATAGCAGGCACCGAATAGTATACTAAGCTAAGAGGATGCGTACAATGCCCTAGTTCGTGCTCCCTTAAGAGCAGTTTGTAGGAGGCGTTATCTGGGCTGGGATTTACACGGGAAGACAAAACGGACTCTATAATGTTGAAGGCAACCCCACTGCACTCCGTTAGGCCAAAATATTATCGAAGAATACATCCTTCAAACCAGAGATCCCATTGGCATAGATTTTCGATTTTTTGTTGACCATCCGCGGCCAGTTGATCTGCAACGAATGAGTGAAGAGTTGCAACATCTATGGATTGATTTTCTTATGAAATTAGTGACAACCCTATTAACAGTACCTAAAGTGTGCACAGAGATTTTAGCTAACAAAAGGTTATACATGGTATTAATTGTGTTAAAAATATTTTTGCACGCAATGAAAAAATATGATATGAAAACATTTGGTTATTTTTCCAACTCCCTTAATTAAATTTTCCTTCAGTGAAAAACAATTCGTAATAAATTCATAATAAAAAATGCAAGGGAAAGTAATTACTACAAAATTGGCAATGTCCTATTCATTTTTGAGTGGTTTATATCACCCAGGACTACCCAATGGATGTAGTGGTTAGGAGGAAGCTACTTACACAGAGATGATGGAGGCCCGTAAAAATGGAAAATTCGCTATAATTAGGTTTGACAAAGTTATTATTAAAGAATTATAGGGCTCTCTCGCAAACTAAAAAAAAGAGAAATTTGTCTTTGGCACCAGAGAAAGCAGCACCATCGACAGAACTTAAAAACGTCAAGAAATTAAATAAAGAGATATACCCAGGAAAGGACCGAAGGAATTCTTTAAAAATATGAATTTACACAACAAAAAACGAAACCCAGATGACAAAAGGAGAAAAACATCTGAAGGGTTCGCGCTCGAACAAGAGTGAAGGCATAGCAGCATCCATTCGGAGCAACACAACCCGGACCAAAGATAAACCAAGGGCAAACACGACATCGCACAAAATAGTAAAATCGAAACTGTAGGTAAGAGATAGATAATGTGGTGTTGTGATACATCTCAGGTTTTGAAAAATTTAAATTCCGAAACACATTAAACTTTTTCAGCAAAAGAGTATGTGTTGTCCGAAACATGAGACGTTGAGTTCAGGACCATTCGACTTTTTTTTCTCTCTCTCTCTTAATGCTGGATCAATAAAAGAAAAAGCTGTGAGCATACCAAGTTCTGGACTTGCTAGTTTTTTATAAATGTTTTTGAAGCAAGATTTCACCTTTTATTATTATACACTTTACACCTTAAATTCGCCTAATAAAATAAATCGTACAATAGAGATTGTCATCGCCATTTTTGAAATAGGAAAGTAAAGAAAGTTCAATAAATGAAGAAGACGAATTAATTCATTCTTTTGACCATCCTAAAAATGAAAATGCCATGAAATTATTCTTCGTAGAATGCAGTGAAACTAATAACGAAGGTCCAGATAATGAAGTTCGGATTAATTAAGCGGTACGTGTAAAACAGTCGATACGCCCGTTTCAAAACCCCTTCGCTTAAAATAGAAACTTGGTCATTTGCCTAATAAAATACAATTTAAATAACGGAATAAAGGGAAAGAGGTATGTTCGATTTGCAAAATAAAAACAGTCGGTTGATATTTATTGTCGATGGATTTGTTTTGTGCGAAAAATGTCAAAAATCGTTTTGCGAACGCGTCGAGGGGGTTTTAGGTGAGAAAGATAATTTTGCAAATATCGGTGAGGAAGGATGAAAATACGGGCGAGTGATAACGGCCCACGGCAGTGACGGTGAGCAGGCAGGGGGAGGAGAAGAATTGATTATTTCTGGCAACACTAGGTCATTCTGCTCGCTCGGTTTTCTTCCGTTCCACGATTTCTCCTCCTCTCGCCCTTGCCCGACTTTAAAATCGTAAAATGTAAAGTTTCGACTGAGCCGCGTCGTCCTACTGAGCGGTGCGCGCCCAATCCGTGCTCGAGCCGAGCCCTTGCCGGCGTAAAGGTGGCCCTTTCGACAGGCAGAATTCGGCCCTAGTGGAAAGCTTTTTGGCAAATTTTCTCATTGTTCAGGACTCACCATATAAAGTCCTTGCAGTGGCTGCAAAAGGTGGGCTGTTTGAAGAACCTCGGAATGAATTTGTGACCTTTAACGTTGTAGACGTTTTTCTTCTTGAGGGCACCCTTGCGACCGCGGACCCCCTGCCCGAATTGCGTGCTCATGTCGGCGTCATCGTTAGCGTTCGCTTCCTCTTCCGCCATGGTTCGGCCCTGAACAGAAGCGGATCGAGAGGCTGCCTGGAGGGAACTGAGTCTGAGCCCTCGCGGACAGCGCTTCGGCCGGCCCCGCTCCAAAACACTCCGTCAATGAATTTCCCCCCACCCCCGCCACCGCGCCGGACCGGCCCTGGAGGGGCGATCCGGGTCACGAGAAGCCCACGTCCGCCTGCCCGACCCGACCGCAACCCACCCGGCCAGCCGGCCGACAAACATCTTCAAGCACACTTCTTTATTTTTGCAGAGGACGTGACTGGACGTCCATCCTCTAATCGGCAGTCGGGAAACTTCAAAGTTTCAAATGTTTAAACCGGCTCGAATACGCCTGCGTCCCACCTACCGCTATTATGAAAACACGAGGATACCCAGATTGAGAGATAGAGCACTTTTATTGTAAATCAACAACAGATACCGATGTCCAGTCAAGTTAGATACTTAGGACTGTACCTAAACAATAGAGTGACATGGAATCCTCATCCAAGGCTTAATAAACAGCTCAACAGAAGAGTTGGACAACTACGAAGACTTCTAGTACCAAAATCTATCGTCAAAACTGAAGTAATTTATACAAGCTTCACTGCGACCTGGACCAACATCCGGCCATCCAATCCTTCCCATCAAATTTCTCAGACAAATCGTCAAAGCTCTTTACTATGTCACCATCGTAAAGCGTTTTTACTGCCACCACACAAAAACCTGATCCGTTCCCGATTCCAAAAGTTTCACACCTCTCGATCCAGCCTAGCCCTTCCGGTCTCGCCCTTTCCACACAGAACCCGCTTTAGTCGACGGTGGCACCAATACCTTGCCCTACAAGGCATGTCTCATCTGGGTGCAACGCTGGCATTAATGCTAGTGTTGAGACAATGTAAAATAAAACTTTTAATCACATTTGTAATACGTACGATGTATTTATTACAAATGAAATAATTGTTATCGTACTGAAATGTATGCTTCCAATCTTCGTTTTAAATTCCGAATGATTTTACGTTTTTCCAGATTTATTTATTTACCGTCAATAGCCCAATATCGACATATGGAACATCGACAATAATTTTTTTATTATCATTCATTTTCATCTACAACTTATTCCCGATAACGCCCTTCTTCATTTATATCTTTGATTTTATTTAAAAATATTTCTTCGTAGTCTACCAAGTTTTTATCTATTAATAACTAGTAAAATTATAATAAATTATTTAATTAATTTAAATTATTATTTATTATGCAAATGTAGCTACAAGTTCTTTCTTCTCGTTGAAGTTAAATATGTATTATATTCATCCAGCAGATTAGATTTCAATTTGTGTTCAAAAATCATGTGTCACCAAAATATTATTTGAGATTTAACCAGTAAGAAAAACAATTATAAATTAGATTAATTAACTATACATACCAATATAAACATAACAGTCAACCAGCACAATTCGTACACAAAATATGTACCAATTGTCCGTTGTGCAAGTTCCACTCCAAACTGGCTTTAGATGTATTATTAATATCTACACTGTTGGGTAGCATATTGATCAGATCCATTACCCTGCATACGGGAAAGCGAAAAGTGTAGTTGGTACGGGAAATTTGGTGGTAGAATAGGTTTTACTACGGGTGTCGATAGATGGGACGTGAAAATCGAGATATGATAGTAATTCCGGGGAGTCAATATTATTATTAAGAAGGCCAAGGATAAATATTATATCGTACATATTTCTTCTTGAATGGAGGTCATCTAAATTAAAGGAACCTGGTTTGTTGCGAAAGGAGAAGTAAGTTCACTCCTTCTGATCCCCTTAAGGATGGGATTTCAAAAAATCTCAGCGATTATCCATGTCATTTTAGAAATGAACATGATCCAACCTCAATCGAATCCAATTCCGTCAATCTAAAATTCCCAGAATAATAGACAATGCGCATTTTTAAGTTACCAATCATACTACCGACCTAAATATGTCTCTTGTACTTTACTAGCCCAATCCAACTACAAAACGCCCTAACCATCCCTAAAAAGAAATTTGGCCCTCCATCAGCTGGTCAACTTTTTCAAAACAAAGGATACAACTGCAAACAGAGGTGCGGTATTGATAACCGCTAAGCAGAAATCGTAGTAGAGAACGTAAGTTCTTCATAGTTCATCCCTGTAGCGAGAAATCGAAATGTGGCTGCCAACTTTTCAAGTGGAGTTTTGATTTCTCCATGACTGTCTTTTGTTTTCTAATCGAGGGGGTAACAAGCTCGAGTAAATATACATAAGTCGTTAATCCTGTTAAACTTTTTTTTGTAAGGTTTAGGTTGAAATAGAAAAATTAGTGTCACGAGGCGTATTCGAACCCACGACCTTCGGCTAAATACGCAGCTACTCTAAACACTTGAGTTATCATGACTTCGATCCACCCGGTCACCAACTCCCCCTCTGCATCTAAAATCTTTCGAATTCTCTTTCTTTCTTCACCCATTTCTTGGTGTCCGAGACGATCTAAGTCATGATAGCTCAACTGGCACAGTAACGTCGTATTTAGCCGAACGTCGTGGGTTCGAATCCCGATCGTGGCAGTAGCTTTTTCATTTGAACCAAAACCTTACAAGAAATATTCGCTGTAAAAGATTAGATCTGGAGAGTTCAGACTGATAGCATGCAGTTCACCGGCATTGTCGCAGAATGTATTTATTTATACGATTAATGCCGGATAGGGCCAGTTTTTCCTTTTTCGGCCTTTTTTGTACGCCGGCTAGACTTTATACTTTATAGAAGTACAACACTACAACTTGTTACATTGGAAGACATCCTTTAATTCCAAATCGACAACTACAATTGTTAAAACTTGTACTTCCTGCAGAAGCATGTTAATTCATGTTAACCCAACTGCCATTAATTCTAACTCACAATAAATGTTTATTTCATTTTTCCTGTGTTGGAATAATTGAACACGCTAAAAATAACTATTGACAAAGGTGATATCAGGAACGGTTGATATCAGAATTCTAAATATAATATTGCACTCATATTAAAATAATATGTTTCATATCAATAATTATTTTACAATTTGATATGCACATAATTCAGTGCTTTCAAAACTTTCGCCGCTTTTTCATTAAGAGTGCTAATTGTAGTAAGGCTCTGCGTCCAAAAGGGCCATAATTTGTGGCTAGTCCAAAGAAAACGCTTGCTGGGTACTAAACTTCAGTATATATTAGAACGACATGTCTGAAAAGTGAAGAAAGTAATAAAGGGTCCTTTTAAGTTTTTAATTATATTAGAAGACGGATTTTGTTGTAATATACTTAATTTTAGGGGGGGGGGACAAGATATATTTGATTATTGATATACCCTAGTTCCAGTGGTTTGGTAATTCAGGCTAGCCGCTACCCGATGATTGTGTGCCGAGGAAAATAACTCAAAAAGACGGGGCAAACCACATTGGTCATCGCCAGCCCTCTTTTCCTTAGTTTATAATTCTTTTCTTATCTTTCTCGCATTTTAATTATACAAATCTCATTTCCGTTTCTCGAGCGATTTACGATATTTTTTGCTACAACGGTAACCAACACCAACTTTTGTCCTATTGCTAGCCTCTCTGTACCTCAGGACATCGTCAATTGTTATAAAATAAGAAAAATAACAAGCTAACTAGACAGATACAACACAAAATCATGAGCTTAGTCTGGTTTCACACTACCCAAGAGTGCTCGACATTCCTCGTTGTACTCGTTCTCAATGTTTTTGCTTTGAAATGGACGGGTAACAACGGGTCATATATATATATATA
>CM077108.1:6640544-6720146 GCA_039619505.1 Cimex hemipterus
ATATATATATATATATATATATATATTTGCTTTTTTTTAACGAAAATCTTGGGAAGTTACATACATCAGATTTTTTTATCGCATCGAAAAATAACACTATGTTATTTCATTTTTCCCTTTTTCACATGACGCAGTTTAACTGTGCACAACATATTACGGAGTTAATTTGAGGGCGCTGAAATTTACTTTTTTTCCTTATGAAACCGTATACTCCAAGACAAAGATATATTTAATTAATTTAAATCTTCAATCAATTTATAATTGTACCTCTTCAGCAGACCACCATTTCCTGGGTTTAACATATTTCATTTACTGTTTCATGTCAACTTTTGATTTAGTTATAACTTCTAATTTTAACAGTTTTTCAGAATTTCATTAAATACCATCTATCTACACTAGCCAAATTCATACTACATCTACTGCCCAGACCTAATTTATTTTAATTAAAGAGTTTAAATATTTTCTTATTTTAAATTTGATAATTGTATCACTTCACTGAGTTATTATTTATGTTTATTGTTTGTTTTTCATTGTGAGTTCAGTGATTTTTTTTTTTTTACTTATTGAATAATGGCCCTTTTCTTAAACACTGTTGCAATGTTTTGTAATTTCAGTATTTTCTTTTTGTTTATATAAACCAAATTGATTCTACTTATACTGCTGATATTACCTAAGATTCTTTTTGTATGTAGAATTAAATCCTTATTCAACTATTATCACAGTGCATTAAAAATTAACCAAATTTGATAAACTAAATACCATATTTAAAAATATTTATTTTTAAACACTAGGAAAATCACAAACTTCATATAGAAATTCGGAAAAATTAAAATTTTTCTACATCAAATTACAATTCAGTCTTAAAAGGTTGTTTAATTTCTTAAAAATGTTTACTAATACTTTGGAGTTGTTGAGATAAGCTTGATATGTATGTTTTACATAATTCACAATTTAATAAGAAAACAATAATTACATTTTAGAAGGGAACCCTTCATTGGTATTTAACAAATGATAATTAGTGAGTACAACAATATCAAATGTTAAGAATATTTCTTTTTTGTCAACATACTAATTTTTTCTTTTATTTAATCTTGAGTCATTTGTGACCAAAAGACATCAGCTTGCTAACTCTACTCTCTAAACTTAAATAATATTTATAGTTTATTTTATTTTTTTATTTCCAGAATATATTCAAAAGTGAATAATCACCTGCCTATTTAACAGTAATTGGCATATCACAATATTCTTGACACACTCATAACAGTCACCAATCTTCTTGAAATAATTAGCAAATGTAAACCTTGTTGATCCATTTTAGGATTAAATGAATGATATTTCTAAGCATATGATCATGCTCTATGTGCTTTTCATATCGTTGGCAGAGTTTGATCTGTGCATGGTGCTTGTTCTTGGCAACTCCTCATCACCACGATTGTCAACATTTGAAAGAGTCCTTCTAAGAAAACGCGAACTAAGTCTTATCACTCTTGAAAGAGGCGATGAATCAACAGATTTAACCAAAACATTGTCTGAAGGTTTGCTTGCAGCTCCTAGTGTTGGAACAGCTACATCTGATAATCTATCTGTACTTTGCCTGAAAAAAAAAGACAACCACCAGACATTATTTTTATTCATTTATTTTTTAAATAAGATTCAGTTATATATTATGATTTTTATAAATATTTTTCCATTCCTTCTATTATGCAACAGTAAAAGGGTGTTCTATAAAACACTTATTTGTATCGAACTGCATGTTTATAACAGTTAGACCAAAAATTAGCTGGATCCTTTTAAGTATGAGCAAGAAGAATTTTTATTTTTACAAAATAAGATTTTATTTTAAATTGTTTTATTAATAATACTGTAAATATCAAAATTGTTATGTCATAGCTTAAGTTAGTCCTTTGAATATTATTATTTAATAGTAGAAAGTCTTTTTTTTTTACCCCGGTGCCTGAAGATAGGCTGGAGACAATTTGATAGCATCATCATAACTTGGAGGTAAATCAGCAACAGCATCATATTCTGGTGGTTTTTCTCTGTTGTTGTGATGTCTCCCATGTGGTTCCATATTGACGACAACATCAATTCCTTCATTTTCCTCAGGTCTGATCTGATAACAGGAGAACAATTTTAAGTGCATTAATTCAGAGTATGAATGATAATAAGTACAAAGTAAAATCAACCTGATTATGTGGATTCCTTTGTGAGGCATTGGCCCAGAAGCATATGGCCATAAATACTAGAAGCGCTCCTGAAGCCAGGCATGTGTATCCTATGAACCTTACCGGGTCGGAATTGTGCTCGGAGTCTGAGAGGCCAAGCCAGTTGAAAAGAGCACCGACACACAACAATGTCATGCCATAACGATAGGCTCTAGTCCGTTCCCCACCCACCATCCTCGCTGGTTCTCTAAAAAAAATAAATTATTATATTTTGACAACTCAGGAATATGAAATCATTTGCTTTTTTTTAAATTAAATTATAGAAATGTGAGTGAAACAAAGCTAACTTTATAAAATAAGAATATTTGTTCTCATCTCAACCTACAATCTTTCGAATTTTTCCTCTTTTTTACCTCATTTTCAATGATTACATGATATTTGAAGTAAACTTGTATTCTCTAATATGTAATTTTGCCTCTTTTTTGCCATATTTTCAAATATCATGTAATCAGAATTCGATAATCAGTGACTTATGAAGTGGCTGCAGGGATCCGTTAGCAAAGCAATTGCTTCTGTAATTATTATTCTAATCCATATGTGTTTAGGAGTCATAATTAATTATAATTTTTATCTAAGGACTTGGTTGAGATGAAAAAATTATTGTCATAAGCAGGATTCAAACCCACGTCCTTTGGCTCAGTATGCTGCTGCTCTAATGATTTAAGCTATCATAACATCAATTAATAAAAACTGAATGATGAAACAATAAAAGAGCAAGATATTCAATATCCCAACAGCTTATTTTCTATTGAAAAATTAAACAGCAAGATTAACAAATCACTTGTTTCGTGTATTTTCCCAGCTTTTTGTTTTGTCCAAATCTAGTATCAAAGAAAAGATAATCAACTAAAAATAAAGAACAGTAATTTTTCTTTTCTATGTAACAAGGTTTGACATTTTCGATTACATCTGCCTTTCCCATAAGTAGGCCATCCTCACATTAGTCTCATTAGACTACTGGAGAGAAGAGCCATTTTTTATAGGGTTCAGGCATTTCAGAAAGTTGACCTCAATCTATCACTTTTTCTTCCTGATCGTTGAAGATTGTGAGCACATTTTGACATTTTGAAGTGGAAATTAAAAATAGTCGGTCTGTTGGCGCCACATACCTAAATTTGTTGAACTACTGAAAAAAAATTGAAACATTTATTACAAATTTAATTAGTTTTTCCCTTGATGACTTTGGTCGAAAGCTCGGCCGATAGCAATTGAATTTAACTTGGCCATACCAAGATCCAGATTCTATGTATAGCCGATTGTCATTTATTATAATATTATTCTCATCACTGTTTTCTATAGAAAATAATAAATGGATATGTATAAAGTTTGCCAATTCCCTGAACCGTGTAACACACCCAGTACCATATAATTGTTTTCTTGCGCTTCAAGAGTTACGTGTAGTGTATGTTGAAGAATGAAATGTGTTTTAATTTCCATTTGGAGACCGTGTGCTGACAATTTCAAACCTCTTATTTCGGTATTGTACCCGTGATTGTCTTCACCTTGTAGAAACCAGTTTCGCGGCAAAAGGACAAAAGGAAGCGCCGTCACCGATTCTACCCTATCGTTACCGCAATACAATTTTCCGCAATCCCCTCTCCCCGGTGTCTCAAGATCCTAAGGTGTCATCACCTAAAAAAGGTGGAGTTAAAAATGTAATTTTTCGGTCTGCTTACGTGTATATTTCCTAATATCAACTCAACAACCGTAGCGGAGATCTGCTATCTGAACTACTGAAAATACATTGAATTTTCGGGAAAGCATTTATCACAATTCGATATTTACATCGCACAATCCATTATGAGAACCGGAATTAAGTAAAGGAAACGCATAAATGTATTGGGGTCTTTCCTAGAATTTAAGGACAATTAAGCACCGTCGTATTACGCAAATGTTAAAATTGGTATGTAAGAAAAGCCAACGATCAGCAGAATCTTCATTTTTTGGACTAAACACTAAACAAAATAGGCACTTTCAACACTACATACAATAATGACACATCTGCACAGAAAACAAACACTTTGAGTCCTGAAGATGATCTCAATAAAAATCGAAACGTTGGCGCGATAAACAAAATGTTTTTCTAAAACACAAGTCGCACCAGACTGCGGATTACGATCTCCAAATAATCAAACAAAATAAGGAGAGTTACGAAATTTAATCGGAGGAAGCGCCTTAAGTACAATCGGGAATGCCCTAAAAGGTTTATGGGAACTTCATGATTTGAAAGGGTCGTCATTTTAAACGATTTATAAAACTTAGGGACTATTTAAACAAAACACTTTTTACACTATTTATAGACATATCAAATTAAAACTAGCGAATTTTTAAAAAATAAAGTTTGGCCTATTTTTTAAAGTTGAAGGTCTTTAAGGTTTAAGGTCCTAATTTTCACAAGGCATTTGAATAAAACGGTATAATCAGTTGAATACTTTAGTTGCACAATATTTCTAATTATATAGAAATCGTGAGATGCGGTCTGGTGTGATGTAGGTTTCAGCAACTTTTACTTTATCGTGCCAACGTTTCGATCTTCATTGAGATCATCTTCAGGGCTCAAAGCGTTTGTCTTCAGTGTAATTGTACCATTCTTGCGTGACGCGTTGAGAGTGCACTCAGGGCAACATCTTCAATGCAGACAAGGTTATGAGTGAATGTTTGCAGTCAGATATAAAGAAAGGGATATAGCTAACCTAAGATATGTACCTAAGATAGGCGGTTTAGTGGTAGGGCGTGAGATGACGTGAAAACGGCCTTAAAAGTTAATAATAATAGCGTCTATTACAAGGCAGTTCAAAATGATTAAGTTTAAGTTACAAACTTCGTGGAAGTTTTTTGAAGCAACAGATGAACTCGAGATAGGCGAAGAATGGGTGACTATTTTTTTATTATTGGTACAAATTTAGCTTCAGGTGATTGGAAATCTGTTGCAAGAGTATGCTCAATTATTGTTATTTTAAGTCGCTAAAATACGTACTTTGTACCACTCTCCGCTTTCAGTCCTTTCAATTCATCGCCCCAGGGTTCTTTTTCGTTCACACTAGTTCTCATATCACATTTGCCCCTCCCGAGTTAAGTTTAAATACAGGTTTCGCGTTAGATCGGCGGTCTGTGGGCCATATAATATCTTTTTGTTTACTTCCCTTATCTTGAAAAGAGATAGTTTGGCCTCATAAGCCTATTTAAAAAAAAAAAAAAAAAAGATGTTGCTCTGTAAATTTGTAATGATTTTTCCTGACGGTGAATATTTTTTACATTTTTTCTTTATATCCGCATAAATTTTCTTCGTTGGGTAAAGTTTAAAAATAGCCAATCTATACCGCCTGCAATAATTTGATTAAAATAATTAATAATTTAACGAAATTGTAAGAAAATGTTTGAAATAACAAATTTCACTACTGTCTTAGGAATATACCTTTTGTCTTGAATTTTATGTTGTTATGTTTTATGTTTTCCAGTAATCAATAAATGCATAGTTTTTATACTTTGAATCTTTGGTTGAAAGTTGCGAGAATGCAAGACGATTTATCATATAGAATTTAGTGATTTAAAAATCTGTCCACTTTTTTCCTAAAGTCCACCTTTCGTGTTCATATCATGGATATGGTGCATTTCCTATGAAGAAGTGAAACTGTATTTAGGTATTGTTATTGCCTCCCGAAAGTTATGGTATCGACAAAACTAGCTAAGTCCTCAAAGGACCCTCAGAAACTGATACTTGTTTAAAGAACAGATAAATACAGGTATTCTCCATTGGGTAAGGTCGTCTTTTAATGTGCAACGGGTTTTCTGTCAGCTAAGTGAAGGAAAGACTTTTTCCTGTTTTAAATTATCCACTTATTCGATTGCTTTATACCTGACATTTTAATCTAGTGTAAAATTATCTTTTCCTCTGCCTACTTGTCCAGTTCCACTTTCATCGTACCTGTGGTGTACATAACTGTGGTTCTGGTCCGATGCGCTTATGCTCCTTTTGCAAGTTTGTTCATTCTCTTTAGTTCTCTTATTTCGTCATATCCACTTCAGGATCAACTTACTATTTCTTCCAAGCGTAATTTCTTGTTCTTTCTACTTCACCACTTAAAAAAAATTGATAATGCTTTCCTTGTTAGTCTTCTTATTTTTGGTCTTTCTACAATTTTGATTGATTATTCATTAGTAAGTACTCGAACCTTTCTCCAATAATTTCCTCAAAGGTTTAAAAACTTACTGATTCCAGTACTTAATTGGGTTCCACGCTGATTTGGAGTAGTAAGGTTTGTAATCGTTTCGGAACCAACTTGTTTTAAGTGTGTCAATGGCCTGTAAATTTGATCCAGTATCATACGAATTTATTTTAAATATATTTTTAAGTCAAATATTAGTATATATTTATAATAATCTTTAGATATCATGAAGCTTTTATTTTCTTCTGTTGCCTTGTTTTTAAAGCCTTACAGTATATTCAAATATCACATAAATCATTATAGAACGATTTCAGCGTTAGGCGTAAAACGAAAGACTTTTTTGCTGAGGATCTGCAACCCATTCATGATCATTTTTAGCAGGCTTATTTGTAAATACTATCATCTCTTAAATCGTTTTAAACCATTTCAACTAATTGAAGATATTTCAAGGAGAGAAATCAGTGAAAGTCGATTTCTGATCAATCGCACAGCTGGGAACCAAAATTAGGACAATTAATGAACTTAATTTGTCAATAAGGTGAGCTTAACACAATTGCGCGTCCGCGGAATTTATATGGAGATATTCAGCTCCTACCAACAATTACAAAGAATTCCATAAAATTGTTTTGGTTTTAATTTTACAATTTTCATACTTAAAAACCGTATGATGAATTATTGAAACAATATGACTTTGATTGGATGTGTTAAAGCGTTAATTAATTAATTTATGTGTCAAAAACAAAATATTTCAAAACGCTAAATTCACCTTTGAATGCTAGAAAACTAGGATCACTTTTTTATAATTAACTTTTTCCACTTCTTTTTTAATTTTGTTTTCGTCGTTTTGATTGTTTATTTCTTATGGGCGCTGTGTGTTAATTATCAACTAGAAGTTGTCCGCTCTCCTATTTGTGAGTATGTTAATCAAGGAAATTAATAGGTCAAGGGAATTGACAAAAATGGCTTGCCTAGGCAGAAAAATAAGTGATATTTTCCTTTAAAATTTCCGTTCTTTTTCAAAATATTTTGAACGACCGATTGTGAACGTCACACAATTTCTTAAAAACCTACGACTGTTTATTAAATATACACAAAGGAAAAAATGGACACTCGTATTTAAAACTATGTATTTTATGATTACATTAATTACAACATACTTATTTTGTAAACCAAATTAAACGATAAAAAATCTTCATGAGTTTTAATCAATCATTATATTTCGTCGTCCGATTGACCAAATAACTTTTTTCAATTAATTAATCTTTTTGTCGATGGTAGTGGTTGAATGAAAGCCCAAGGTCGTAGGTTCGAATCCCGCTCGTGACACTTTTTGAACTTTTTCATTTCAATCAATACCTTACACAAAAAATATGAATTAATTGAAAGTTTAAAAAAATTCATTGTGATGGATTGAATGAAAATTGAACAATCCACCGAAAAATCATTTAGTTATAGAATGCATTTAACGAACAATTTATTAGATTTATTAGATGAAGAAACTCAATCGAATTTAATCGTAAGTGAGGTAGTACCGTACATTAGTTAGAACAGAAGAAAAAAAAACTACTGGGTCCAAAATCAACGTAAGCATACATAGCTACCCATGAAATAAAAAAGAATTAACAGGTCGATTTGGAATGAGTCGACCGTGTGGCTCGGCCAATTTTTCCAACATCCAACGAATTCAATCCTTTAACTCCAAAGTTTTCCGCTGTACCTAAATATTTCTTGGATCACCAGTTCTATAAAGACCTTAATATCCCATTCGGGAAGGATCTCTCAAATTTTTACTCTAAACTAGCCTTACTTTTGCTTTCCTCAACGTTCCGCCCTTACAATCCCCTATCTATCCAAACCAAATAAAAATGAGTTCCGGTACTAGCTGATTTCTCTCCCCACTATCTCCTGGTCGGACATATCTGTCAGATTTGTATATGACGATGTTATTGGCTCAATGTATATTTATTTTGTACGGTTATCAATAAATAAAATAAATATAAAAAAGTTTGAACCGATGTGTTTTATATCTTTGTCGACTTGATATTGTACACGATAAAATTTTGTTGCGTCCTCTGGATTATTTGTAGCCGAAAAAATGTTCTGAAAAACTGCTGAACGGTAAACTACGTTGAAGACATTTATTTTTCAATTCAAAATTAATAAGACATGCTATTCGGAAACCGTGAGATGCGGTCTGGTGTGACGTAGGTTTCAGAAAAACATTTTTTTGTCGTGCCAATGTTTCGACCTTTATTGAGATCATCTTCAGAGCATGGGATTTACAAACATTTTTAAAATTTATCAAATACATATTGGATGTGGAAAATGTGAATGTATCCAATGATAGAAAATTTTTAGATTCAATCAAAATATTTGTACTCTCTCAAAGTGTCAGTTTTCCATGTAGATGTGACATTCTTGTGTGTCGTTTTGAGAGTGCCAGTGGGATAGTGCTGTTTTATGTACGTTGTATTTTGAAAGGGAGGGGAAGGAAGTCAGGATAGAAAGACATTTTTACATGAGGAGTCGGCTTCTTTGAGGCGAAAGCAGCCGACAATGGGAAAAACGTGGGTAATGGTTCGGTCTGATTATCCTTTCAGGATTATATAAACGGGAATAAGTAGGGAATGGAAAGCCAAATTGTCGAAAAATTAGTAAAAATGTTTGATGAATGTTTTATATTTTATATGTTTTGTGTGATGTGATGATATTTGTATGTTATCGTATTGAATTTGAATAATGATATTGGCGTAGCTGCGACTTAGTTTACGTGTCTGTTCTGTAAATGATGCTGAGTTTATCTCTGTAGATGTACGCCATTTCTACAAAGATACGTTTCTGTTTGTTTTGTTCTGTGAGTAATAGTTGTGTTGTGTTCTTTTCACCTAAAAGAAGCCGAACCTCACTTTGAGTGAGTAGAAATACTCTGATTGAATATAAAAAAATAAATTTTGCATTGTATAAGTTAACTTTTTTCCACATTCTACATGTATTGGTTAAATCTAAACAATGTTTGTAAATCCCAGGCCCTGAAGATGTTCTCAATAAAGATCGAAACGTAGGCACGACAAAGAAAAATTTTTCTGACGTCACATCAGACCGCATCTCACGATTTCTTAATAATCATAGACTAATGGTCACTAATCACCACACATTAAAAAGGCAGTGCCCTACGACTTAGTTCTTGGGTTTTTCACACTTCTGATAGCCGACATTATATATTTGTGTATCTATTATATTGTTGATAAACTATAAAATGTGTTGTAATTTCAACATAACACTCATTGAGTGAAATTATTAAGTACTTGTTTGTATTGCATATTTTCTGTAAAAAAGACTTTGTCGTATGCAAAATTGGCACGTTCTAATGTGGCCTTTTTAAATAGAACGGATAATAATGTGTGGCCCAGTTATATGATATTTGGTATGTGGTACGTTTGCGTCTGTGGTACGTAATTCTCTTGATATATGACAAAAGGGTAAAAATTGCGGAGAGGCGAACTCACCTTTCTAGCGGAGTAGCGGGCATCAGCGAACCAATTGACACACCGTGGTAGCATTTAGCGTTAACAAGGCGGGGGATCTGCGGTCGTTCGTCTATTTAAAAACAGAGCCGTCACCGATAGACGTGACGACGAATCGACACGGCTATCTGGGAAAAAGTTAGAGCCTACGTCGGGTGAACGGACTCGATAATCAACATTGGCCGACTGGCTGAACATAGAGTGAACGGCATCGAGCCGTTGACAGTCAATTAGCGAACAGATTGATTTGATTTGTAACCGCTTAACATATCAAAGCAGGTGTAAACTTTAGAGTAACTGAAAAGTAAATACGTCTTTAGGATAAACAAAAAATAGGAACTATATCTTCATGTCTCTTAACAATCTAGCTCAGGAAGGAATAAGGTTCGTATTCATCTGGGTTCTTGGAAATACCGACTCGGCAATGAAGCGATCGTAAGCTGCTAAAGAGTTTGCAATGTTAGTGTGGGGTATTATAATAAGCCATGAAAAATGAAAACCGGCGTTCTGCCCGTCAACTATCAGAAAGGTTAAAAATCGGATATTGTCATCTTGCATAAAACTGTAATTGTTAAACACATATTACATGCACAAATTATATTACATATTACATCTATTATTGCACATGTTTATACCGATTATTCCACACTGCAAGCCATCATTGGTGGTGTCAGGACAACATAGAAATTGTTTAGAGGGACTTAAGAACATAGTTCTTACAGTCGATGGTCCTCATACATATGAGGTAGTTAACTTTAAAATAGTGGGAATGCAGATATTATCATTTGCATTAGTCTTATGGAAAAAGGAAAGAAAATAATGTGTTCGTTAATTAATCTTTATATAAGGTATTGGTTGAAAAGAAAAAGTTAGTGTCACTAGCGGTATTCGAATCCACGACCTTTGCCTCAATGGTTGAGCTGAAAGTTCGAATCCCGCTTGTGGCACTAACTTTTTCATTTCTACTAATACCTTACATTAAGATTAATTAATTATCAGGTCAATAGGGCCGCGAATGCCTATGATATAGGTATAATGTTTTAGATTTAAGAACAAACACAAATAAAACAAAAATTTATAGAAATTTGTTACTAGTACTTTCAAATTAGTATTAATTTAATACAGTGTACGTTAAATTCACGTTTACAAACTTCCGAAACAAACAAAAAATAAAGCTTTTCACATTGTATAACCAAATAGGTAAATAACGAACAAAATGATGTGCGTTCGTAAATTCATAGATTTACTGAAAATATGAGTAGTTTTCCTTAACAAATTTATTATTGCACGCCAAAAATTTATTAAAAATATTGACCGCTGTGAATATTTAATTGACACTTGGGCAAGAAAATTAGTCGAAAAGATGTTCAGCGTTTCTCGTCAGCATTATTCTCCCTATTGGAAACTTTTGCTCTTATTCCTGCAAAAACTTCTTCAACCATTATTTTGTCCTGAATCGTTACGTTCATGTCCATGCCCTTAAATCCCAGAAGATTTAGCTAAATTGGCAAATACTTGATGGAGAATTTAGCAGACGGTCGTGGGTTCGTATCTCGCGTGTGACACTGACTTTTTACTCAGCCAAGACTTTACATAGAAAGAATAATTAATGGAAAGCAGACTAGATTGTGGAGCAATCGTGACATTAGTGGTTTCTGCCTCTTGAACAAACAGAAATATAGTAATTATCGCAAAATTTCACTAGTTTGAAGTAAAGGAATCAATTGTATGGTGGTTTTCAATCGAACGTCTTTTATCTTCGCCTGGGGGACAAAATCGTTCAAAAGGACCCCTTGCATATATATACAGAGAAATTGATCCGATCCACTGAATTCTGTTTTCACTTTACATATTTGAAGCAAAGCGTCAGGCAGTGCTAATGTTGACCAACTTCATTGTCTCCTAAGTTATCACCTCCCGTTTAGTTGTTTTCTTCGGGTTTTGAACTTGGAAGCATTTTACTTTACCGTATAACTACGAACACATTTTCTTATGATTATAATAATCAAACAAATACAGGCAAATAGAAAGTTTAGTTACGGTCTAATGCTACTAAAAGGTGGTTCGTAACGCTTATATCTTTTACCTTTGCAAATTTAAAATAATATATGCATTGACGTTAAGCAACTCAGTTGGGATATTTAACCGGTCATATCTAATCTTAACGGGCACTGTTCTATTGAAAATGGCTAACCGACGAGTCACCGATTATCACTGTAACAATGAAGTTCTGAAGCTATCCGTTCACCACGTCGACTTACGTATACTTTCTAAACCGATCAAACCGACAAATGCAATCTTGAATAGGGACGTGCTACCTCAACATACTGGAAGACACGTGAGAGACATACGGGCTAAATTTCCGAATTAGATTACGATGATTGGCAACGATGGATGTGTCGACGTAGTCAGTTCCATTCTTTAATCGCAATGAACAAACCAAACGATAAAAAATCGTCTTTTTACATTTTTACTTGGGTAAGAATCATCCAAGCTAACAAAAAAGAAACATTGATGGAACAATAGCTAAATCAGCCATCAGATAGAATAAATATTTATAGTGTTTTTCCTTTATATTGAACATACAATCCGAAAGCGATGGAACATAGATTAATCAATGTGGCGTAATTGATAACAATCGCTAAGACGTGGTTCGATTTGCTCTTTTCGTAACGTCCACGACAACGCTTTGGCACTCTAGGGCCGATCATCCATGGCGAGTTATCGACAATCGGGATCAATAACCGCCACTTTCCCCAAACGTCCATTATATCTCAAACGCTTGTTCACGGCTAGAAGGGTACAATAGCCTTCTGAAATACCAAAAATAGCCGCAAATAAATGCAATAGATCGGATATGGTATGCCACTCACTAAGCCGATATTGTTACCGATTATATAGTTTAAATATGTCTACTTTTGCAAATAGCCTTGAGCTTCAATATGATCTTTTGTTCAAAAACTGTGGAGTTCCAGTCTTCAAAAAAAAAGGTTTTATATCGCGGAGAGAATTCGCTTGGAATATCAGATGAAATATGTTAAATCGGTCTTGAATGAAATATTCTTCCTTAAGACACCCTTAGCATACTTTCACGTCTGCACTGAGCAATGATCCTTTCTTTCCAATTTACTTTTATTGCGTCAATATAGATTTTTATTTTTTTCCAAAAGTATCCCTACGTTCATAAAAACAATATTATCATAACTTGATAATTTTGTTGTTCTTATTTCCTCCAATAGATTGTTATTAAAAATTTATTATTACGTTTACACCCTATTCTACATAGAGACAGCCAAAACTACTTCCATAAAAACTATTTTTTACTTATTTACATGAATGGAATTTTTTACTTTTTATGAAAGTGTGTTTTTGGTTGCCCCTTTATTCGACTTCGTGTTGAGTCAATAATTAATTATTTAAAAACAACAGTGAATGATTATTTCTTTATCCCACTGAATGTAGCTTGTTTTATGATGAAAAATATCAAAAAGTGAATTAAGAGTTGGTTTAAAAATAATGCTCCTCTTTATCAGTGTGTTTAACGTTATCTAAATACGCTTGTCAAATGGCTACAAAATCTTATCCAACAATCATAAATTGTCCATTTCTTACACAATTGCATTTAAATTCGTTTAAATATAATTGATGACTGACTGCTTTGCTCTAGCTTGATCGTATACCTTGAATTGTTGCGATGGATGTTATTTTGTTAAACGTGTTTGCAGTGTGAAGAAAATTATTATTTGTGTTATCAATTATTGATTGTATCTATCAACAGTTGTAATTCTAATGATGTAATGAAGTACTATTGAACTAGAAGTCATGATGACTCACGAACGATTTCACTGGGATTAGAAGCACCAGCACCAGTTGTCCAAAAATCCACCATCCCGGCCTCGATTATATTTATACATGCCTGGAAGAAACCCTGAATGCATCAATTATGCTCATACCGTCGGCAATGCACCCACCGATAACCCCACACTAACACGCCAAGTTATTTTCTTTGTCCAAGATCAACCGGGTTAACAAATTTAAATTTATGATGTGTCGATTTAGTTGAGAAAGGCCTGTGGCATCTGAATATAGCCTCTTATATGTTCTGCTGTATGTTCGTTAATACGATCGTTGCAGTAAATTTTGTAATGGACATAAACGTTATAGGGTCTTTGTGTTAGAGTGAAATTTGTTAATTTTATCTACGTATTTAAAAACTAAATTAACGTGGGGATAAGTTTCCTTAAACAGAGATTTTCTAAGCACGATAGGTTGGCAGAACTGTTTTTGGATTAAGAAATACACACAACCTTGACCACAACCTCGATCACCACAATAATTTAGAATCGTCTAACTGTTCAATCCGGTTGACTTTTTCTGCTGCAACGACGTTGCCAAAACGTTCAGATCTGACGTGATTTATCATTCTTAGCAAATTCCAAAAAATACGTGCTGTTTAATAGAATAAAAAAGCTGGGTCAGGAAGTGTGGCAGAAATATTTAACGTTTATGTAGAAGAAGTCAAAAGCTTTTTAAAGATTTAGGCTCTTATTATCAAAATGACAAAAAAATGAAAAACACGCCCAAACTAATTAACGGAAATAGAAATGCGAACTAAGAGTGAACAAAGCGATAATAAAACCTAAAAAGATGAGATAGTCGTGATTTAAATAAATATCTAAATATCTGCTATTCTCTGGTGATAACGTTCAATGATGAAAAATACCATATTTATTCATAATCCAAATGTCCTGGGCATTACGTTTACTTTTAATTGTATGTTACATCGCTTGTAAATTCAGCATTTTCTTTGTTTGACATCAACTTCCTTCTAAACAATCCATTATAAATAAATAAGCAACATTGTGTACATTTTTCTAAAGAAACGAGTACCAATAAGAAATTTCCTTGGTGTGTTTTATGAATACATGAATGTACACAATGAATAATTAAGAAAGCTTTTTTTCAATGGCAGAGGAAGCGCGGAATTTGTTTTGAATAAGTGATGAATCCCCTTTTTTCCTCCGTACACGAATGGCGTTTGAGTAACAACTCCCTGTCTGACTATGGAATGATCATAGAAACTAAAAAGAAATAACATTTGCTTCATCTAAAAATTCCTGACGGCGAAAGTAGCAGTAGCTGCAAGGCCATTCTAACTGAAACTCAATAACGAAATCGCTCGATCGAAAGGACCTGTGGGATAATTAGTTCCCCCAACACTGTCCAAAATATTGAGGAAAAGAGACGTTTTTATTTCTAAATGATCTCCTATTTAGTGTATTTCTTTTAATATATGAACTTCTTTACGATGAAACATCATCATGGATTGTTTAAGTAAATTCAAAAAGCTTTTCAGCAGATTTTCTTTTATTTATGGCAGACAACTATCATCTTGGAAGAATCATCAGCTTCGTTTAAATAAAACAGAAGAGAAATAACACAAAACGCACTGTTCTTTTCAAAAGTACATTTCTTATTTTTTAGTTCATTACGTAATAGGCTAGCTGTCTGAAAATCATTTTGTTTATTCAAACAAAAAAGAAAACCTAAAAATTAAGTTTTAAGTTGTTTTGGTTATTGTTTTTTTTTTTTTTTCATTATGTTCCACTTACAACGTTGCTTGCTCATCGGTTTCCTTCAGGCGTACAAACACCATACAACATACTGGTTGAAAGAAGAGACAGAACAGCTTGCTGCTGCGTAGCACTTGTTGTTTGCGAGGTTTTTAGTGTAAGGTATCATCTGTTCAGATTGAAATATTGACAAAGATCCCATTTTATTAAACCTTATTCTGAGCCAGAAGGTTGTTCATTTTCTTCCACTAACAGTAAGTTGGTACTACTAAGCAGATCAAACTCTCGAAAACCAGACATGCAATATAGAACTCTGTTCTATTTTTTTTTCGTATTTGGTTGTAATAAGGACTAGCTGGGGTGTACGTCGGGGGATGTGGACCAACTCTTTGTAAGTGATTCTTTCGTTGGGTAAGGGGATCTGGCGTATTTCATCACCTAGGTGGGCATTCACAGCGAGACGTTCACCGTCGCCTCCATCAAATACAAAGATGGAGAGATACAGGGGTATATATTGGGATGTTGGTCTCAAGATTTCGACCTGCCTAGTATTAACAACCAGGTTAGTGGAAGATAATTACTTGCAGCTCAAGTTGTATGTTGTTTATATCAAGATCAAGGTTCAAAAGTTTCGAAAATGTTGCACTTGGACCTGTCGTTTCCCGCCAAGTACCCATTAGGTAATTTGATGGGAAAATCAACTGCGTGATATTTTAATAACTTTAATAGAATTTATAAAATTGTTATAGTAGGAAATAAGAGAGAGTTATCATATGTGGAAAGGGATCCAAGGAATTTTCTGTACTCCGACGAGCGTAGGTGGAGGTTGGATACGTTGGAAAATTATAACTGGTTGAAATTCACCAATCGGAAGGAAAACGGGATTGTTGCCAACGTGTAGCCATTAAGAGCGGATATGGTTCGAGAGAACTTATTTTGGTCGTGAATAATGCATTTGAAGAAGGAATAAAGATTGAATGCTGGATATTGTTGGTTAAATGTAATATTGCGTCTTCTATGCCGTTGCCCGTTTTCATTGGAGTATTTAGGTTTAGAGAGGAAATCAGAATTTCATGGATTACATTCCAATCGACTGAGCCCGGCAGAAGGGGTCGTTTTCTTGATTTAGGAAGTAGTACAGCGGAGTACATAGGAGAACGTAGGACAGGTCGTTTAGGAACTGGATGGATGCCAGACGGGACATAAATCTATGAAGCCAGAAACGCGATCACGAATAGAAGATCAATAGGTTGGTTGATCAGTATAAAAATAGGAATAGTTTTCTGTCAGGATTATGTTTTGAAGGATACGTCCGCGAGAATTTGCAACTCTGATTTGTGGATGCTTAGCTACAAACTGACGCCCTAAGTAATTCAAGATGGATTTCTATTGTGGGAGGCACAGATGATAGGGTGCAGTATCCTGCTGACAAGGGAGATGGGTGCAGATCTGAAGGGGAGGAAAACTCGATGGGAGCTGGCGGATTCCTTGAAATCTAAGTTGTGTTGTAAGCACTGTCGTGCAAGAATTAAGGAGGAACCACCTTGAGCTCGTTTTTCTTTACAATCACATCTGTATGTTTCGAAATCTTTCATGTAACAACTATGCCTGTCTGTTAAGAGAATATCAAAAATTAATGGGTACGGATGGTTAGGGATTCTATTTTATCTTATAAAATAAAATACCGATCATTTAATTTAAAACGGAAAGGTCTTCTACCAATCGCGTCGGAGAAATAAATAGTGTATCAAATACTCATTACAACGAGATAAAAAATTTTTTATTGGAGTAAAGAAACTATAATAATTTAAAATGATTTCTAGTTTTTACTTATATGATAAGTTAAAATCATAATAAAACATTAAATAAATATAATTTCAAAAAACAAGAAATATATTACAATTTGACAGAATAAACCGTCTTAGAATCAAATGCCCCACTCGATCCTTCTTCTTTTTCGAGGGATGAAGTAATAATAATAATATAATAATAATAATAATAAGTTTATTGCACACAAGAAGAAAAGAAAAAAAATTACATATAATTCAAACAGTAAAATAAACTTAATACGGCAAGGTAACCGTCTGCCGGAGTTTGGGTTAATTAATGACTAATCCTGTAAAATAAACGTACAAATGCATTAAACAAAGTCCATGCTAAGTGTAACATCTATAACAAAATAGCAACTTAAAAGGACAAAAAACTTGGAATTAAAAATCAATGAGCGGAGCTAAGACCGGAGAAACAGAAACACCAAACCTCAAGGGAAAGAATGAGGGCAAGAGAAAAACGAAAATAAAAAGTAAAAAGGGAGTAAAAGAGAAAAGAATTACTGATGAAAAAAAAAAGAACCATGTCAATGGACAGATGCATCGAGGGATGAAGTATTTTCATCTTTCTCAAACTGCATAAAAACATAAGTAAAAATGTAAAACACAAAACGAGTGTTTACATAATACGCTCAATTCTACGCACACGATTGTTCGCATGTTGCCAAGTAAAATATGAAATTCTTCGAAAGCATAATTAAGTTTAATAATTGTTCTCATTTTCTAAACTGGATGTTTGAAACGGTAAATAGAACTGTCGTTCCATTACTTTTTCTCAATCGTCGGTCAATGCAATGACCTCAAATTTAAGTGAAGAGAAAACACTATGAAGTGGTCCTTTTAAATACTCATTCACGTCATTAGCATTTACACACGCTGAGTCTTATTTGATACTAATATAAATAATTAAGAGAATACCGTTTATTTGATAAAGCTACAATTGAAAATGAGCAGAAATTAATTTTTAAAAACTCGAAATTTTAAATTTCTTTTTTTAATAATAATTGTAAGTGGAAAATGGCGATATCTTACAATTTGTTGTATAAGACTTTACCAGCGAATAGATTACATGATTTCATTTATAATATTTAATATAATTTATGAAAATTTGTAAAGTGTGTTTTGTTGCATTAAAATTTTTACATTACATACTACTATTTTATAAAGTGAAGAAATTGAACCTTTTTTATTTGTTATTTTTTAGCTTTCTACAAAGGTGTATCTGTACTTTCATCGTCAAATATATTTTGTAACTTGAAAACTTTTGTAATAAAATAATAGGTTGTCATAAATTTAGTCTCATTTTTAGTAATTCTATAAATAGAATAATAATGAATTACTAGTTTCATATAGAAACATAATATGTATGATCAAATCTTCCTGACTTTCTTTAAAGATTAGAAATTGGTTAGCTGGGAGTTCGATTTTAGAGGGTAATTTTGTTAGGTATAGCCTGGAAAACTTTTTCGTTGCCAAAGACTTGACCTTATAACTTTCAGCATTTCGAAAAGAAGGTTGAGTCTACTAAGGTATGAAAGTTCAAAATTGATATTACGAATGTGTCTGGTGTTGTAATCTAAAATTCAATAAATAATGTCTTTAATTAATAATTGATTTTTCATTGAGTCTATCACTTTTGTATTTTTCAAAACCTTGACTTCTTCAAGCTAAATCTTTTACGCACAGATCATTGTCAAACTAGTATGTAATTAATTGAACCAATCGTACGTGCGTCTCTTGTAGGATTGCAAATATTTTGGTCTTCAATTTTGATTTTAGCTTCCAAAGAATGCAAATTCATCCACCATTATTTCAAATATTTGAACCAGTGGTATTATCCCTGTCGGGCATACTAAGGTAACAGTGTGTTTTTGAGTAATTGCAAAAGAGTCTTACAAAATCTAATTTATTTTTTTTTTTCTAAAGCATTAACATGTAGAAGGGCTCACCCTTTCCACAATACAAGAGCACTCTTTGTATCCAAGAAACTTGGCCGCCTTGGCTGACGTCCCGACCAGACTTTCTGTGCTCACAAGCTTTATTGAATTTACCATTTGATGAAAATAAAATAATTTTATAAGTTGTTTACTTTAATTCATCATATTCCCTAATCTAGGCTGTTGGTTATTTTTGTGACCTAAAATACCATTTCAAAAGCCATGTATTTCATGTTTTTATTACTTCTAAGACAAGAATACATAAAATATTTAGGTTATTTTTGCTCTTTTATAAATTTGGAAATTTGCTGAAACATTTAAACTGTTAAGTTTTGTAAAAAGGCTTTTATATTGTAAAATGAATTATGTGCATATGTTTTGAGGAAATTGAACATCATGGATGCATAATAACAAGATCGCATAATAACCATATACGATTTAACTACGTTTAAATACGATATTAAAGTTGCATATCATAGTTTGAATTTGTTTCAAACGAAATTTTCTCGAAATGCAATTCTTAATTTAACAACGAAGTTATTTCAACCGCCATTCAATTCTTTTATAATAATGGAAATTTCTTCACGAGGCCTTGTTTTGTGCCCTGTTTTAACACAATTTTTTGTTCATTTGTGGGTTTACTTCATGCGCCATTTTCAAAAATTTGTTGGAGCCGGTTTTTTAAACTTGTTAACAATTGAGCAAAATGGGAAAACAAGGCGAAGTCACAATGGCACTGTTTGAAGTAGATAAATTTATTTTTCGAGTCGGCATAAAGTAAACAATAACAAGGTCGAAACCCTACCATATGAAAAATCGCATTAATTAGTCTTTATTTTAATGCGTTTTATTTTTCGCTATCAACAGTAATTTTATCGTTAACGATTTGCCGACTTGTCTTTCAAAAAGCCTTTAAGAAACGTAAAAAGAAATGTAAATTGAAGCTTTAAGAAAGTGTTTCGAACTAAGAGCGATCGAGCCCCGCTATCGCCTCGCCCCTATATCGACGATTTACTTCAATTAATCAAAAACACTCACATTTCGCCGAAGCTCGTATCACGAGTGTAGGTAAATATATTTTACGTAAGACGAGAATTTCAAGTGTTCCTAGTTGGTTTTCGACGATAAGAAGCAATGTTTATTTATTACTGTAATGTAAATATGTCAAAAGTTATTAATAAATTATGCGTTTCAATAAGTTACGATGATATTTAAGAATTAATGAAAGTCATTATCAGTACATCGTAAAACTAATTGGTAAATTAATTTCATTGCGCTAGTATTCCTTTAAAATCTGCACGTTCAGTCGATAACGCATATAAACGCATTATTATAAAGTACCTTACTATCCACATGGAATTGATGTCACAAGAAGCCACCTTTACAGAATTGCTTTTCTTCTATTTCTAGAAACGAACGGAAGACTAGTTATCACTCTACTGAATGAAAAAGGTTGTCCGTACGATAACGAAAAACATTCTTTTTGGAGGGGGCAGAATATTGCTCGTACGTATTGAAATGTATCGCTGAACTGTCGCACGTCTCCTATGGCCCCGTGAGCAAATTCCCCGAATGATTCGGAGGCAGAATTATTCGGAAACCATTCGGATGTATCATTGTATGGCTTTTCAGCGGACAGTAATTACCTCAAACGAACATATAATATCAAACGGAATACGAAGTTTGTCGTACTAAGTAGTGCAAGCACGGTGAAATGGCGAAAGTTTTCTGGTAGTTGGGGAGAGGATGATCCGAAATTACACAGCTACGGTCAACATTGTACAGTAAGACAATAAAATTTAACTTGAATATTAGAATTTGGTTGTATCTACGGTTACAAAGATTTGGGAAAATAAACATTAAAATTCGAATTACTTACACGCTTTCAGCTCAAACACTCAAATGTAACACACACGGCCATTTCGGAGGGCGTTTTTATCGCAAGGCTTTTATGCATATTAAGTAACAAGTTTAAATATTTAGTATGTCCTTACATAATTGATAACTCGTTCATAAATTTTTGAATATAGAACTTGGAGCTGTGGACACGTTAATTTTTTAAATCAAAATGCAGTATTATATGTGGTACGTTCTAATGAACACTACCAAAAGAGATGTCATTTTCCCAATTTTCAGCGCCCGTTGAGTATATTTTGTCAATCATTCAGAAATCGTGAGATGCGGTCTGATGTGACGTCAGAAAAAATTTTTCTTTGTCGTGCCTACGTTTCGATCTTTATTGAGAACATCTTCAGGGCTTAGGATTTACAAACATTATTTATATTTAACAAACACATGTAGGATGTGGAAGAAAGTTAATTTATACAATGCAAAATTTATTTTTTATACATTCAATCAAAGTATTTCTACTCTACTAAGAGAGTTTGTCTTCTGCGTAATTGTGCCATTCTTGGGTGTCGTGTTGAGAGTGCCAGTGAGATATTGCTGTTTTATGTACATACTAAAAATTTTATTCTGCATTGTATAAATTCACTTTTTTCCACATACTACATGTATTTGTTAAATGAAAACAATGTTTGTAAATCCCAGACCCTGAAGATGATCTCGATAAAGATCGAAACGTTGACAGGATAAAGGAAATGTTTTTCTGAAACTTGCATCACACCAGACCGCATCTCACGATTTCTGAATAATTATCGATTAACGGTCACTACACATACTTTGTAAAATTAATACAACCCGCTTAAATTGGAATGAAATAACATCCAAATTATCGAATAAGATTCTGTCCCTCAGACATTTCCTTGCATTAAGAAACCATGTTATAACAAATTCTTATCCTATTTAGGACTAAATGGATCTAGCATTAATTAAACTTTGTAAAACCCTAATGATATTTATATATAGCCACTGAAAGCTCGTCAATAAAGCATAGGTCTATTAATTCGCATGTTTTTATACACTCTGTTAAATTAATACAGAATTACACTATTCGGTTTTAATAATTTGGATTTGGACTTATATAACCTCAAATCCGGACATGTATGTATATACATACACATGCAAAGTTGAGCTTATCACTTCGCCTGGGTCAGACCGAGGTCTTATCTATCCAGCCTCTGAGGTTGAGCTCCGGATGCTGTCAACACACACATTCACCCTCTCATTCATTCTTAAATACATTCTTTCATATTTCACCTCATTGGCAATGGAATCCTCAGAATTCCCCCGTTTCTCTTATACCTACTAACCTAATTGAGGGATGATTCCACCATCGTCCCTCTCACACATTCATTCTCAACACATGCAAGAGAAAAACACAAGATATAAGTACTATACAAAAAACAACCCTTTTTCTCCAAGAATCGGAATAGGAAACACAAATACTCGTTGCCGTGCTCAAAACACGATTCTCACATCGGGTGGCATTCCTACGTGTTCTCCACTTAGAGCCAATTGCACCTCTC
The DNA here is from genome assembly GCA_039619505.1 of Cimex hemipterus. NCBI lineage: Eukaryota > Metazoa > Arthropoda > Insecta > Hemiptera > Cimicidae > Cimex > Cimex hemipterus. The sequence continues at coordinate 6,663,227 of CM077108.1, forward strand.
AATAAGATGGGACACATCGAGCAATATTTCTTTACATGTCGGAGTAAGTGTCCATGTGCCAATCTCGCATGGCGGATCCTTAATAAGGCGGGGATGACCCTTCTTCTACGAGTCAGTCCTTCGAGGGCCGCCTATCGACAGTTCTCTTCATAGAGAGAGTTTCTCTGTCGAGTAGTGTTTCGTGCTTCGATGCTTTATTGTTTTCTTTCACTTCTGGTAGAAATTACTTCCGATATGGGATCTTTTGTGTTGATTCCTTTTTGCAAACTTAAAAGCCTTAACTTGTGAGATTTCTTCATGGGAGTTGCGGGGTAATGAACCTTGTAGTTCGGTCGTTAACAGAGCAAAACGATCGGAAACGTCCAAATTAAAAGCTTTAGCCAAAACACGAAACATTGACCTCCATAACTAACAAATCAAATTTTATCGACTTCTTACACAAAATAGGGAACTATTATTTGTATAGAATGTCAAAAATAACATAAAATGTTGTTACCAAACATTTTTTGCCGTACAAATTTAGCTTGAGCTGAGGTTGTTTGGCGCTCATAGTTAACCAACAAGTAAACAATTCAGATAATTAGAAAGGATGAAATAGTGGAAAATTCCTAATTAAAAAATATATTGAACAAGAGAAAAAATTTGTTACAAAGAGAACATGAATTAGTTCATGATGCTGGTAAATTCGTTTTACTGAAAATAATTATCATAGAAGTTAAAAAGGTGTGAAACCATATTGTTTGGGAAATCGCTCAGTTGGACAAATCACATACCCTTGGCCTCATTTCTTTACCGCGGTACCACCGACCTTCGTTTCAAAAACGGAAAATGAAGTCAGCTCTTATACAACAGCTGATAGGAAAGAAAAATTCATGAACATATTGTAAAATTATTTTTGATGAAAAATCGTTATTATATTTCGATTCTTTTACAAACTATGGGTTGGATGAGCGTTTGTCTTATACACGCAGAAGCTGGTAGATGAAGTGCACCCATCGATGACGATATACAAGACGCCTAATCGGTTGGAGAAGGGTGAAAAAAAATTGGGTCATCGGACCTTCGCTCCGCTGGTCAACGTCCTTGGTCTTTCTGCGGCTCTCATTACCGATGTCGAAAGCTTGCCATTCTGAAGATGCCCTGCCGCTACTCGTTCTGTTTTCCTCGTGTATAAGTTACGATTTATTCCTCTTCAAATTTGTTCAAAAAAAAATTTAGTCGACATGTTGTTATTCGACATTGTTGAAGGGGGTGTTGTTGCCTGCAGAAACTTGTGTCTAGTCGTTTTCTTCAGCATTGATTAGAAACGGCGTTTTCGATCGCAGAAAATGTATTTTGTCTGTATTGCTTTTTCTTAGAACGTCTTACTGTTTTTCTAATTATTATGGACTTCGATTAATCCGATCACACACCAGGTGGTCAAATTTATAAAATGTTGCAAATCTCGGAACAGCGATTTTTAATTTTATTACACACTGCACTGCACTGAAAACTAATATGATTTTTCACCTTGCTTCTTTATCGACCCGCGTTATTAGTTGCAGAAATACATCTTATCATAATACAAATAAAAATCCAAAAACGGCTAATTAAGCCGTGGCAGATAAGTTATAAGGAAATCGTTCGAAAATATAAAAATCCTGATTGTTGGCCGTTTATTTTCTCCTAGGCTCCCACCTAGTCGCAGATTCGGGCTCAGACCCGTTTAGGCAGTCTCTGTAATTCACCAGGTCTATTTCGGAAACGTTTTTAACGAGTGATCATTTGAATAAAACTTCTCCCGTTCTCTATTTAAAGCCTTAAGATTTTCGTCAAAAAGGCCTCTTTTGTCAGGGCGGCTGGAAGGTATCTCCATTGGCATTTCCTTTCAACAACTAGGATTTCTTAAGCTGCCAAATTGTTAAGATAGTTTTAATTTCTTTAAACCTTCACACAATTTCCGTACAAAAAATAATCAAATACATTCATTAAATTAACATCAAATTGGTATTAATATTGGAATATATTCCATGCTTAACTTTCATTAATAATTACCCTTATTACGAACAGGTCTAGTTACAGAACACGTAGAATTTACAGTTGTGTGTGCTTTCGGTGTTTATATTCTTTGAGGCCGATGTATTTGATCAACTGGCTTTATTTCTTTAAATTGCAGTTATATTCCTTCTTGTGTAGGTTTTTTTATCCTTGATTTATATTGACGAAATGAATTTCAAAAGCTCAGTTAAACCAGGTTCATTAAAACAGTTCTATGTTCAGTTTTGGTTTATGTACACTGATGATCAATCGAATCCTTATTTTCATCATTTCCTTGATGATTCATCCCAGAAAAATTTGAGTTAATGTAAATAAATGTCGATGTTTTTAATTTTAAATTTTATTGTAATACACACTTGAAAAATAATATGATTCTTCGTCACCTTTCTTCTTTATCGATCCGCGTTATTTGTTGAAGAAATACGCCTTTATCATATTGAAAATAATAATGGAAAAAAGGCTAATCGAGTCATGGCAGATAAATTAATCGTCCATATCGCTCGCTATATCTTTGTAAACACGAGTCCCGAAAGTTTTCACAAAAAAAAATTATCTGATGTTTTTTCTTTTTCGGTCTGGCCTCTCAAATGTGTTTCGGCATATCGCCTCTTCAGTGGATTTTATACAAATCTCTACCTCATTATCTTTTACACTTTACAACATTTCAGCAAAGGAGAAAATCAAAATTTTCATTACATACTAGCAGGCAAAAAATTCCGCCCACTATATAACTTAATTTGTATAGATTTTTACATAGTATCAGAGTTTCACGTTTTTTAACATTTAATAATTGAGTTTTTGTAAAAAAAAAAAAAAAGAAAGAAAGAAAAAAAACCGGAGAAAAGAAAAAGACGGACAGATAAAATTTGTTTAAGATTTTTAATTACCATTTGAATTTCGCGTATTTCCTCCACTTGCCTTAATTTATCTCGAAGACGACTCGGCATTCTTTATACCAGCGTGAAAATGTCTCTTTGCTGGAGATTAGTCCCATCTTCAAAAAGGGTCCTTACAAGATCGTGGAGTCTATCAGGCTATCAGGATGGGAATGACATGCTCTTATTCGTGTTTTGAGGTTATCCTATAAATGTTCCCATGGGGTTCAAGTCTGTAGAACGAGCTGGACGACTAAGACACTGTTGAAGGTAGGTTTGTACTAAGCGACCGACTTGTGGACGAGCATTACCGTGCACCTATTCTACCTACCTATTCTAATAGGATTGTCGCCGATTTCATCGAGGCGATAACAATGCATGATGTTCCAGAATTTCATCCACATAGCGAGTGGCCGTCAAGGACCCTCCACGAACAACAACCAACCATGTGCGACTCTCCATCGAAATTCCCGCCTTTAACAAAACTGGGCTAAGTTGAACAGGTTTGACTCTGGGAAAAATTTCAGGCTTTGCACCTTTTATTTGCTTACTCGACTCTCTTTCACGTCCATCTGGAGATAGTAGAGCAAATCACTTGTAAAAGGTACAGCAGAGCAAACGCGAGCTGTGTTTTCTGGTCAATTCTGGTTCTCTTACGGGGCGAAAAGTCATCAGGCCACACCGATTTAATATCCTTCGAGCAGTGTGTTGAGAAATTTGGACACCTCAAACCTCCTGCAGCTCGCTTAAACAACATGAAGGTGCCGGTTTCGCAAAATTCTCAAAGTCAAAAAACGGTCATCCTATGGTTCTGTTAACGTAAAGCATCCAAAACCGGGCTTTCGATGGCAAGACCCAGTTTCTCGAAAACGTCTAACGGCTGCATTTTTATGTTTAAAAATTGACATTAAGAAAATAAAGATGAAAATTAAACAGTTCTGAACTATACTTCAGAATACAAGTGAGACTGAATAAACATTTGAAATTATGTAAAAAGTAAACATTGAAAAATCCTTTATCATTGTTTTAGATTGAGGATTAAGTGTGTACGTCTAATTAATATTCCTATCTTAAAGCATAGAATCGAGAAAATGGAAAAAAAATCAGTTGGGTGCAATTTTTGCCAGTCAGTGTATTTTAATATCATAATAATATCAATAGTGGTCTTATCGGACGGCCTCTTTAGAGCATAATCCCCCCTTTACAAAAACATATATTTGCATAAATTTTCAATAATTTATGATTTTATGAGAACAAATGAACAATTGGAAAGGAGGCACTCAATTTCTTCGTCTAAACTAATAATATGAGCATATTTTATGTTGTTGGCGAAGGCTGATGAATGAAATGTCTGTTTTTCCTGTAGTAAAGGTATTTGGTTTTTATCCCCAGTTTTTTTACACTACTTTTGTTTGAACAATTAATTGGTTTAAAGAAATTTCCGTTCTGCACTCGTCCCATTTTCAAAAGCTTCAAATTTATTCGTAATTTTTATAGCAATACTAGGTTAAAAGGCCTAAGACTGTTTAATGATCATCATTGATAAGTTTTAATTATAAGTTAATGTGGAATTCCAAAATTGGTTTTGGATTGACCTTTTGATTTTGAGTGTGTTTGAATAATGTAAACAAGATATGTCAATTTTGACGGAAATAGAATTCATTAGATCTCCGATAACAGAGTAGTATAGTAATACAGTTATTTTATTCGAAATGCATATAAAAAATTGAAAAAAATATTATTATCAATTATTGTGTTGGATTGCAATGGATAAGGCAATGGCCCAAATTTAATATCGCTAATTTTTTAAAGATTGTGATTAACACAACAAACGTTCTATTCAAATCCTTCAAAAACAGCAATAACAATAGATCGATAAAATAGTTTTGGTGTAATACCTGGAATTGTGTATCCAGTCTGAGTGGGTCGGTTTGAACTTTTTGGAGAAGACATGCACTTGGGAAGAAAATCTGGAAAAGGCGAACGTATTTCTGTAGGCGGACGTCACAGCACATTCACTCCAGGGCAACAGTTATCAAATGTAAGCGGGCACCACGTTCACGGGTCCCTTCCACCTTCGATCCGCAATCGTGCCTCCCTACTTCCTCCTGCAAACGCCGGTATCAACAAACCGATTCGTATTTCCGTCGATTAAGCACCTTTAAACACAGACGACGACTCCTGTAATAAATGAGTTAATTCCTATCACAGTTTCTGACTCTTCGGTTCTTGTTTGCAGATGTAGACACCAAATTGGCAATCAGGATTAAGCGTTTTATCGAACAAACGGATCGAGGTTGTAAAGGAAACACACCACCCAGGAGGATGAAAAATGAAATAAAAACACCTTTTTTTATGATAAATATCAAAAAAGAACACACTTTCAACTATATTTCGTTATAGAAGACATTATTAATAAACTACTTTAGTAACTAATTAAAATACATATTATAGTCCTTATTTGACAGATTGCAGCGCCGGACAAAGTAAACTTGCGCCAATGTCATCATCGGTGGTCTTTTTCGAACGACACGCTTAGGAAGCGTTTAGAAAAATATGGCAGGTTAAATGGTCTTTTGATCACGCACAATTAGCCCAGGTGGAAAACATTGTTGGTGATCCAAATAGATATAGATTGATAAAAGGTATTTCCGCCTTCCTTGAATTCCCTGGAAACAGTATGGGAACCGGAGGGCGGTGAATTGGAGAAAGGTCTGTTTTCGATTATTTCGTCTTCACCTGCTGACAGTGTATCAGCAGTTACGGAACGTGATCTCGAAGTGACGGTTTGGTCGGTCGTCATTTGGACTGGGCGAATTGCCCGAGTGGGCATCGGAGTCGAACTCGTCGTCGTAGTGTCCTCGGTGGTCATCGAAGCAGGAAAGGAATAAAACCCTTCTTTTGCCGATTCGATCAAAGGGTATTTTCTATCACCGCATCTCCCGGTGTAGTCGTCATCGTCAATAGACCAAAACATAATGCCGCCAAGGTTTTGTTCTCTAGCGTACTCGCCCTAAAAGCCATAAAAATATGATACTTTTATATCCGGTGATTATTTATAAACTACCTGGACTAGAGTTAACATAATTCTTTCACAAAGTATGAATCTGAAATGAAAAATATTTTTCAACGTACGCCCCCAGGATTAAGCAACTTTTTTTTCAAACTGGAAGGTACCATTTTAAATACGGAATTAAATTCTACGACTGTTTTAAAGAAGATTTTACTTCGAGCACATTTATTTTAGAGTTTGTCGTTGGAGCGTTATTAAAGTTTGAAAAAAAGTACAAATTTTATTTATCTCAATCGTTATTCGTTTACATCCTAATAACTTTAAGTTAATTAGTTAGTAGTAAGTAGTAATACTTTATTATGTTAATCCTAGTAAATTACATTTTCAAAATGGGCATACAAAGCAAAATTCTATTATGGAATTTACAATACGTCGCACTTGATAGGAAGTATGTAGTGTTATGCTAATTAGAATTATCCCAAATATTGGCAATTGTGACGATTCAATTTTTTGGATTGTGAGTAAGCATTGATAATTTTTCAAATTTCAAATTTCGTTTATTTTAAGGAATTAAGAGATAGTTTGTTTTCAACTCCAGCTAATCAAAATTTGATATTTTAAAGTGTTGTGTTTTCGTCGAAAAAAAATATGCCGAGGTGGCTCTAGATGTTTGGAAGAAAGGGTAGAATTAATTTATGCTTTTTGGAGCCCCCATAATTTTCACAGCGTGCCCAATGATCCGGATCGTCCCGTTGTTATCCCGCAAATAATCAACAAATTTGGACAAACCGAAACCGTCATTTTAAGAACAGAACAGGTAGATTTTATTATAAAAAATTACGAAAACAACTTTTGATTCTATTTTTAAACACTGTAGATCCGAATTATTGCCGTATTTTCTTTTAAAGGGAGCAATAGACTTAAGAGGTGGTTCTTCTCGACTTTGTCGTCCTACCCAAACCTGCCAGCACGTCGCCACTAAGAGTTTCGAACAGTTCGGTCTGAAATATTCTCAAGAAAACCAAATTTCATTCATACAAAATTCAACTGCTTCATATCTTAGTGAAGATGATTCAGTTAGAAGCCTTTAAATTTTGGAAATTTTGAACAACAGACTTGCAGTTGAACTGGGTTTGGCGAGACAATTTTTTTCGATATTGGGATAATTCTAATCTTTGTGCAATGAGCAAATCACACATATTAAACGTCTGGGCTGGGATCTTAGAGAACCATATCATACGGCCTTTCTTCGTCAATGGCAATTTAAAAGGAGATAATTACCTTGAGCTCCAAGGAGAAATGATTTGCCCGGTAATTGACGCTACGGTGGAAGAAAATGAGGAAAAATTTGAGGAAGGACAAATTTTTTTCCAATACCACCTAGTGAGCGCTACCTCACTGCACAAGAAACGTGAGAGACACTTTGGATATCCATTTCCCTTCAATAATGATAGGAAAACGAGGTATAAAGGAAAGGATCTAAGAATATTGTAGAAGCATAACACCAGATACTTTCTGTGAAGTGCGAAATGAAGCATAAATTCTGTTTTAAGATTTTGGCTTGTATGGAGATCAATGGTGCCCATTATTTAGAAAATGTAGTGCACTAGTGCTAGCATAACAAAGTTGTAAAGAGCTAATTGAATTAATAATTAGTAATTAACTTAAAGTTACTAGGAGATGATTGAATGACGATTGAGATGAATAAAATTTTAACTTTTTAGTTTTTCAAACCATAATAACGATTAAACAACAAATTCTACAAAAAAAAGTGCCCGAAGAAATATCTTTAAAAAACAACCGTACAATTTAATCTATATTCAAAATGATACCTTACCGTTTAAAAAAAGTGCTGAGCCCTGTGGACCTTACGTTGAAAAAACATTTGACTTCAGGTTCAGCTGGTACATAAAAAATTAAGGAAAGGCCAGTCTATTTTTAATTAGGTCTATTTAAAGTAAATAAAAGGGGCAGATTATAAATAATCACCCGTTTTACATATTTACTTATTTTATTCAGTAATTCTGTGTTTTTTGTCTTTCTTTAGTAGTGAAAACATGAATATAATACGTAGTACGATATGTAAATTTGTAAAACCTCGGCAGAGGAAACTAATGAAATAATATATTTGACAAAAATTAACAAGTGCTTTACCTTTCTTCTGGCGCTGCCTTCATCGTCGAAACTAACCCAACTTTTACCTTTGTGTGCATAAGGACCCAAGGCGGTTCTGTTGACGTGCACCACCTGCCAGCCTTCTTTTATTATATCTTGACAGATCTGTGGTTAGAGAAAAGCTGTTGATGTTTATATCATAATATAGATTGATAATTTTTCAAATAAACAGACAGAAAAATATAAGAATATAAGCACGAACGAGATGTAGGCAATGCATAAATCAAATTAGAAAGAACAAATCAACTCCGAACCAAAGGATTTATTACACTGTGGAGGTCTGAGAGAAGAACGTTTTGACGTTAAAGATATTGGGACCAAAATCATTTGGGGCGATTAAACTTCGAACAGGTTCAACAACAATCGCAGATAACTAACGCAACGTTTCATATATTAATAATTGCTTATATATTAATTTCTTAGTTCCTGAACATTTTCGTCTGCTGTTGTAATTGGCTAACAGGTTATCTGAACATGATGTCGACAATGGACAGACCCACTAATGAAGATGGCAAGACGCCTAAACACCGTCGAACAGAAAGCGTGGAGCAGTCCAAAATGACCACAAACGAAAAAACTACAGGTTCGTCGTCCCGCATACAATTATTATTGCATTATGTAGATAAGAAGGCCCGAGGTGGACCAGCGACATCAGCAATTAACAGCAAGACGTCGAGAAAATGGGCTTTCATTCATTTCAATTTTTTTCATTACGCCAAAACCCTGCCACAATATGCATATTATCTATTTGCAAATTATTTTGTGCGTTATCCACAGGAAAATGTTTGCATGCACGACATCTGAGAGTGCTTATTTCTGGGTGTGATTTTCGTTCAAAAAGCGTTGTCAGTTTCTTACCTCGTAGAAAGCCTTGTAGCCAATTTCCCTAGTCGAAACGCCTTCTGGCCCCTCGCCATCCGACGGCGAACCGATTTGATGCATATTTTCGTCCATCAGAGTAAACGTCCTCCCGTACGCTGGAATGCCAAGGACGATTTTCTCTCGTGCGACTCCGTGTTCCAGGATAAATCTGACGGTCCAGTCCTGTAATGAATTACGATTTAATATAAGAATAACAGTACAAGCGAAATGATTTTGCCTAATACGTACCACATTCAATTTGGCTTGATCGCCAACTTCTTGAGGTAGTGCATAGAGGGGAGAATGGTGGTTGACGACGAGATCCGTTGAAAGGTGGTAATCGTAGCACACTATGGTTATGAATTCGACATACCTGAAAATACACTACCGTTGAATTGTAATTCCCGTTGTTCTTAAATTTCCTAACTTCATGATATTTGACTCTTGGTAGTACTTTCCAAGTGCTCAAGAATAACTTATAAAAAATTCAAAAACGTTACGATTTGTTTCAAGTACTTTTGTATTTCTGGAAGGTCAAAACCTTTTTCGATGTATTCTGTGTTTTGCGGGGCAGAAGTAGTCAACAAGAGTTTATCTAGGGTCGTATTCTCAGCGTCAAATTCAGTTTTCAGCGTCTGAAAAGTAGGTTACTTATGTAATGTTAATTTATTTCGTAAGAAGCAGAGAGGGCTCTCAGTACCTTGAGAAGCTCGACAAAATTGTTTCTGTCGTTATCAATCGAACCTTCCCTAAATGCCGGATACTGCCAGTCGAGGTTTATCCCCTCGAATTTGTATTGTCTCAAAAACTCTATCACCCCCTTGGCGAACGTCCTGCGGCTCTCTTCCGTTCTGGCGATGGCCGAAAACCGCTTGGAACCCTCTCTCCAACCGCCGATGGCCGCGAGAAGTTTCAAATCTTTGTTCATCATTTTGAGATCGGCGAACTGTTGGAAGCCTTCTACAAATCAATCAATCACTCTATCAATCCGGCGCTAATAAAGAAATGAGCCATACATTGAAGAACACAATTCAGACTTACTTCTGTCGATATCCTGAAAAGAATCGAACGCAGCAAGGCCGCCCAAGTCCTCCTTGAACGTAAGAAACGCATAAATCAAATGGGTGCACAACGAAGGATTTATGTCCTTCGGAAAAAATGACAATGCCCCAGGCCGATACGAACTCCAATTTGTGTAATAGCAGACGATCTTTTTGTTTTCCATTTGTCCATTACGCTCTGAAATTATTTCATGCCACCTTTTATTGTAATAACTCGACTCTTTTCGATTTATCAAGAGATACAAAAGAAAAACTGGTTTCTCGAGGTTCGATGGTCCGAGGAGAATCTTCTCTTGTACAAACCACTTCCTGCCAATGCATCAGGTGATAAAATATTCCGTTTGTTGAACGATATTTTTACAGCTAATGGTCTAATTGCATTAGATCCACAGATGGTGCAAAAACAATGACTAGCCGAACGATCGGAGTGAATATTAAATAAAAGATAAATTGGAGGATTGCAGCAGTTGTATTCTCCACAGACATTCTTTTGCTATGAAACAAATGCCAGCCTCTTTTAAGAAAGTTTTGGATGAATCTGTCGCGGCCATTGAAGTCAAAACTTTTCATACTTGTATGTGACGATTGGCAAACCTTCATCAATCTTCTCCATTCAGAAGTGAAGAGGCTTTCCTGTGGGAAAGCACTTTCCCGATTACAGGAATTACGAGAAATTCTCAATTCCCAACAACTCGAGATACAATGAAAGATCATGAATGGGTGGTAGAACCGTTTAATAAAGCCAATCAGTGAATCTTCAAGGGAATACACCCCAAGGCTCCAAAACAAAAAATTTAACCAGTCGTTGAAAAAGCAAAATGTATTCTTTCATTTGCCACAATTTACCTATGCGAAAACGCATTTTCATTCTAAACAGCCACCAAAACTAAGTTGTGTAACTTTAATTTACAAGAAGTATCCAATTTTAAATACTCGAATGAGGGGGGGGGATCCGCCCTGGATTTTGCTGTAGAAAGCCGTGGGCCAATAACGAATTGCAAAGATTTTGCAAAAAGGCCTTTGTTAAATATTATAATGCATATTATTTTGGTATTTAAATTTTGAAATAATAATTTTCTATTCTTTTAATATATTTTATTGTATATGTATTTACACTTAAAAACGTATAGGAAACGAAAATAATTGAAGTCAAATTAGAATTGCAATTTGAAGATGAGCTTTTTGGTTATTGTACTGAAAATCATTTGCACGCTCCTTGTCTAGAGTAATGATATCCGGTGTACCACAAGGCTGCGTATTAGGAATTTAATGAGTAACTCACGATTTCATATTATAGACATTCCTACACGTCGGCTAGTCGACGATGTGGCATCACGCAAACTCTTGTATACAAGCTGAAGAAGAAATAACAAAATAGTGTCGAAAATAGTGGATTGAAGATGTATCAAATTTCCGTGATACCCTGCAATATTAGGAACATCAACTAGGTAACGAAAAAATCTAATTAATTATTCGTTAGATTTAGGATTCAGGTGAACCCGGATTGAATGGTTAAGTGCCTAACAACCAAAAGTCGGCAAAGGTTCTCTTCGACATGTGCCAAACGTAAGACCTCCATTATACCTAGAAACGAAACGTCTATACATAATTGGCCAATCGTGCAGAGAAATGCATCCACCACTCAGATATTATAGACTAATTACAGAAAATGATGAAACTCTACAACTAGACTGTAGACAAGTGTCAACACTCGCTCACAACTAGCACACCACCACCTTGACATGAAAAAAGTTAAGCCCAACTCCTTGAACTTTAGTTCACAAATTATGTTATTGTTAAGCTGGTATCCGTTATTTTATTTAATTGTTTAAAAAAACTCTGAATTATTAATTTGAAGGTTTCCAGTGTGCAATATCCATTAATAATTGAACCTGCGAATTAGGTTTCGCATAATAAAATGCATTTCCGCTCAAACATTTTAAGAATAACTAAGTGAATGATTAATTAATAAGAAATTAATAAAGAAAGAGGAAGGCCTCGTTCTTTAGTTGTGTTCCTTCTTTCCAAACTCATTGTTTGTCAATATAAACTATTTGAAGTATAAACTAGTAAATTCAATGTACAATAAAATATACCTGAGATGAGATCCAAGCTCTTCCACAGACTCGCGTCTATTAACAGAATGGATACATGTTAGTCATTTTTGCGATCGTAAAACCCCATCATACGCACCATCGCCCCCTCCCAAAGTTCAGTCACGTTTCCGTACTTTAGCTTGGAAAGCCCAACAGGGGAACCCCGTCTTCATTCCTGGGGAACCAATGACTTCCACGTTATTTCCAATTACTCTTCTTAAGTATAAAAAAAGTTAAAACTTGAATTTCATGATTCATAATGAACTTTTGGATGAAATCAGAGGGACTTAGTCACTATCGCTATTCTTTCTTTGGTTATGAAATATATAACTGACATTACATTGAACATTAAGACAGACGCGCGCGCGCGCACGCATGGATATTTTCGTTTGTTCCTTGTAAATTTATTTTTACAATCGTATCTACTTATTTTGTCAAAAAACTGAGATACAAATTACGTATATGTATCGTTCATTTCTATCCTCCCCTTTACAAAAGCATATACAGATACTCGAAATCCCTCCACCACTTGAACGGACGAATAATTTAACGAGTTAAACGTGTTTAGGCGGTAGATGTACTAAATTAGAACGTTATAGTTACTTTAAAAATTAATTTCCCTCATCTTTTGTTCAAATTTGCAAATTTATTTTTTATTCATTGGCCATTATTAAATTACTTTTTTAATCAAGCTCGCTTACAAAATTTTATTATACCTTATAATAAACATAAAAGTTGTATTGATTAGGCTAAAATATGAATTTATGGCATTTTCCCTATTTTTCACATACATTTTACATAGTTATAAATTTTTGAAAAATTACTTACTCGTGTGGGCTCTAAGATATCTTGCTGATATTAACTTTGCTTTTCAATATATTCACTCAGTACAAGAATTTAACAGTACAGACAATCTCACAAAGAAGCCAATCGTTCAAATGCTTCAACCTTTACACTTAAAAATCTTGTGAGACCTCTTCCCCCACTGGTTCTTCAGAAATGGCCTTGGTATAAAAATATTCCCATCACTTATTTCCAAATCTTTTTTTTAATCTATTTTAAGTTTGCTTCTAATTTTACAAAATTTGACCTTTTGTCCTTGCTAAGTACAATTTGTATGCATCATATATTGAATCTTAACGACCTCTTTATTTTAAAGAAATCCCGGGGGACCGAAGTTCAAGTTCCATTCACGATACTAATTTTTCATCCCAACCACGCTTGATTATCTAGGATTTGATTTTTTTAAAGGAATGAGGGGAAAAGGATTGGAAAATAAACTCATTACGAAAACTTTTGTTTATATTTTTTTTTCTTAATTTTATACTTTTTTTTGTTTGACAAGAAATTATTGATTTACAAATGTTCTAAATTTATTAAACACAATCAAGCCCCACATTCAACAATATACAACTCAGTTTTACAGCAATAAGCAACAGATTGGTTTAAATTGTTTATATTCATATAATTGTTATCTCTGACAAGATAATTGAAAAAGAGAACACACACACATACACCCAAACAATGAAGGACTGCAATGCTTTCCAAAGCAACAATTGTTATTTTTGTTTTGTCTTTACAATAACTATAACAAATAATATTTTTAAAATATAATTCATGAGAATAACATAAATAAATGCATTTTATGAAAGTAACAAAAAAACCATGGCTACTTTAAAATTTTACTCATGCCATGGAAATAAATAAAACTTCATAAATTATTTTGTTGTGTCAATTAAGCAAATAAAATGACTCAGTTTATTACATACTTTTTATTCAAGATCCCTTTTGAGCGATAGTACAATTTTTTTACTTTTTTTTAATTTTTTTTTGTAATTATGTAAACTGCTCAAAAAGAAAGTAAAAATTACTGTACAATAACCACCCTAGACATACTCTAAACAATCAGTATTTTATTGTTTAAAGGAAACAAAATGGAAAAAATTAGAAATTGCGAGACACCTTACAAATGAATATTCACTCTTTATACATACATTTATATTCAGCTGTAATTTTCTTTTTCCAAAGAGAGGTAATTTTTTTTTAATTTTTTTCTTTTGTTAGGAAAAAGTAAGTTTGGTCATGTTAAGAATAAATACAAGGCCAAACAATGGTCTTGTAATAAATCCTTTATTTTAAATATTCCTCCTCACTTTGGGAAGTTCATTTTTTTTAATTTATGACAAATTATGCCACAAAGCCAGCATGTAGATAGACAATTTTTTGTAAGTTAATATTTTATCATTGTTACATAATTATTTCATAATTTTTAATATTAATTATTTTGCCCAAATATTTCACATGAATCACTCATTTACAAAACTGTACATTTGAGGTACGGTTGACAATTTGTTTTTCCATAGTAACTTTAATAAATTTGTGCATTAGAGTTTTGACTTAAAAACACAGCTTATTTACTCATTTATAAGAACAAGAATAATAATAATAATAATGAAAAATAACACAGCACTATAACTGGATCAAATATTTCTCTCGCGCTCATTTATTTCAACTTCTTTGTCAATGTACAAAAAATGAAAGAAAGATACAAGCTAATAACGTTTTTTTCTGCAGTACAAAGAAGCAAACTTTTTTTGTGTTTTAATTTTTTTTTTTTAAATAATTTTTTGTATATGAATACATCCATATAGAATCCTCTACTAAGGATTTTATATATATGAGAAAGTAAAAACAATGTATTTACCACTTTAACACCCCAAGTACAATACACTGAAACACTTTAAAAATTTATTATTTATTTTTTAAAAGTCAAAGTTGGCTATCAGAAAAAAATATGTATAAATTAGGTTGGAGAAATGGTGGCAGTATTTTTTTTTTTTTTTTTTTTTTGCATTTTTTGTATTTTTTATTTTATTTTTTGTAATGTTGATAATCAAGAGTACTGGAATCATGAGCGATTGGTTTCAGTTTACGCTCACAGCACCATTTCACACTAAATTGTACTCTTTTAAGTTTGATTGCAGTATAGTGTCCTTTACAGCTGCAAAGACAAATCGTATATTCTCCGTATCTGTGAAGAGGAAAAACTATTAATCTTCTCACCATCAGATTTCAATTAAAACAGATTCATTTTGAAAAAGTTTCCTTATGAAGTATTGAGTTTTTTTGTAAGACATTACAATGCTAGCAAGTTACTATAAATGAAATATTATGATTTTGCACATTTATTTTTATTTTATTTTTTAATTTATAACCATTCACATAGACATGCACTCATTCGGTTAGAAAATATTACCAAGTTTAATCACTTTAACACATGCACCCTCAACCCCAAATTCATCACCGTACAAAATTTTAAGCATTTTTTATTGAAACTATCAAAAAAGAAAATGAGGATTTCCTTCTGACTTATTGAGACAATAGAAATGAATTTTTTTAAAAATATATAAAAAAAGAGGTGTATGCACAAATAGATAAATTTTACCAAAATGATAAAACAAAACTAAATAATAAATCTATTTTACAGTATGAAATTAGTTATACATTTACTTATTAGTTCATCATTTTATTTTGTCTCAAACCATCTTCAGAATTAAAAGTTTATGGTTAACATTTCACAATTTCTAATATCAATTGCATGCAGAATAGAAGGGTAATAAAAAAAAAACAATGCTTCTTCTTTTTATTTTATTGTATATGTACAAAGCCAAAACATAAACCTGAAACCCGACAACTATGTAACTTAGATTAATAAAATATAATAAAACAGTTTGGAAATAAATTCAAAAATGGATTAGGCTAAATTAAATTCCTTTAATGCCGATTGCATTATTGTATCCTTTACAGCACAGAACACCAACTTAATATTTTCCGTATCTGTAAGCATGCAACATCCACAAAAATTACAAGTTAGCAAAACAGAAATTGTTGAAAGCAAACAAATAAAATAATAAAGTAACAGCAAAGCAAGAAATGGAAAACACACGGGTTAGATGAACATGCAGCCAAAACATGCTTTTTTGCCCCAGGCACACCGGTAACAATGTCTACCTGTTGCACACGTGAAGTGAGAGTATATAATCTTCTCGCTGTCAGGGTTTAAGTCGACAAACATTCTGAGTATGAACTCTCTGGCAGCTATCGCATCTCGCTGTGGGCCTGGGTTATCAAGAATTTTACACAAATTAGCAAATATCTACATCTACATCAAAATACAATATGAATATAGTAATGTTACAAATTCAATTTAAAACCATTTTTTTTTTGGGGGGGGGGGAGTACAAGATTAAGTTTTTAAAAAAATAGCCTACTCAACTAGTTATGTTACAAATATTTTCAATTTACTGATTGAGAATTGGTGATTTTACTTGACTTGACCGCAAATTTTTATCACTACAATTACACAGTTTGACTACTTATTAATATTTTAATAATTCACTAAAAATTAATTAATAGTTAACAACAAAATAATAATATTAAAATTAAATCCCAGTTAACACAAGGGAACTGAGCCACTACGAGTATACCTAGTTGCATTACCATTTGAGTTAAGAGCCCAGGAAGAAATTTCAATTAAATGTGGTTTTTCATTATGACATAATAGAACAGAAATTTTCAATAATTCTGCAAAGTGAAATATGGTTTCAAGCTCTCACTTATCAGTTGATATGGCTGAAAATTTGCTATTAAAGGAATGGGTTGAGAGGAGGGGCTCAAAAAGTGAAAGACATTTAGGCTGAGAATACACATCCTTAATTACTAATTTATTACTAATACTAATTTCAAACTAATTTTCAAATTGTAGATAGGGGTCCAGCACATTATTAACTGTTCTAGTTTCAACTTTTATTTTGATAATTTATTCATAAATTTCTTTGAGGGAGTGCTCTTAGGTGCGCTCTTATTTATTGTTCTCTTCCTAAAATGATTATATACACCTACCTAAAAGTACTTTAAAAGTAAAAGGGAGGAGAAGTGTAGATATCTCAAGGATTTTGCTGACATACGAGCATACTGGTTAACTATTCGCAAAATATAACAAAACAAGAATGATACTATTTGAAAACATTTTCATATATGATATTTTGAATTATATTATCGCTGAAATGGCACTAACTAGTCCATTTTCTATTTATATAAACGAATCTCTGGTCTTCCTGTTCTGCCAGACACGTTTATATCATAATTTACTCGCAAAAAATGTAAAACCTTCCAAGAACTCTTTTCACTTATATTCAAAGAAATTGTCATGTTTTCAATTCTTCAATAATTAATTTATGTGTAATTACTTCAAAAACTATATTAAGGCTACAAGGGTGAGCGCGAAGCACCTATTTTGTGTGGTACTATCGATTTGGTCACCTGTAGCAGTAGTAAAATGAGAATAGAGCATCCTGTCCGGATCAGGGTTCTGCATACTATACAGTTTGAGAATGTATTCACGAGCAGCAACATGGTCCTGCTTTGGCCCTACAAAACCCGTAATTCTATTATCTGCTTACACTCTTTCTCCTGCCTCCTCAACTAAATTTTTTCTCATGGCCTAGCTTAAAATAAAAAGGTGGAAAAAAACATGCATTATTTATTTTTGGCTTACCATCATACTCGGGGAAGTAATCCACAAGATGTGAATACATGATCTTTTCTTCGAGCAGATCTTTTTTATTTAGAAAAAGGATTACTGACGAGTGCTGGAACCATGGGTATGTGATGATAGTCTTAAAAAGTGCTTTTGATTCTTCCATTCGGTTCTGTTCACAAAATAAATTATTTAGAAAAAGTCTACAATTTTAAAACTATAATAATAAAAGAATAAAAACCTCATTTTCCGATTCAAATAAAATCTGATCATATTCACTTAAAGCGACCAGAAATATTATTGAAGTAACATTTTCAAAACAGTGGATCCATTTTCTCCTTTCTGATCTCTGCCCTCCTACATCAACCATCCTATTAAGGAAAAAGTTATTAAAATACAACAAAAGAATATTACAAGAATATTTCATTAAAACGCAATTAGCAAAAAAATTAAAATAGAAATTCATGCTTTAAAATTGTACAGAGCATTCAACAAATTAGTGCAAAGAAATACAAACTGAAATGAAAGCCAAAAAATATATTGTTTATTCAACACAATACATTCTTGCTGTATTATACTACACATTATACATATTTCCTTGAATTTTTGTTTGTTAAAATAATATATATTTTTTATATTTCCACTTCGTTTTTAAAAATTATTTCATTGCTGCTTCATTCATTGTAGTGCTTCAAGGGATAAATTAATTTTATCTACTACTATGTAGTTTATAATATTCTGACGTTAAAATTATTACAGCAAATAAGAGATTAATTATTTCATTTTTAACTAATTAAAACAGATCACAAAATAACTAACTCAAGATATTTGTATTTAAATGTAGAACAAACGGTACTGTTCAAGTGTTAAACTTAATCAGTATAATACATTTATTTTAGCTGCAAATGAGGGGTGGAAATTAAATTGTGTTGTTCATTTGTATTTAGTTTTGAATTAATATATTTGGCACAAGGAGGTGAACATTATGTGAAAATTAAAATTATGGGTCATGATTACTCATAAGAGTCACAAACCCATAATAATTTTTTTTAAATTTGTTAATGAATACACGTTATGTACATGTAAAAATCAGAAAAAATCCCATCTGCCTCATCCAACAGTCAAAAGTGCATAATCACAAAGCTGTAGATAAAATTGTCATCAGCAAATAAAACTGGTGTAAGCTGAAAAGGGCATGGAAGTAAACATTTATTATCCCTAATATATAGGCGGTTAATGAAAGAGAAATCCCAGCTGTCAAAGGTAAATAAGAAGTATGATAAATTGAAACGTGACCGAGAAAAAAAAATACTATTACAATTGCAAAATAAATAAATAAAAGAATAAAGAAACTCAATACCTAAATATAATTGAATCGAGATCAAAAGGATATTCAATGATGCCAGTGGTAGGTGCCCTGGCTCTGAGGATGTCTTGCTCAGTTGGCAGATAGTTTGGGTTTTCAATCCTCTCCAGATCGCTCAGGTAACTGGTCATACCAACATGCAAACATGCATAATTACTTAGACAAACCTGTTTGTAAAGCATGCTTCATGCAAATGTGAACATTTTGAATTTTAAAAAAGAAAATAAGAAAAAAAAAGAAAACATGTCAATTGTGAAGATAAAAATTTCGATTTTGCCCATATGCCATATCAATTTAAGCCTTCGTGCAGTCCATCCAATAATTCAGCTATTCTGCCAGCTTCTTTTACCTAAACCGAATCTCCTCTAAATCAAATGGGTACTCTATGATCCCTGTTGTCGGAACCCTCACTCGCAAGATGTCTTGTTCAGTCGGAAGATAATTTGTAGCTGCTACTCTGTCTATTTCCATTAGATAGCTAATCAAGATAAAGAAATAAATTAAATCATTGTCAAACATTTTCAATGAAACTTTATCTATGCTGTTCATTTCCATACAATCTTAACGGTATTTTACCTTTTCCTGAAAATATTACAATTTATAAACTAATTTCAACGATATCAAAATTATATTATTTGAAATACAAATTAAATTAGGGATTACGTTTGAAGAACATAAGCATTAAAAAATATATGTATTATAGACAATTTGTAAAACATTTGTGGTCATTATGAAAAAGAAATGAACACAATGTGTACTTTCATATTTCCAAAATTTCAAATCAAAACATAAGACTAAAACTAATCACATGTAGACTAAATCTACCATACATATGTAATATTCCAGTGTCATAATGCTATATGTGACTACTTGTATTTGTTGTGTCTGTGTATCCGTAACCGTGTAGGCAGATAGAACCACATAATGTATAAACATTTAATATACATATAAACACACAAGTGAGTATTATAATCGTGGCAGTATACAGTGTACTCGCTTCACTTCAGGCCCTCTCGCTAGCCCTCGGGCCGCTCACCCTTGCCAAGAGGGTGGTGGGGTTCTCGTGCCATGCACTCGTCTATTTCCTACTCCACAGTACATGGTTACAGAACTTCCCTGAATTGGCTAGTTTTTTGTTGGCTTTTATTTTTTAAATTATTTTGTGTTAAGTGATTATCATTTCAATTAGCCTGGGTTCCCTCGCTAGAGAGTACATTTTGGTCTAGGGTCTCTTCCATGGAATGCCTCATGTCGAGATTCTAGCTTTCAGATATTTCAGCATGTTTTCTACCATAAAAGAGTGAACGATTTTAGTTTTAGATAAGAACTTTAAAAAATGATTCATGTTAGATATGTTTCGTACTGTATTATAACACTAACTGTATAAATGAATTAACATTTTTAGTAATGAATTGATTTTGTCATTATCCATAAGAATTTTCCTGAATGAACATTAGCCTACTGGACAAATTTAACAAATTATAAATGAAAATGTTATTTTATGGTTACTTAAATTTCCAGCCAACTTTTAAAAAGATAATATAATGCAAATTATAGAACAAACAAAAATAATGCGATGTTACAAAAATAGGAAATTAAACACTATGATTATAATATTTTAATCCTTCTTCTTCGCTCCAACTTTAACTATACTTGGAAATAAGATAGCAATTAAACTTTATAACTAACTCAGGAAAAAATTATACAAATTAAACAGTTATTTTGATTGAAACCAATAAGTTATTCTAAACCTGTACAACACTCCTCATGTTGTGCATGTTATGAATGAGTGTCAATAAAATAAATTGAATGGAAACTCACTATTTGGCTGAATCAGTTAACTGGTACTCCCTCCGTCTGTCGTAACACTCCTGGATCCCCGTATCGGCCCAGAGTGCTTTGATGGCTTCGACATATGGGCTTTCAAAAGTTGTTACAGTTTCAAAGTCTACACTCCGTATCAGTTCAGCTTTTTCCTGTGAAATAATATTGATAACCACTCTGGGCTTGGTTTTAAAAAGTGTATATACTTACACTCATAGCTGGGTTTTTGTACTGTATTTTAAGGAGATCCATGGCACGTATCATAGACTGCATGGCCATGAATATATTTTGGTAGACGAGTTTAATGAAGCCCCGTTTGTCTTCATCTGAGTAACCAGATCCATGGATAATTCTCATCTGTTTGATGAAAGTGGATTTTCCAGATTCTCCAGTACCTGCACAATTAAAAATCATATTTAAAAAAAAAGATTCACTTTTAATTCTTCTAGCTACATAAGCATACATTATTCGATATTTGTTGAGAGGAAATTTAACTAACGGTTTAAGATTTGACTATCTCCATAAAACACCATTTTTACAACTCAGTACAGTCAAGCCTCGTATAACATATGATCTCGTACGATCCAAAAATGCCCTACCTACAGATTCGAACAGATCCTCAAGAGTAAATCTCACAATTTATTACTTTCCTCCAATCACAATTTTCAGGGTGTTCAGGACATTTGGACCTGAGCCACAACTAAATGTACTGGACATTTTTTTATAATCCATAGTAGAAGATTTCCTTACTTGTTCCTGAACAGAAATTTGTTCTAACGTAAGTTTTGATCTTATTCGTTTCAAAAAGTATTTTTTGCCATTTTCTAAAGGACCACCACCCAACATAACTTGTGAAAAGTTTTATCGATCTTCAATGAATAAATTTTTTGGATGTATTGGGATCAGAGTTGAGCTCCTTTTTCTTTAGAATATTAAAAATTAATTAAATTAATTCAGACATTGTAAATTAATCAGTTCTTAAGGAAGACTGCCATAGATAGCCATAGTGCTCGAACTAGAGGAAAAAATGGTTTACTTATCCAGAGAAATAGGACCTCAACCTGGATCACAACACATCCAAGAAACTTTTTTATTCTTCCAATTTTATTCTATGGAGGGTGTGTAATTAAGGAACAGAACAATCCAGATTCAAAATTTTTTCCTTTGATAGAAGGTTCATGCATTTTGGAGTACCTTTTATTTGCCCTATTCAGCGTGTTTTACTTTTTCTTGCCGAGTTTATATTGGTAAGGAAAGCCATTATAGAGTTATTCACCTTATTTTATCTTATAGCAAAATGCGACCAAAAAAGGCAAACAATTACATTTTCAAAATACTACTTTTCAAGTTTTATAATAGTGTCATATCAGACAAATTACAACTCATGAAAAACATGTTCCGGGTAGTTGAAAAATTAAATTGCTCAATACATATGTCATTTAACCACACAAAATTTCCAAATAGCATGTTTGATGATATGGTTAAAAATACTTGTATCTTACTTATGCATTTCTGCAATACATACAGTAGAAAAAAAGGAATTTGAGTTTTTTCCTTGAAGTTATAAAAATCCAAACACATTTCTTTAAACACCAACCAATTAGAGTGCAGACCATGCTAACAAACTAGTTGAAAGTGGTATTGATTTTGTTAACATTTATATATGAAATAAATTACAAGTGTTTATTTAGTATCAATCATACAACTTTACTTATAAAAGTGAGAAATAATTTAAAAAAAAACAACAGAAAATGCCCTTCTTGTTTTACAGAAATCAGTAATGAAAATAAATTTTCGATTAAAGAGAACAGGCATGGAATTGTTCGTTCTGCCGATTAACATTTAAGATAAAATTTAAAAAGACAAAAGTTGAAAACGTTAAAGTTTAAATTTTCGTATTTCTCCGATAGACGATTTCTAACGATATACAACAAATTTAAGAAATGCGCCTATCTATTGGGAATGAAAGACATACAATAGTGGGTTTGGGTAGGTTAAGGGTTTCGCTTTCAGAGAAGTGACCCCCCAGGAAGAGATCTTTGTAAAAGGGCACGCCGCTATAAATCAGGGTTTATTTGTCTAAATGTAAATTTAAAATATGTGTGTACATTCATAAGTGCATATAAATGTATAGAAGTTGATAAATTTTGTGACTCATGGTGTATTAGTAGTGTTAGAATTAGAATTTGTTTAACGGCGGACGTAGAGAATCGCCATTTTGCACCGGGTGAGGAGGTCTTATCGATTGGTGGGACGGACACACACACAAGCATGCACACACACTCTCACTCACCCTCTCTCTATTTATTTCCTTTCTCTCTCCTTATCACTCCCTCTCCAAAACACGCTCGCTCCCAAGCGAACACGCATGCACGCACGCACGAATGGTCGCATGCACATGGGCCGGGGTCCTTCCGCCATCCCGTAAACGCTAAGCCCTCTATTTATATTCCGAGAGGAAGTAACAAAAAGTAAATTTCTTCATCGGCTACAATCCGTTAAAAACTTTCATTTCTTAAAAAACCGTCTTTCTTTATTTTTAAAGACTATTATTAACACTTAATCGTTTATGGATATTGTGAACAATCATTACATGGCAATACAAATCACTTCTGGAAACTATTTTCAAATATAAACAAAACTAAAGAAATCAGTAATTTTGGAATAATAATTAATTTTAACTAATTATATCACTGACCATCATGTGGGATTACAACATAAAAAATAATTTCCTATCCATGGGATTAATAGCTGACACGCACACACCTTCAAAACATGGAATTTGATAATTAATTTCGTAGTAAGGATTATATTTTTTTATAATAAATTGTAAAATTCAAATAAACCTCTAACATCGCTTTTCATAACGTATGATACTTTCATTTCTCAGAAAATCGGCGTTCATTATTTTTACAGACTATTACACCTGACACTCATCGCTTTGGGCAAATGTAGTACGACTGCATGGCAATAAAAATAACTTTTAGAATCTATTTTCAAAATAGAAATGTTTAAAAGGCAAGAAATGCGTGCTTTTTTATATTGATTAATTTTACTTATCGCTGTACATACATGAGATTGTAATACTGAAATTACATTAAAAAGTATGGCTTTGTGATAGTTAATTTAATAAACATAAATGAATGACAACATTAACGACTGAATGGAGAGATATCACGATTGATAACTGGCACCACTAAAACATATATATATTAAACTTATCAAGTTCCATAGTTTTTCCGTTAATTTAACAAAAATTATGGATGATGATATTTACGATAGAATGTCACTGGTGAATACCGTCAATAATATTCACACAAGTGCCTTAAAAATAAGGGTCTATGAATACTTTCATTATAGCTATATAATTTTTTATGCGGGGGGTTTCTAATGGTTTCATCCCTTACCAACAAAATTCTAATATACATACACAATATTAATAATAACAATGGACATGTCAGATAAAACATCAACGTTCAACGACCTTATGGTCCGTCGGTCTTGAAAAAGAAAATAACTTGTGAGAACTTTTTTTCAGTTTTTACTTTCGTATAAATCGCAAAATTGATTAACTTTTCTGTGTGCCCAGAGGACACATCTAAATATAAGTTTATAATGAAAATAAGTTATAGAGACTATGTGTACTTCCCAGTCCACACAGCAATTTCACTGTAATAAAATTCCATCGTCTGTATGAATGTATAATAATCAAATATATTAATATAAATGCGAATTAAAAAGGGAACCTCTTCCAACCGCAAATAAACCGACAATTTGATAAAAAAAACTTTTAAAAACTTTCTTATATCTTCTTTCTTTTTATTTTTACGGATGAAAATCTCTTTTTTGTAGAAAGGGTTTTTAAATAAAATTACTGTTTTTCAACGTTTCCACAATCCTATGCCATTTTCAAAAACCATATTACATTTTATTTTTGCAAATATAGTAAAAATAAAATTATGAAAATAAATTAATTATAAATATATTAAATACTGAGGTGAATAATGAAAATGTTCCAGAAATAAAATGTAGTTTTTTGAACATGGCGCAGAATCTCCAAAACGAAAAAAAATTTTTAAAAAACCCTTTCAATAAAAGGCTTACAAAAAATTAAATTTTTAATATAAAAAACAATATTAAAAAATTTTAAAAATAAATTTTAACGCGGAGGCTAAATGTAGGAATATTCTTAAATTCACTAGTTTTCGTGGTCCGCTTGATCAATTAATATCATTTAATCAATTAAGTAATTATTCAGATATCGTGATGTGCGGTCTGGTGTGATGTGGGTTTCAGAAAACCATTCTCTTTGTTTTTCGGAAACCTACATCACACAAGACCGCATCTCACGATTCTGTGTGGTGTCGTACCGATCGATGATTAACCTTTCATCTTATTGCTTTCTGCATGATTCCATTTATTAATTAATCGATTAAGTAACTATACCATTGTAGTATAAATTAACATGGGAAGAATAAATTGTGAGATTTCTCTCTTCTTAGGCTTCGAGGTGATAAATATGTTTGATTGTTCATTGCAGTCCCATGCTCTCTCTTTTGGTTTGTCAGAAGTATCTCGCCATCTTCATTGATGAGTCCGGATGATGGGATTTCGTTTTTACAAACCCACCACAGAAGATACCGAGGATAGGCATGAAATGTAGACATTTTTGTAGATGTAGATTAATCTTAGAATTTTCCGTTATATTCGGATTATAAAATGTATATTTAAAAAAAGTGTCTTATTAATGGAAGATCCTTCTTGTTAGTCAAATTTATATATCAACTTTTTTTAAATTCTAAGAA
Organism: Cimex hemipterus; assembly: GCA_039619505.1. NCBI lineage: Eukaryota > Metazoa > Arthropoda > Insecta > Hemiptera > Cimicidae > Cimex > Cimex hemipterus. The sequence continues at coordinate 6,688,879 of CM077108.1, forward strand.
TATGAGAAATCATGGATACCGCCTTACGATTTCTATCCAATAACTTTAACAACTGGCGTAGAGCAAGGTTTTTTCTGTGCTTTTTATAACTTGATAAAAAACTATGGTTTATCCTCCTGTTTAGGAGAAACAGATCGGACGGAACAAGGTCAGTGACACCGATTCGGGTTAAAATTTCCGTTCGTATTCTTTCTCATCCTGTGTTAATATTTGATATATCTAAACACCATGACCTAATTGAATTAATTTGTTATAATAGTCATTATTGTCAGATGAACTTGGCTAAAAGGAAAATAAAAACGTATACCTACAAATAATGAAATAAATTCATTAACTAATTTATTCGCGAATCAATTTGCAACCCTTAACTTGCCTTGCAATAATTTTTTAAAAATATTTTTATTTGCTCCTATTTTTCTTTTATTGAGAATTGGGTTGCCCATTATTTGAATTATAAATAAAATAAAAGGTTCGGGATAAAACTATTCTTTCAAAAACTGATATAAAATGTTATGTTAAAATGAAGTAGTTCACTAAAGCTCTCCGTGGCCATTTCTTTTGTCTTTCAAAAACGCCGGCACCTCGAGGGTTGATATAACCTCGGCTGTTGCGAATCCTCGTAAAGAAAAATAATTTTAATAAAATACAATATCTACAATTATGTTGGTCAAAAGTTATTTATGATAAAATTCTACTGATTTTCACGTTTTTTCTGATAGTGCTGACTTTTTTCATCACTAGTACTAGTAAGTGTTGTACATAAAAGAGGAGACATTCTTCGGGTGGAAGATGAGCATGAAGAAGAATTTCTATAGAAGACCAATCCTCATTCTGATTTTCTAACAACTTTTTTTTTAAACTAAACGTTGAATTATCCTTTTAAACAATTGAATTTCAAGATGACAGGTTTATTTATTTATTTTTTACTTTTTATAACATGGTTTAATACAGCGACCTTTTACAAAAAGTGAATCTACATATTCATCCCTCCTTCATCATTTCTAAATGTTTATTACTACCATTCCTAACCATCTTTGTTAAGTTAACATATTTTAATCCTTCATATTTGTAATCATACATGAATTAAAATGGAAATGTAACTTCAGAAAACCTGTTTATACGTTTTGAGGATTCCCTCCGAGTAAGGAATTATGCAGAAGAAATAAAATAAATACATAGTGAGAACACTGTTTTTTATTGTAGTCAAGGAAAGGAAATTAATTATCTTTGACAATACAAACGCCAGGATAAATACATATTTTTTAAATACTTGCACTAACTACACTTCTCACTCTCCCACATACAGAACAGAAAGATCCGGTCAATATACTACCCAACAATATTATTAAAAACACATGTAAAGCCAATTTGAAGAGGAATTTGAAAGGAACTTGTACAACGGTCAATTAGTGCATCTGGTGTATTTATGTGTCTATGAGGGTATATGTCTATACACACCGGATGTGCTGGTTTTTTGTTCTTGTAATAATAATTAGACTTTTTTACAATTGTTTTATTTATTACACTAATCCACCAAATATTATTTTTATATTCAAATATTGCTATCTAAAGTATACTGTATGTTATTATTTAGTGTTGTGTGTATATTCTTTTATTATTGTCAATGTTTAACATTTTAACTTTTTAATGTTCTTTGTCTTTCTTGTAATTATTGTAATAAAATGAGCTAATTCCCGTAAATAAATAAATGTTGGTTGCATTACCATAAAACACAAAACATCAGATACATCACCAGTACACAATAAAGCCTTTTATGCGTAAGTTGTTTTAAATAAGACAATTAATTTTAAGCTCTGTCCATTGTTTCAATAAATAAATTTTCTAAGGGAATATGGTCAGCATGACAAAACGGTAAAACATCAAAAAGGGATCAAATCAACACGCCAACATGGAATTTAAGTTTTTAAATTTTGGAACTACCATAATTTCCTAGGGATCATGAAACCTGTCATGCATATAACCATTTATACGAAATTATACCATTAATCATGGCATTGTAATGGTCTACATCGTAAACTCACATGAATCACATTGAGAAATTAGACGGTTTTATTATCATCTTTTTCCAAAATGGAAAATTAAATACTACTAATTATCTTGAGAAGAATGCGATAATCTGAAACGCTTCCACTCCGGGGAAAATGTTTTACTTCGAAAACAGAAAATCACAACGGGGATTTACAACAAAATTCTGGCATAACAACCGAAGAAAGTAATATTCAGGCTTTACTTATAATAATATTAAGTATAGTTCGTACTGTTAATGATGACAACAAATATTTATGAAACTGTACATTTTGAATGGACAACAATCGTGAATAATTTTATGCTTGGTTTTTGAGAGAATTGCATAAACAAACAAACCGACAAGCAATTCAATGTCTGGCTTGAATTCTGGACAACAAATTTATTCCGACGGAATTAAAGATAGGCCAGGTTGAGGATTATCTTTATCGGTGGAATAGGCCAGATGCAGAACGTTACCTCTTCAATGAAAATATGAAAATTTCAATTCCCACTGAAAAAAAATCGTATTTTCCAACTAGGCATTTAAAATTTATCTTTGTTTCATTTAATAATGGGTGAAATGGTAATTTTATTTTTTAACTGCCTGACTTCTCGTCTGAGGTCTGTGGTGAACCTTTAATTTTTTCCCGGTCCGTATGCGTTCGCTATTTTTTTATCGGGAGCACTCCAGAGTCTGTGCGTTGTTTTTCAAAGTCGTGTACCTTTTGTAAATTTGTACGAGCACACAGTTGAAAAAAAGAAGAATAATGGATGCTAATGACAAATGTCAATTTTAATATTTTTGCAAACAGTTAAAATTTAAATTTAACAAGTCGATTTTAAATAAATGACAGTACGTCCAACCGGTAGTTGAATCATTTTGGTCGGAGGAAGAGTGTAGGATGTGACTAAAAATCATTGCATTGTACAATGTCGGTTAAAACCATTGATAACCTGAACATTTTCGCATTCCAGTTTCAACTTGAAAATATCGTTGATAATTCGTGATCGAGAGCAGAAAGGAGAGAATTGTTTTGATTAAAAATGAAACATGAAAATTCCCCTCGCGTGAGTGCACATCTTAGGATTTTATTTGGAAGTACAAAAGGCGACGGTTTCGTAACCTTCATAGATTCTTTTTTACAATTTACACATACTTTTATATCAATTAGCGAGGAAAATCCTAAAATCGCTGACCTAGTTTAAAAGAAACACTCATGTTGTATTTAGGTTTCGATCGAAATTCGTCAATTAAACTTCTTTTGAAAATTTGCCTGTGTATTGTATGTGTTACTAATTCGAGAACGTGATACAGGTAGAGTTCTCTCAACTAGATTTAACAAACGTCTGAGGGTGTGATCTTTGACATTACATAACCAGGGTTAAAGACATAGGATCTCGTTTTCCTACAAAAAGGAAAAAGGCGAGAGAACCGTTTGAACTTTGAATTTATAGTCTGTCTAACAGGGGAGGAATGTATTCGATCTATGAACATCTCGAGACAGGGGTTTGTAAAGATAGACGGTGCTTTTCCACTACGGGCGTTAATAACAAATCGAACATCGCGATGTGAGAGGGTGACGGGGCGACTGTACGGCGAAAACGCCGAACGGAACCGGGTAATAAAACAAATTTGAATGTGTATAAAAAAAATAGTGGTACAGGGTGTAAACGTGTTTGGACGAGAGAACGTCGATGACGGGAGGGGTGAGGATCGGGTGGCGGCGGTGGGTAAAATGGTGATAAAGGGCCGGTCGGCAAAGTGGGTGTTACGTACCGAGTAGCAATAATTTGAGTTCTCTCCTGGCATCCCTTTTGTCCTTCCTGAGCTGCCTTTCGATTTCCTGATTGATCCTTTTCTGCTCTTTTGCCTCTTCTGACAAACAGCACGCCATCTTTGGGGCCGGGGGGAAGAGCGGATATTATCTTAGAGGAGCCGTCTTCCTTAACGCTAGTATCACAGAAATTGTCCTCAACGATCCTCCGACATCGGATGGCCCACCAAAACGGGTTCGGTCCGAGAAGGGCGAAAGGGCACGAGTCACGGTGGTCGAGTTAAAAAAAATTACACCCCGATCCTGGGTGTGGTACCTTCAGAACTACGATTAATAGAATCGCGGCACAATCCACTTTCCGTCGTCCAGATAGCGAAACCGACGTTACACTTATATTTTCTCCACTTCACTCCGGCCCCGATCCTGTTAGTGTAATTCAATTGACGAAGCCAGTCATTTCACACCCAGGGAGAGTGTTTTATCTCTCGTCTTATTTAAAAACTGGATTATTACGACAATGGAGGGCAGGGGCCGAATCCTCTCGCCCCGAATCGAAACTCTTTCCGTCTCTCCTCTCGCTTCACCCCCACCGATAAACGCCCCCTTTAACTCGGATTGGACATTTATAATTACACTTCATCCCCGCGGATAAGAATCGCCCGAGAATTCCATTTATTTACGATAATCGAATTAAAAACACGGAACCGCACCGACTGCAGACGCCTCGACCAAAGATGGCGTCCCGTTCGACTCCCCGATATCCCGATCCCACAATCCAACGGGATCTCCCAAAACAAAACACCCGCCCTTCCACCGCTCACATTTGAAATCATCCACCCTCTCCGACATCACACTACAAACTACACACCCTTCCGACCTATACACACTTACATTACAAAATGCAGACGCCTTTTCATTTTCCTAGGCGGACTTAGCAATTAGTAAATTTATAACTATTCGAAACATTATTTCACACATGCAAATGTCCATTTGTACAATGGTCTCCCCAATGTAACTGAAATGCAAATAATTGCAAAGGCCTTAAACTCATTTAATCGACACTTCAAGAAGCCTAAAACTATTAGATGAAAAACATTTCAAATGTGTGCCTATATATGAAACTACAACTTTATTATTTCATTATAGTAATCTTGATTCCACAGAATCCACACAGTTTGTGATATTTTTCCTTATTCTTGATTATTGCTTGTTAAACGGTGTAAACTGTTTAATCAGTTTGCCTATTAAAATACAATTCATTTTTGAACATCACTTGGTGAAATTCTGTCTTTTGAATCTTTATATTGGGGAAACATGCTTTCACAACTAAGAACAGACCTTACGAGGCACAAGGTTGACATGCAAACCCTACAATTTGCACATTTTGTAGAGTAAGCTTACTCTGTGATTCTGGATTACTCTCATTCAATATAAGAACAAGTAGAATAAAGAAATCTTTGGGGTCTTCTGTTTCAATATACAGAGGTGACTGATAAATAATTTTCATGTAATAGAGTATTCTGTGTTAAATGTGATGTGTATTTATTAGCTAGTTGTGAATTAGTTTAAAACCTGCATATGTTGAAGGCTGATCAAGTCATCTGATTGGTGAGGAGGGCGTGCAGACCATCGGTTGACCGCAAAATATCAACAAAAACAGAATATGCAATACTTAAATCTTCACTCACTGCACACTGTAATAAACTCTCTTACATTAGGGTGGTTTCACAAATCAAATATTACAAAATTACATATCTACTGTAAGAAACCAAATTAAGAGTGAGCAATTTACCACTTCTTGCTCAGAAAGGAAAAGGATAAAGAGTTCGCTGAAATGAAGGTTTTTAATCTATAATCAAAAGCGGGTAATATTTTTAAAAAATATTATATTTACAACTGTACAATTTACAATGATTAAATACTCTTGGTATAGTGATGGCAAATGATAAGGCCTTCTTCATGGTACCTCTTTGAAAATATAAATTAATAAAATAGTAGGACAATTGAGAAGAACATTATTGGGAAAAGTTCACATTTTCCTTTTTTATGCTATAAAATATATATTGAAATAGAGCCAAAAACTACAAACTGAACTCATATATTTACAATTACTAATAGAAAATAGTTCACTTCCAAATACATTTTTCAAAAGTTAAAAACTGAGTATGTATCAAAACAAATTTGCCAATTTTTGATTTCTTTATACAATTGACGGTTTTTGAAACCAAAGAAAATCAATTCTATCCCTATAAAAGTCTAAATTTATCTTTCAACACTTATAAAAATTATTCTTTTTACATAAAATGTACAAATGATTTTCATTAATGTTCAGGAAAAATGTTTAATTTCTTCCAATTTCTTAGTTTTATATCATACATATTCATTCATAAATCATTTATTTTTTCTGATTAATAATACATTCATGATGATTTGCACTGATATTTCATAAATACATTGTAAATTTACTTTAATATTTACTTTCACCATTTGACTGTGTACAGGTACAGTTTTCTACCTCAGATACTCTTCTATCTAAAAACAGAAAAAAAGAAGATAAAAATAAATATGATCATGTAGTGGAAGAGTTTAAATACAAATTAAAATTAAGCATAAAACTATCTATAACGATGAGACAGTCTACATCTTTTTTTTTTTTTTTTTTAATTTATATATGAGGGGATAAATTGTAAATTTCATTGTTCAAATTGAATATTTGGAAAAACTGAGTAATAAAATAAATTACACTCAACATATTGAGGACCACACAAGACAGCAAGTTGAGGAAGAAGATTCCTAGACAAAAAATTGCCAAGTATTTGGTTAGATAATATATTCTATGTGTTACCAAACCCTTACACATTCTGTTGTTAATGGATCTATTTGACGTTTTTTTATCAGATGAAGCTTTCAGTATTCTATCGGTTAAAGACAATTCATTGATTGTATTAAATATTTCTTTATCATTTTCTATTGTTTCAGAAATGGAGGGTATCAGGGTCTGCAAGCATCTGTCCACTGATGCTACTTTCCTAAAACAAGTCATTACTGTTTTTACTAATTTTAACAGTTAATAAAAGGAAACAACAATTAATGCAGGTACACACGATTCGATCAACTGATCCATCTGGATATTAAAAAGCGCTTTACTCTCGCTGTAAGCGCTTCTAATAATCTCGTACTGCTTTTCAAGTTTCCTCAATTGGCTATTTGTGACAGTACTCGGATTTTGTAAAATTCTACAGAAATTTGCTGATGCCCTTGTAAAGTCTCGATACTTGTTGTTACAATCACATAATGCTTCGTAATACACTTCAGGCATCTCTGCTTCATCGGCACATTCTGTTAGTGCTTCATTGATGCGTCTTTTTAAGCTAGATGCACTTGAATTTTCCTGAAATGAATTACATTAATTAATTTTATAAATAGTTTTAAAAATCTAATATCACCTTTATATTGTGACCTAATTCGGAGTTATCTGGTAAAACTCGACCCAAAAGGTGATAAATTCGCCTCGATAGCTTTAAGCGTGTCTCAAGAGATTGAACATAGAGAGAGATCGTCCTAAGTAGATCAGAAATATCCTCTAATTGTTGCCTTGAGTGTATCTGCTTGTCACATAGTTCTCTTTCAATGAGCTCGTCGTTCATAAGTTTAAGTTCCAACTGCAGTGCATGAAGGAAAGTGAACACATGTATATCTCAAAGTATTATTAATTCATCCAAGTAATTATAGGCAACTAAGCACATCATGTATAAGCATTCTAGGCCTAAATAGATGATCCTCTTTCTTCGCTTTCTGTTATTACATATGCCAATTTGTTTTTTATGTAAGAGATTGACAATCATGATGGATATAGCAGCTTTTTTTTTAATATTCTGCTGGGAAGAAAAGTTGATGATCTCAATTTAAACAAAGTGAAAAGAGAAAACTAAATGAAATAGTTGTATGGTTGGAATTTAGAAATGGTGTTTTAATAAAAGTGAAAGACAGCAATGTTCATGAAGAAAAAATGTAAATTTTGAAGGAATACATATTTTCAAGTAGGCAACATAATTGAGGAGTGACAACTGTCTTTTTACTTGTTTTACACATTATCCATAAATATTAGATTTATTTTCATTTTGACCTACATTTTTTAATTCCGCAGCAAAAAGGGTTTAAAATTGAATGGCTTCAGGCTTATCAACTCAGTGTGGAATTGAATACCACACTAATTACATTAGGTATTCATAGAAATAGTAAAGATGGGGTAAGTATTAGGATTCACTTTTTTGTAAATGATTATTTGTTATTGATATTATTAATTCTGTGAGTAAAACCATTATTTATAAGAAGTCAGGTATTCATTGTAATTTTTAAACAGTTTATCATCTGAGTCTAGCATAGTTTTGCATTCATATTTTTATGAGTATTTGAGGTCATAATAATAATTTATCTTTTAGCTGAATAAATTCATCTCATACAAAGGAATAACATCAAACTGGGAAGTGTTGGAAAATATGTAGATACAGTTAGATGTTTTGTTACAAATAGCCAGCCATAAAATCCAAGCAAATAATACAATGTTCTGTTTATAAGTTTTAGATGTAGTGACCAATTTTTTACTCACAAATAATCTAATCTTTGTATGGTCTGGATGAAAAAACAAATTCAATTGTTAACTGCCAATCTTTTGATCTATTTTAGTCATCAGGGCAAAACAATCTTAAAGGTGTCTACAAATTGAAATAATTAACTTTTAAATGTTGCAGTCCTTGGCAATGTTAACACGAGCCAGTCTTCAAAGAAAATTAAAACTATTTATTAAAAACTTAATTATGTCAATTTGTAAACATCTTGAAGATCTATAGGCTGTAATTTGCAGAAAACATGAATGAATTGAATTTGTACTTTCAACCAGAGCATACCTAGATCCAGCAAATAATTTGACAGGCATCACAATGGTGTCCTATTAGTAATTCCTTTTTTTGGTGGCCTTCCTTTAAAGGAAATTTTGGAAAAGCCGGTCCTAAGGTTTAAGATTGTTATTATTACTATTATTGCAAAAAAGTAAAATTTAAGTTTGCAAAGAGATAAATTTGGTTTTCAATATTCAAATCAGCAGAGACTTAATACATTTTTACCTCTTCCAAGTATGGATTTCGAACTTTTTTTATCAGACCTGACTGGTATGCCAGTGAACTGTGTCTTCTCTTAAATTTTGGCCAATCTGAGAGCTGCAATTAAGGTTTACTTTGTAAGTAAATTTGAGTCAATATTTTTTTTAATATTTTGTTTAATTCCAATTAATTGGATTATTGTGTCAATGTGTCATTAACAAACCATTTAAAAAAATTATATTTTGTTTTGTTCAAAAAAAACAAGCATCAGACAAATTTCTTCCTTTGAGTAGTACTTCATGCATTTTTTTAAATTTTAAAATAGTGGAAGAAAAACTTTTTTCAAATATAAAAATTATTTTATGAACAACATGAACAAAGTGTTCTTTCATTACAAATTGTTTATTAAAAAACTCTTGTCTTAGTATAAAAATGTAAATATAAGTATAAATACTTTTGTTTTAAAAACATGTGTTTTTTGAACAGGTAAATACTTACAATAATGTGTTTATTGTAAATTTTTGTACCAATTTTGTGTTAATTTAAAAATTAAAATGTGAATATGAAACTGTTATTGCAAATTACCTTAACCGAGGAGCAACAGTTAGCACAGAATGTTGTCGGCTCTGAAATATCCCTAAGAAGATTCTCTCTTTCACATTCTGTCCCTTCGCAGTCACTGTCAATGAAGACATTCTTCTTTTGTGAGATAGAATTTTTCCAACTTGTTTTATCATTCATCTGCTCAACTTTAAATACTCTAAAGCCACAAGAACTGTTTTTTTATGTGTGTATGTCATGGATTTCTTACTATATTGTGACCGTTCCTAAATTAACTTAAACAATAATGATCCAACGTCTAAATTGCAAAACTGTGGAGAAAATAAATAAAACTATTTGTATGTCATATGATTTTATTAAATCTGAAACACTGGTATGAATGATGAGAACTAGCTAATATACATTAATATTTAAAAATTCCAATAGTAAAATATAATTTCTTAATAATTCAAACCTTTCATCAATATTTTGTAGTTTTTCAACCAGAGCAGGAACCTCATGATTTATGTTCTTTCTTTTCTCTCTCTCTCTCCCTTTAGCCTTTCCACGCTTGTAAAAAAAGAACTATACTAATACATACTATACAACCGCATCAAACTGGTTGTTGTGTGAGGTAGTTCTCTAACTTTCACACAGGTACAGGACTTAATTGCAGCAGGTTGTAGTGCCATCCTCTCACATCAGTGAGAGATTCTTGCTAGTGCATTTGAAGATGACTGCCTGAATGAAGTTGGAATTGAGTGCTTCATGTGGCCAGCTTGAAGTCCAGACTTGAACCCAATCAAATGCAATTGGGACCAACTTAAACGATGAGTACAATGGTCAAACCCAAGTTTCCACACCCTAGAAGAGTTGCAAATGACTGTTCTTGATGAATTGTAAAGAATTTTCAGGATTTTACCAGAAATCTATTCCAAGAAATGCAAAGGAATTTAAAAATGTGATTCACATCAAAGGTGGAAATATGCAGTATCAAAGGGAACTTTTTTTTTTCATTTTTGTATTATTGTGTTTTTCATTCTTTGTTCATTCTTTTATTTTTAGAATTAGGTAATAAACATTTTCTTTTTAAATATTTTATTTTTACAACCAAACCTAGTTTTGGTGTGCAAAATAGGAATAAACCTAAATAAATTTAAGGGTGGTGCGTTAATTTTGAACGTCAGGATATTTCGCATATGCTGTGCCTAGGTGTTCAAAGCCCCCATTGGTTGGGAAGCGACTATCTCTTGGGTATCTGGCTTTGGAGTACCAGCGACCCAGCACATACAGGACATGTGACCCTAAGGTTATGGACCCTAGGGTCAGCACTTCAGGTAGTGACAACCCTTCAGGTAGGGTCTGAGTCCAACATTGTAGTAAACTTAATTATCCAGATATCGTGAGATACGTAGTAAACAATTGGATAGAGGTAAATTTGGGAAGAAACTGAAATTTAGTATTAAATTAAAATTATATTAACATTTCATTACATGATTTACAGTAAAAATTTTAATACAACAAACAGGCTGAAACAACATAAAATTTAAAATTGATTCGCATTAGGTACAGTCTTCTTTTAACCCATCAACATAATTTTAACCTCGAGACATTGTTAAAAGAAAATTGTTAGAAGTCAGTAGGTGAATTTTCTTGGTATAACAGTTGCTCAATAAACATGTGTTTATAAATTATGAATATTTAATACATTAAATCTGTAAAATTGATTCACTTTACAACATTCATGTATTATATCGTTTCTTCAGTAATCATGTATTAATCAGCAAAACTAGATATCAGTCACGCATGGCACTTCATAACAATAATTATACAATCATGCCAGTTACTATATACTACATTATTCATGTTATTTGGGTCCCTAACTGAAAATGTAAAATTGTTCTTATTTAACATTTTTAATTTTGAATTTAAATTCTTTGTTTGCAGGTATAAAACATTTAACAAATTATTATTTTTAATATTTGAAGAACTCACAACCATAAAACTGGACATTTATTACAACTCCCTGCTTGAGAAAAATATATAGTACTATATTAACATTTTTCTTTAGTTCAAAAGAAATTAGATGAACATACAAATACAGCCACAAATGGATCCACATGCCAAGAACAAAATGTCTTTTCTAAAGATAATAACATTTTAAAAATTTATGATATTGCAAAATAGTATCGCCAATCTGACATGGCCAAACATGAAAGTTTGAAGTGTTATATAAGTAAATAACAACCAAAGTTTGTGTTTATAGTTTGATTAAAATTTATACTATCAATCAGTGAGGACAGTTTAATATATTGTATTACATGTAACCGCACGGTTGACAGTCAAGACTTATTTTTAACACATATCCAACTGCTATAAATATAAATCCAAAATAACTAGATTGGATTTGCTCTATTCCAATTTCTCAAAAATAAAACCCAAAAATGTTTCTAACAATTATTTGTTATTAATGAAAAATAATTTATAATAATTCTATGTAAACATCTTTCTGTTTCGATTATAACAACTGATTTTAACACTACATATTTTAAAATTATTATGTTACTATTACCATTCAAAGAAATACTATTAACATTCAAATACTTTCAAAAACATATACATTTAAAGTAAAGGTACATAACTGCCTGTCCTAAATTATGTGAAATACAAACAAAACGATGTAAAATAATTCAATAACCAACATTCCATAAAAATGTAAATACATATTTTTACATCTGTCCGATTAAAAAATAAAATCCACACAATCTAATAAACTTTATTATTATCATTTTGAATATAATTATAATTGAAAAGTTATATAACACTTTTGGAGAAAAATTAACACTTTCAGAGTACAAGTTCTTATGTATAATGTCAAGGAAATTTCTACTTTTTTTGAAAAGTGATAGCATTAGGCCTGCGAAATAGTGCATCACAGATTGAAGTTTTACTCATTTTAAATATAATAACAAATTTATTTATTTTTTTGGCATTGCGAGTGACATAAAATGTATATCCCATTGTTTGGTGAAGTAAATCAATGGATATTTAAAATATTATTTCAGTCATCACAAGTAGAAACTTACTTGAACAAAAAAATATTTGCAAAGAAGGAAATCTTTCACACTTCCTAACTGACTAAAAAAAGTGTAAATAATATAAATATAGATTTAACCTACCTTCTTGGCGGCTTTCTAGGGTAGTGGTAATATCTCAATAAATTGCATATATTTCATTAATATGGAAATTTTAACACTTAATAAATAACATTCAAATTATTTATAGACCATGTTTAGATCATGCCATTGAATTATATTTTGATTGTTGTTATTAATCTAGTTTTTCTTCTTTTTTTTAATTTAAAGGAAAACCTAGGATATCTCTAGGAAGGCACTAATTTGGTTCTCAGAATGCAATTACTTTCTAGTAAAAATATATATATTTATATGTATATATTTATATATGAGAGTTTTTACTCAACATTTATTTTTTTGTACACTTTTTTTGTTATTTGCTAATATTAAGACTACTTGAGCCAAGAAATGATCCAAAGAAATTCTTCCAACAGAGGAGTAAACATCTTAACTCACTATTATAAATGCGTTTAGAAGGAATTTCATGGGAAAATTATATGTAAGGAAGATTTTCACAAACCTTGCCCCTTATTAAATTTAAGGTTCTTTTGAAATAAAGAAAATTTAAACTTTATATATATAAATTTATAACTGCAATTTTCAAACCCAACTCATAAGGGTCTAGTAAAGTTTGCAGGGAACATACCTTTTTCCCCTGTTGATTCCTTTACTCCCATCAACCAACCATCCTCCTAGAACAAAAAAACATTTTATGACACTTCACCATTTTATTAATAGTACAATAAAAAAAAATAAAAAAACCTGTTCTTCTGGATCGTCGTATTGGATTACACGTATAACTTCTCCTACTTCAAAAGACAGCTCGTCAACATCTTCCCTATTGTACCGATAAGTAGCTTTCACTTTGTAGAGAACTCCTGGAGGCAAATTATCTGTTGTGGCTCCTGAGAATAAAAAATAACTATTTTATAATTCAGTCAGTTTGAATTAAGTACTGTGAAATGATATACTGTGAATCAACGTATTAGAATTATCTATTTATGGCTTTGTTTTTTATTAAAACCTATTCTTTTATTGTTTTAGATAAACAAAACAAAATTTGGTGTATATGTAAGTATGTGTTACACAGATAACAATTAACTTTCAGTAGTACAAGACTAACAATGGAATTAGGAATAAGAATAATGTTTAATCAAAAGTTTAAATATTCTATCAAATATAAGAAATTTTCCTATTTTCAAATTTGTTTATTACTTAAAAAAACAAAATAAACAAAAAAACATGCAAAACTGTTTAAAAAAATTAGTATTTGTTATTGAAATTTATAAACAATACTTACCAGGAGGTAATTCAAAATCTGTTAATCTTCTGTTATTATTGGCTTCTGTATTAGCTTCAGTAGTTGTCGGACTTGGAATTGAATTACCATTGACAGTGGGTGTGCTCACAGGGTCTACAGGGGTGGCTTTTGTTTCTGTTTCATTTAACTTCTCTTGTTCTGGTTTGTTGGATTTTTCTTCATCATTGCAATTAGACAACTCTTTTGATTTTGCTTCATTTGCCGTAGGAGTAGTAGTGTCCATCTCTTCAGCTGGGGTCTCAGGGGAATTCTCGTCTTTTGGAGATTCTGAAGGTTCACTTGAAGCCTCCTCGGCTGAAATGTTAGTCTTGGATTGTTAGTGATTTGTCAAAACAACACAAAAAAATGTTTTAAGTGGGATAACAAAAAATTAAGCATAATTATTTTACAAGTAGTTATTAATTTATTCATGAGCAAAAATTACGTATTTAATTTACATGCACTTTGAAAAGATTTACCAACCTGTCATAGAAGATGGAGATCCCGGGCTATTCCTGAAAATAATAGGAAAATAAAATTTAAACTAGTATTCATATACTTTTGAACAAATAAAATACTCACGTGTTAATATTATTTGATTTTGGGGAATTTGTTACTCTCCTAGGTGTGTATGATTGTTTTTGTGTTTCCATAGCTAGTTTATCAATAATAGCTTCTAGTTCAGAGTAAACCTGTACAAACATAACCAATGAGAATTACACGTGTCTTACAACCAACGTTATCTTCCAATACCTTGGAAGTTTCTGCATGGAAGACCTGTTCAGCAGAGAATAATGTCTGGAGATTGTTAACAAAAAACAAAATTCTGGAATGATACAGAGCAGGAAGTTCATCATGGAGTTCACTATTTAAGGTGTCATATGTCCTTTTAGCTAGCAGCAGTTGTTCCTTGGCTTTTGAAATCTGTAATATTTGTTCATAATAGTTCAATCGGAAGTTCGTACAGTTTTATAGTGAGTCAATTTATAAGTACCTTGGCATCATCTCTCTTTTTGCCACCACCTCCCTCAAGGGATTGCATGTTGTGCCTTTGCCCATCATAGTCGACTAATTTTCGAGACCTTTTATCAATCTTTTTCTGTAGGATAAATTAACATAATTAGTATTCATAAATTTTACAAATATCTGCAAAATATGATGTAATATATCTCTAAAAGTTTATCTATAAACATTAACTTTTATTACAGATAATTAATTGATTATGAATGAGCATTTACTGCCTTACAATCCATTGATGTGTATATGTAGCATATATTGATTTTGTTTGATTTAATTATTAATTAATATTTTATCATTCAAAAATAATACACCAATTTAATATTACTTACAAAATCAAATTAATGATTTACTAAGGCTTTTTTTGTCTGTACATTTTATTTTAAAATAGTGACTTTTTCACAGAAATGTAGTAGAAAATATTGGATATCCAACACAATGGAGATTATTTTCGACAAAAGACTTCCAGAGAATGCTGATGAATGAAAAAACATTTATGACATAACAGTGCTCTACATGGTCAAATTTGCTGTGGAAAATAAAAGATTGAGTCCTGAAATATTCACAATAACACTTTTAACTGGAGTTTTCCATTTTAGCACATTAAAAAAAATGTCAAAAATTTTGTTTATATACCAAAACCAGTTCAGATTTTAAAAAAAATTTGTTTTAAAGAAAGTTTGCCTTGTTAAATACTTTTTTTTTAATGAACAATAAAATTGATCTTGAAAACTGAAGAAATGAGTCTAGTTTGAAAAAAGAAAATAAATTTAAGTGTAACTCATCAAAAGTATATTTCAACATTTATTTCATTACAAGTATTTAAAAATGAGTAAACAATGATGGCATTTTTAAAAATACTGACATAACTAGTTGCAAAGTAATATAAATAAAAGCATACTAATAAATTAATGCAATATATAACATTACTAAGTATGATTATGTAGTTATCAAATATTTTTGTATATACCTTGTTTGTTTTTGCAAGTAGAAAAACTTACTTTTGTTTCTGGGAATTGAGCATAGTACGTGTTCAGGGGAAGTAGCACTTGGTCTGCTAATTTGTGACTCAGATCTTGCCAAAGCATTTCTATGTTCTGTGTCTGAGCGTAGAGGACATCTTGACCAACCCATCCGCTCTCATAAACATCATTGAGGCAATCATAAAGGCTTTTACTTGCCCCTTGTACAGCTGTAATATGAACAAACAACGTGTGCCTGAATTAAATAAGAACCAATTCCAATCAATATATAATTATTAGAACTGGACAGTTTCATCTAATAATAAGTCGTATGGCTCATTGTCTTGTTCTATGGAAGGAGGAATGCCATTATGAAGAAATGTGCTTTGTTTATTTTGTAACAAGCACAAAAGTACAAAATCAATTTCTGTTTATTAATTAATAACTAAACCATCACTTAAGCTGCTAAAGAAAAGTTAAATAATTTACTAACACTTCACTGGATCTGAAAATTTATACATAAGTTGACACAGAATTTTACTTTCCATTAATATATGCGTAGGGACATTTTATCATTAAAATAGAGTAGCATAAGCCACAAGCCTAGGAGCCAGTACATAAATAATCATTCTAATGATAATTATTCAGAAATTGTGAGATGCGGTCTGTTGTTTGGTTTTATTGTTTTATAATGCCAACGCTTCAATCTTTATTGAATCACCTTCAGGGCCTGGGATTTACAAATAAAATGTTTAAATTTAACAAATACATGTAGGATATGGAAAAAAATGAATTTATACAATGCAAAAAATATATTTTTTATATTCAATCGAAGTATTTCTACTCAAAGTGTTTAGTAGTTTAGTGTGTGTTTCAGTAGAAATACTTTGATTGAATATAAAAAAATATACTTTTTGCATTGTATTTTTTCCACATCCTACATGTATTTGTTAAATTTAAACAATGTTTGTAAATCCCAGGCCCTGAAGATGTCTCAATAAAGATTGAAACGTTGGCATGATAAAGAAAATGTCTTGCCAAAACCTATATCACACCGGACCAATTCTCACGATTTCTGAATAATCATAGACTAAAAGTCACTTCATCACAATTCTAGTAATAATACATTGTTTATGTATGGTATTAATACAGTATTTTAATAGTACTATTTATAAGAACTTGTCTGAATATATGATCTAACTTAAGAAGTTTCATAAAAATATTAACTTACCTCGTATACATCTTATATAATTGTTAAATTCCTTCTGGAGTCTACTAGCTGCCTGCTGCTGTCTGGTAAAATTCTCCAAGTGTTCATCAAATATATCGTCAGCTGTCCTATCGACTTTTCCCAGGTTTTGAAGAATCTAAAACACCAACATGCTGTTAACAACTTCATTAAAATTATTTTATGTGTGATAAAAAATTGCAAACAATAAATGTAATGAGGTAAAAATAATAAAAAATTATAATCTTCAAAGAGTAAAGCATTATTCACAACTGAATAGACAAAGACAGATTTTAAACAAACAGAAACCTAAAAATGAAAAAATAAAAAATAAATAGCCCCCTTTTAATGTTTGTCTTTGACCAATGATAAACATGAGTCAATGCGTTGCATAAGTAAATAAAATTTAGTTTATTGGATGTAATTATTGCATATATTAAAAAACAAATAAGGGGTATAAGGAGAGCTAGAGTCATTACATTTCTTGCAGAAGTAAATAATTTAATACAGCATAAATCGATTAATTAATTATCAATAGATTTTATTTTTTTTCAAGTTCAAGTTTTCAACAAGTTCAAAATTGTAGAGGTCATATCTACAACCAGAATTCTGCTTTTTTTTTTTAAAGATGAATCAAAAGACCATTTGTAAATTCTCTTGGTCCGAATCTAAGTAGACCCTACAGTGATTAATTGCTGTACCTATTTTTTCTAAAGTAATGTGGCCACCAACAAAAGTTTGCTTTTTGGTTTATGTTAGAAAACATTTCCACGTGGTTTTTTAATAAAAAAAAGTAAATACATTAGTTATTTACATTACTTAAATTCTAAAACAGGACTTTTGACTTTACTTTGATGCATACAACCAGAGTCTTGTGTTGCCGGCAATACCACCCACCAAACCCATGTGAGCGAACCCATGCTGCTCCCAGGAAGAAGCCCTGAGCACCCCTTTCCAATTTAAAACAGTGCTTAAATCCCATGCTAACCTTGTGATGTTCCTTAAGCTATCAAGAGCAGGTTTTGATTTCCAATTTGCAATATTTTCTTTTCCCAAAAAGAACAATTCAGTTTTTCTAATGAAGTGATCAACAGCTCAATTTCACAGCAAGTAAATCCAGTATTGGATTTATTTTTGAATAAAAATTTAATAACATGCTTTTTTCTTGCTCAATTCGCTTGGATGATGCCCAGTGTGAAACCACATCTGAGACTGAATTCAGGTAGAGCAGAAAGGTGCTAAGGGTAGATAAAATGTGAAAAAATGCCCCATGAAGATGTAAATAATAATTTAAAACAAACTATAGGGTATTGGTGGCTGCAATGGTTTAGGCGTAATCACTGTAAGGTAAAGATACCAGGTTTGAATCCAGACATCCTACATTCAAACCCAACATAATTACAAATAGCCCTTTTTTCTTATAACCCCCCCCCCCCAAAAAAAAACCCTGAAGGTATAACTATAAAAAAACAGTTGGTGGGCATTCTAGAACAACACAAGAGAATAAATTGAGATATATAAAAGACAGTTCTAGAGAATGAAAAGCAACAATTCAAAAATACTGAAAAGAAGAACAGACTTGTTGGTTTGAGAATCCATCATTGCAGAAGGACTACATCTGATTGCTAGAGAACCAGCTTCTCAATGCTTATCATGCAAAGAGGAAGTAACTGAAAAGCATTTGATTGTACCTTGAAGGAAATTCGTGTTGTTTTTTTTGTTTTGGCATTTCGTGATATTGACCTAACACTAAAGGCAACAAAATACCAAAATTATCAATATTGACCAAACTACTGGTTTTGAATTTATAATCCTATTGAATTGTTTCGATTACAATTTTTATCTATGAAAATAAACAAAATAATACAGATAAAAATAAAAATATAAATTGCATCTGTGCATACATATAAAAAACTTTCTTTTGCTTCTCTATAAGCATGTTTCTTGCATTCAATTAACATTGTATTTTTTAGTTTTCTGAAATCATAAATTGTTTTAATAATTAGTTTTTATTACAAAAGGATATATATTACTTAATATTTAAATAAAAACTACCAAATTATTTTTTATTTTGTCTGAACATGGTCTCCACTGGACCATTAGTTTTAATGATGTTTTAATAATTCTTCTATAAGCACTTATGACATCATGTAAAATGTTAAACTTGTTGTCTCTGGTATCAGGTATATTCATTGTCATTGATTTTGTATGTAAGATATTTTTGGGCATTTTGCTATCTTCACTGGTTATGACTATTTTATCTTGCTTACAGGCAAAACTACTATGAATGAAGTGTTACAGTTGGTATTATATTGCTCACATAGTCGCACAATCATTCATGAACTTCCCTTTTGTGAATCATGATCATTTGCAGAGCATTGATTTTCTTTCCCTGTTAATAATTTAAGGTTGACACTCATGGAAGATGTGATGAAACAGGAAAAAACTATTTGATGTGGTTCGAAACTTTGGATAACAACATATGCATATTGAAAGACAATAGTTACAATACAGATTGGTATCATAGGAAATTCATTGCCATGTTTTTTTAGCATTTCGGCTTGCAGAATATTGCTATTCCATAAATATTTTAGATTAGACATTTTCATCTATAAGTAACAGAAACCAATATTCAATAAGTAATATTAAATATATTTAATGTAATGATTACTAATGTAATAACTTAATTTTTCTTGTATATACTATCAATTATTGTGTAGCTTGGTCGTTCCTGCTCATTTATATATCCATCATATCATATATCCTCACTGTTTTGGTCTGTCAGACACATTTTGGTTTCTCGCCATCTTCAGTGATAGGTCCCTCAATAGGAAATCTAACAATTAATAATATTGTTAACAAATAATAGTAATATTAATGTAACAATAATTAATGTTTAAAAGTCAATCCTCGCATTTGTACAGCATGACAAAATAAAAGAATTGTCGCATTTGTGTAAAGGAGTTCATTGAAAGTAAAAAGCAATCACCTTTCCAATGTAGCATAGAAGGAAGGAAGGGAGTGAGAATTTTTCGCGATGTAATTGTTTAGATCGAATTGTAAATCACCATACCATAAGTAAAATGTATAGACCTCATATCGGCGGCGCAGAACATTTAAAATTATCAAAGAAACAAATATTTAGTTGGGTAGACTCCGAGCATATTCTGGCCTGGCAATCCTCGCTCCTTTGGTCTGTCAGACGGTTTTAGGCACTTCGCCATCTTCAGTCTTGGGTTTATTTTTTATACGAGTTCCTTTTAAATAGGTTCATCACCCCGCAAAACTAAACAAGAAGCTTCACAAAACATATCTCACAATTATCAAATAAATGTGCTGGACTGTGAAATGGATAGCTCAAAACAGTTTAAAAAGACACGTTTAAAGAATAAATTATCACGCCTACTGAAAGCAGAATAATTTAAGACATAAATTTAATTAGTAATGTAATGGTATTGCCTTCTTTTTCGGAATTACCTAGAAGTAAGCCTTATTCATGCGGGAAGTCGAAAAAAATGTTGTCCTCCAAAATCAAAATTTTCACTTGCATTTTGCACCTTTCCGAACAAATTTGGTTCCGTGTCTGTCAATTCCTTGTAACCGGCAAAACTCCCAAACCTTGAGACTAATTTTTACGAAATTTTCAGAGATGGTGCGGGTTGATTTCTATATGGTCCTCTGGAATTTCATTCAAATCGGATCAACGGATCGTTTGTGCATGCGTAAACGTAAATCCCGTACACCGCTGTATCTACGAAACCATCTGTCGGATCCTTATGAAATTTTCAGGGATTATGCGGGTCGCTTTCTAGATGATCCCTTATGAATTTTATTCGAAACGGATTAACATAAGAGCAAGGGCATGCGCAAAATGTCAAGAAGCTATACTAACTGCCACTCGGCAGACATCATAGCACAGGCAACAGGTTTTTTTTATGTAATTTCAAAATTATTAAATACAATAGAATTTAAAACTGTTATAGTCTTATTCGATACAATTATGATAACGTTTATTCCAATGAAACTTCACATATTTAAACTAATTAAAAACGAAAGTAACATCCTACCTAGAACAATAGCGAGATCAATTAAAATGAAGTTGTTATACTTTCAACTCTGTAGGGGAAATTATCAGGTTCCCTCATTTCTTAATTAGATTTAATGCCATGACAAAATAGCTCGTAAATTAAATGATGTTTTGATTAATTATATATTTTCTTGATATTGGGGACAATTTGTTTTACCGGATGTTACTAAGCCATAGCCCACAATTACCCATTCTTGTTTCATTATTCTTAATAATATTATTAACATTAAAAAGTGAAACATGCTCTCGAAGATGCTTTGAAAGCATCAATTTTCATTCAGTGAAGGTACTGATTATCGTATTAACGTAAAAATTACGACTATAATGTTCATTGCTAAGTACATAAAACCAAAAAAATAACACTAATGAATAAGAAGTGGGGGAGAGAGTGGTTCGGAATAGAAAGTTTGCCTATTACGTATGTATTTGGTTTAACGATTCGTGTTCATCCCACTACACACTCTCTTGAACGCTTTTCCTCTTGCTTTCAGGTCATCACGTCCACATTGAGGAAACGTTTAGAAGCGTTAAAGCGATAAAATGAAAGAGACGTGGCCTAGCAAATAAATTTGCTTTTATCAGGCATTGCAGTGTTGACTAAGAACATCCCGTCTCTCTCTATATTAGAACAAAAATATTTAAATGTTGAAAATCGACAATATCCCAGACTGCCAGACATTGTGCGCCGGGGTGGGGTAGAAATTGATTTATCGCATGTATTGAAATTAATTAACGTTTAAATTGTAAAACCGTGCCGTGTATAGAACTTTTATCGTTTTCCTGACACGGAGAAAGTAAAATCGGGGTGGGAGACTGTTTGTTACCAGCACATCGACACCAAAAGGAGGACGAGTACAACGACCGGTAAGTAGACTTACCTGGAGATGTGAGTAGAACCTAGACGCACCTGACCAAAGGGTAAATGAACGGACGTCAGTATTCGATAGAACCACGTTCATCCTTTCGTCAACTGTCTCGTGGATATAATTATGTATTATCAAAATAATTATTTGTACTGGAGAAATCTCAATCGGATATCTAGGCCACTGACGTCCTACAACCAACACGAGACGGTAGTTTTATTTTTTAATAATTAAGACAGGCCGGGAATATAAGTGTAACATGTTTAAAGCAATGAGACCGTAGAATTTGTGTATTCCACTACATCTATTAATTGGATAAAGAGGGGGCCCAAAAATGTAATTATGCGACAAATATATCGAGCGAGTCAAAACAAACACTGGAAACTACACAGAGAGGAATAGTAAAAAAAATGAGAATCTGACCGGAAACCGGTAATTGGGAGGTCGAATGTCGATAATTATGAACAATAGATCCCATGACATCATTTCCCAATCGTATTCTCCACACATTAAGCAAATCCAAGGAAAAAAATTTGAGTTAAAAGAGAATACCGACAAAGTTCTTATTCATGTTCGAAGTCAGCCATGCAAGGAGCTCTTATAATCCATTGTAATTAGACTCATTTTTTTAAATTCGATTCAAGCACTATAATTCAACATTTATGTTTTGTACGATCACAATTCCTCTAAATCACTAAATTATTCTCTTTTACCAACCCAATACATACACGACTGATGAAATTATATGATTAAATATTTAACAAAACTCGTAATAAGTTAATTATCACTTATTCCCAGTAGTTTCGAATTTATACTACAAGTTGTCCACTTTATTTCGTTTATACTAACTTTAGAATTGAACACCAAGGACGCGAAGCAAGTTTCTTCTTCCTCTGACTTGATGGGCATGCATACTACGTTGTCATTGAAAAATTACGGTAGTTTTTTTTCTCTTTAAAATAAAATAGCCAACTTTATAACCCATAATAACGACGGATACAAAATGAAGTCATGATGTCGTGATAAGTCAAGAAAAGGTTGGGGCCCGATAAAAGTGAATACTTTCACTTTATTTGCAACAAAAAAAAGTCAGCTTGTGGTAATGAATCAAGGATATACAATTTTAAACCACTAACACAACTTTCTTCGAGACTAATTCAGCATTAAAAGATTACAATGAACAAATAAATTCACGATATAAAACTTTACCTATTACAAAAAAGTATTATATATTTTTGGCTTACCAGTTATGTGCATGACTATCAGAAAACTATAGAAATGATGAATGATGGAGTGAGTGTGGTGTTCAATCCTTTTCTTTTTTTATATGATTACGCACAGTAAGTCGTTTTCAAATGATACGGATTTCGAGCCCTTAGCTCATCAGGTTTAGAAATCTTTCAAGGCCTCGAAATCCGGATCGTTGGAAAACAACATTATTAACATTTTCAAAGAGACCTCCAACAAAGTTAAACCTAAAGTGATGAGATAACATCCTAATGAAGGAAAATCCGATAATCATGGCCTCAAAAGACACATGAACAGGATGTTTGAGTTCAAGGAAAATTTCCAAACCAATTTAAGTATCAAAAAAGATAGGGAAAGAGGACGAAACCACTCTGTTGATAACCATCTGCTGGTACACCGATCTAGAACGCAAGAAGGCTCCGGGCAAGTGATCGGTAATGAACCCATGGGAAAATACACTACCTCCAGGCTGAAGTCCATGCAATGGAGTATGTAAACAGTTCAGCTTAAACAAAGTGTGCAAAAACAAGAAAATCAAGATCAGATAGTCAAACAGCCATCAAAGCTCCAATTCAAACATCATTAGCTCAAAGGTGATGCTGAATTGAAAAACTAATAACCTAAATAAAGTAAGTATGTAAATAAAGCCACTCTCTGCTGTGTGACAGCTCCCAGGACATAAGGGAGTAGAGGGCAATGTGAGAGAGATTTACGGACGCGCTTGTAGGAAATGGGATATACAATCCTGAACAATTCTCTGGCGTAGTGATAACAACAATGAGTATCTTAGACAAAAAGACCAACTGAAAATGAGGAAACAGAGGAATTCATTGGGCACAATCTAAAAACCTTCGTTTGCAAATATTCTTGACAGCACGATGTAGACTGAATCGGCATCTGAAGAAGATTGGTATAACCCAATACGGCAAGTGCAGATCCTGCCAAGAAACATATCAGACACCAACACACGTCATCACAGAAGAATTTCAACCACAGAATCAAATTTCGTGACAAACGGAGGTTAGTCCGCTCTCAAAGGGCGCAGAATGTTACACATCCCAAACAGTACGTCTTAAACTGAACAAGAAGTCGTGTATGTAATAGGAAAAAAATTATTATTGGTTCAAACTGTTGTGCAATTCAATTTTTTTCAAATGAAAACAGCGGTATGGTGACAAAGCCGAACCATAAGGAATGATATAGAAAAAAACCACCTCCCGGCTGTATTCTATACTAGTTCTAATTAAATTATGTCCAGACGTAAAAGTCAAGTATGTTATTTAATTAAGCCTAGACAAATACCACACAAGACATTAATACACTGAAATTCTGGAGGGAAACTAAGCTGGAGGAATATGTGTGTATACATAAGTTAAATAACTTCAAGTGCGGATTCCTTTTTTAAAAACTTTATTTGAAGTTACAAGTTTAACCTAATTTAATGATGTACTCTCATCAAACTCTAGGCAAGGAATGCTTATTAACAATACAGAATTAAATAAGTACGACCCTGGGGAGGGAGAAGGTGCTGACTACAATACTAGGAATGACACCTGCATCTAGGCGTTGTAAACAGATAATTTCACATAACTTATATATATATAATTTTGTATTTATGTAATCAGAGTAACGGGAAAGAATCATATTGTACTATAAGGTGTTATATAATGTGAATTTAATGACCATGTCGGAAAAGAATAAAGGAGAAACCGCGCCTTTTATCACAGTTCGATTATAAAAAACAGGCCATTAGATATTAAGTTTTCTGGCATAGCTTAATAGTTAGTCATTTGAACATTTAATTATATTAAATATTTACAAATTTACAATCTTATCTTATTCTTCTCCGTAGGGCCTTTAGGAAGTTTTCTACAACAGCGTACACTCCACGTATCCGGAACTAATCATTTTTGTATGTCATCTTATCCATCATTTAACGTTTTTCTTCGTTTCTGTTAGTAAAGTGGACGCTCCATACAAATGTATGAGAAAAGTGTTTTCTTCCTGCCATATATTCATATGTCGTCTATTTTTATCTTTTTTAAACATGCCTTGCATAATTCGTGGTTAGATTGTAACTGAGTTTTTTTTTTTTATTGGGATACAGACAAACTTGTTCGATCGAAGTAAAGAATATTGAACCGACACTATGATTTTTTTAACATACATTTTACCATACAAGTATGGTCGCAGTTCAAATTACGGCAAAAAGTGAAAAGATCGCAGACGATAGTCAAGACCAAAAAACAGTGAGAAGTGTGTCAAAGAACTGAAAAAGTTCGTGATAGGTCATGCGGTTAGGCGGACGCGAGGTAGGTCGTAGCCCGTCTTGTCCTTCCTCACAACCAACAGGTTCTCGAACCGGTACTGTAGAATACCTTCCTAATGTTTGTGCTACATTTCCTTCCTATTTAGTTGGACTTTAAACAAGCTTTCTTGCTCCGAATGGATTTGATTGGATATTTCTCCAACGGAATTTACTTTCTTCGTGTCTAACGTAACTTATAATTATTTAAAGGAGTAATTAAAAATATTTTAAAAAATATGCATTTAAGCACCTTATACTATAAAACATATATTCAAAAAGTTCAAAGATTGAAGAAATGTTCTTCCATTTCAAGAATAACCAAAAACAGGAAATGGAATTCCTGTTTAAATAAATAAATAAACGCGATAATAAGAAATGATCGATCGTTCAGACGTATTTCTGTCACCAACGGTAAATATCTTTTTATGATACTTTACTAAATTATTTATTAATTATTATGACCGCAATTTATACATTTTTATACGGTTCTGTCTAATAACAATCCCAGTTGTCAATATTGAATGCAGTGGTAAAGATGGTGCTTGATCGGATATTATTCCTGATTGCCAAACAATTGCAAATAACAGATTGTTTTAAGAGTTGAATTGATTGACTTTTTTTGTGCCTACCCCGTTAAACGGACGTAATGAGTTATCATGTTATAAACATATGTAATAAATGAAAAAACACGCACACGCAACTTTACTTTTTATACATGGTAATTCTACACTTCTGTGGCATAGGAAACCACACTGTTAACGAGCATCTCAGACAGTGGACAAAAGAAAATGAGGGAATTCACTCATTGGACACAGACTATCCAAGAATCGTCTAACCAATTTTGGAAGGAAAGAAATTACAGAATGTGTCAAGGGAAGCAGGAATAAACTGCGAATCCTAATAGGATTCCTAACAGGACACAGCAAGTTAAATGGACACTTAAAGAAGATAGGAATAATCCAAAATGGCAAATGGAGATACTATAAAGAGGCAGAAGAGACACAATCACATCTACTAACAAACTGCGGAGCTCACTATCCCGCAAGAAATGCTTTGGGAAGTACGGTGTGACCATAGAAGAGCTTCAACCACTGAAACCGGGCCTGTTAATCAAGGTTTTTTATTAAATAGGACTCACTGATTTGCTTTAGGCAGAGAACGGGGGATACAATAGCTCTTAAAGGGCGACGTATACTGAAATTACATCTACATCTTACATCTACAAATGATAATTCTACTCAAAAAAATATAGTTTACTAGAGTAGAACCGTCCTTTATAAAAAGTGAATCGACATCATCACGCAACCTCAATCATTTCTATCACAATCACAAACGTGCGATATGACCACGAAATCTAAATAATGGGTAAATGTGATGATTATTGATAGTAGAAACGAATTTAATTATAAAAATTCTACAGGTATATTCTCACAAACATACTCATAATTTGGAACGAATGTTTATTTTAATTATGTTCACTTTTATTTTGCACAAGGACTTTGAGCGATTAAGTTGATTTACTGTTATCACAGAAGTAAAATAGATAACTTAATTTATAAGACACGTTAGATAAAAATATAACTAGAAAAGAAGTAATATATAATGCTTAAATTATTGTTGTTTGAATATTATGACAATGCACATCTATTGTTAAAAATATCTCGGCCGTTAAAAATTTCGAATGTAAGAGACAACACAAATAATCATTCCTAAATGGCTTAAATGTACTGGTATTTTGAAATAATCGCTGCACAGGCTAATTAAATCAATTATAGCCGATGGACCCAGAATTTTGAATATTCAATTTATACCTTATATCTGTTGACTGGTTGTTACAAATTTTAGAGAAATATCGACATGCAAAACTAAAAAGTCTGATTTGTTGAACTTAAAACATGAACTTTAATAAATGCCCGGATGTCCTGTGCATGATAAGAATAACATTGCCATATATTAAATGCGTCTTTTAAAACCCGACACCTCGGTGTTTTTAAATCTCGTATATAAGCGGTAAGAATGAAAATAAGCCAAGTAAATACACATCCGCTGAAGATGGTGAAATGTAACGCTAGACCACGATGATCTGGAACTTCTAAAAAATTCTACGTCCAGCAGACTTCAAGAACAAATACAAATAGTTAAAAAAAATAATCTTTTTTTTCTATCACAATCAAACAGTTTGAGGAATAATAATAAAACTGATTCTCGGCTATGTATTTGTGATGGTTTTGAACAGATTATATTAAAATTAAATTATTTCTTTGGCGAAAGTCAACGTCTTAAATCAAAATTACTAATTTCGTATTATAAATGCAGCAATTACTACGATTTGTGTACTTTTTACTGTTTAATCAACCACCATTCTTCGTATTTTAAGCTGTAGATTTATAATGATTAATTTTAAATTGACATGCATTGCGTATGAAAATAATACAGCAGATAATTAAACGCTTTGTAAAGGGAAACAGGTTTTCCGGAATTAGTGTTTCTGTAACCAAGCCCACGACTAAATTATAAGCCATATTTCCACCAAGTCATCACCAAGCTATGAGTAATGCTTCCTAATTCCTCCTTTTAATTGGGACAACGTATGCAATTGAAGTTGTTGCCACAACAATGGTTTATTTCATGCATTTGCAACTATCTTTTGCGATGGCCGTGAGATGAGCTTAAAAAAAACGCTCATCCATAAATTGCCGCACAAGCAATGAATAAATCACAAATTCACACAAAGCATGAATAATCTCAATAAATAATAGTGAGTTTATTGTCTTTTCATTTCCGATATCAAAAAATTCATCAATGGTTTTATTTATTTACTTAATCAAAGGTGATTAAAATCCTTTATTTTATTATATTACATTCTGGTATAATTTGTGATGTTTGTACCGCTCTAAAAGAAAAAATACTCAAACTTACCTCACATTAATTAATGCATCTGCACATTCCATTACCTGTAACAAAAAGTAGTAATGTATATTTCATGTCCGTTATAAGTCTAGATTCACATTAAAATATTAACGAATTTCATTTGAATTATAGTACTATAGATATGTAATAATGCACAGCGACATTGTATCAATTCTATGTTGCAGTGAATACTTCAGTAGAAAACTTCCGAAAGGACGAATTTCCGTTTTTAAAAATTCTTGTAGACCACGGAGTCCCTCGTGGTTTTGTCCTCGGCCCCTACTTTATTCAGTATATACATTTGATAAACTTTCTCATCCAGGCCCAATATCCTAGCATTCGCTTATGACACTGCCATTCTATCCTCTAACATCGATCCCTAAAGACACATCTACATTCGATTGAACAATGGTTCAAAAAATAGTGAATCTATTATCTATCTATCTATCTACATCCAATCTATTATAATGTTAACTCCCTTTCAACCGAAAACATCATTTCAATTCAATACTTCTCAAAAGGGTAAAACCGATACCGATTACTTAAAAGATTACTAGAAATACGTCTGAACTTTGCCTTGAAAAAAAGAAAAAAAACATCGAAACCAATACGGACATATGGCACAGAACTATGGGGTTCGACCAAACTTCCAATTTCCGCAGAATCCACACCTTATAACCACGAATCTAAAGCAACATTCTATGTTTCCAACCAGGAATCTTTAGATCCATCTTTCTATGTCTCTAACCATGAACAGCTATGACGACCTACATGGTTCTTGTTTAAATGAAGTTGCAAAATCCAGCTACAAAACATTTCACACTGACCTCCGATCCCCAAGTACAACTACTTTCCTCTTCCCAGTAATCCTCCCAGACGTCTAAAAAGGCAGTAGTCCCGTGACCTAGTCTCTAAGAGTGCGAGTGATTAAATGATGATTTCTAATTTCGGAGTGCTATCAATGGTTAGCTTCTCCACTCGATATCTGTTCTTTTAATTTTAATGTGTGGTGATTAGTGACCGCTAGTCGATGATTATTCAGAAAACGTGAGATGCTTTCAGGTGTGCCGTACGTTTTAGAAAAACATTTTCTTTGTCGTGCCTACGTTTCGATCTTTATTGAAATCATCTTCAGGGGTCAAAGTGTTTGTTTTCTGTGTAATTGTGCCATTCTTGTATGTCGTGTTGAGAAGTCAGAGAGATATTTAATTTTAATTATCTCGTTATCTATGCTTCGGGGAGATTGTTTCACTAATAATATTTTTTTTTAATCTTGTTTTGATGTTCTTAAACGCAAGAGGAAATGTCCAAGTATAGACAAAGCCGGTTCTTTAGGGATCTTAGTCCCATAAGAATGATTGTTAATCCTTCATCCGTTTAAAATGTTAATTACTATTATAAATAATACCTGCTTGTTTAAGAATATTCAGCGAGATAAATGTTTTAAAATTATCAACAAGATTAGTCTAGTCTAGACAATAATTATAGTCAGCAATGAATGTGTAGGCGGCAGGCCTCAATTAATTTCATGTTTGGTTCCTTGTTATCGCTGTACGAGATACGTTATTTAAAGAAGATTAAATTTAGAAGGCGTAAGTTTATTTCCCGCCATCGAAGTATTGCAAGGAAGGATTTCTTCCGACATATACATTTTTTTAATGCTGCTGAATTTCTATAACGAATCGTCGAGATTCAATGAATAAATGGAAAATCGTAGCATTCCGCAAAAAAATGAAATAAATAGCAGCAATTTTACGTGAAATTTAGATTGAAGAACCAAGAAACGAAAAAAAGATCTCTCGGATGGGAAGTTAACTTTGAATATCATGCACAAAGTTACACCTGAGAAAAAAAGCACCTGAAATTTTGCAGTTTGGGATTTGAGTCACTTTTCAATATTTAAATATAATAGTTCGACAAGAGCAAAAGAACAAATGTCGTATTAGCAACCGTCAGAGCAGATTCTTCAGATTGCTCGGATTTTCAAGACTTATCGCATGATCTTATCCGAAAAAGCCGAGATAAAATTGGATACACGGTTCCCGACCGGATTCGTTTCAACTGCTAACGGATTTTTTCTTTTTTGAAAATACCGAGCCTTAGGGGACCAAACGGTTCTTTAGTCCTATTGGTCGCCTAACCCACTTTCAAATTATCTGGCTTACAATAAAATGCATTTAAATTCAAAATACCACTCCTTTCAGATATTGTGTGTTTTTGTTCTAACCATTTTACACTGACAGTTTAATTAATTTTTAATACATTAAGACAAGTTCCATTCAGTCTCCAAAACGGTCACGAGTACTCTTTTTTCACATCCTAGAATTACTATATTTAATTCTGCGACATCCCTTCCCTTCTCCACTAATAGTCTATCCAGGTTCTTGGCACCGTCAGATCTCTATTCTATCAATACGTCATTAAACGCTTACAGTACTTATTGCAGAGAATATACAAATTTTTTACAATTAAATAATTTGTTTTAAAGAAACAGCGGTTGCTAGGAATTCTAAACGTATGTAGTTCAAGAAAACATCATGCACTTTTATATTTCCTAACCTAATTGACGTTGAGGGCTACTACACTCTAGACACTATATTTAATCCGACATCCCTTCCCTTTACTGATAATAGCCAGCCATCTATGTTCTTGGCACAGTCGGGTACTTTTACTGTCAATACTCCCTTAGATCATCCCACTATTTTGTCTCTCTCTCTCTCTCTCTCTCTCTCTCTCTCTCTCTCTCTCTCTCTCCTCTCTCTCTCTCTC
>CM077108.1:6720578-6756730 GCA_039619505.1 Cimex hemipterus
TCTGAGTGTAATCAACTGTATTTAATTTGTATCTTTTCTTCGTATTTGCATGTTTCTTTCCCACATACCTACGTCTGTATTGTCACCACAAGGTTGAAATTTATGTAAGTAGTTTTAATGATCTCAATTGTTCAATGATGAAAATATACTCGATTTGGTAAACAATCCGTCTCAGTCCATAATATGAACATGCGCTTAAAATTCCATCAGAAATGTTTGTATTTTAATATAATACTATAATAAAGTCGTTCTAGAAATAAACGTTATATTCTAATACATCCAAATAACAAACTACTTATTAATTACGCACCCTACTTTCTCCCTTTCTCCCTCTCTCTCTCTTCTCTCTCTCTCTTCTCTCTCTCTCTCTCTCTCTCTCTCTTATACCTTCATAACTACATTATTTATCCTACTTCAACTTTGGAGTACTTTTCCAGAAGTTTCGGTTTTTAAGTTAATATTTCTAATTTAATCAACTATTTAAACGTATAAAACTATTTAAATTTGTCGTTTTATGTATAAAATATTTCCATTTTTTTTCGTTTTTTTAAATAAAAAAGTAAATACATTTCTTATTTACATTTAGTTGAACGTTCCGCGAATTCGCACCCATTATCAATATCTTATATTATATTAAATTTACAATTTGTTAAATAAATTATAAATTTAATGCAATATTCGATGTTGATGATGGGTGTAAATCTGGAACGTCCATATAAATGTAAATAATTAAAACTTTACTTTTTATTTTAAAAAACCTCATGGAAATGTTTTCGAATATAAACAAACAAGTTTGAATAATACAAATTAACCTTACACATTCCATTTTAAAATAAAACACCTTAAAAAAAGCAACTATTTATACTTTATTTTATTTTAGTTAATAATTAAAGTTTTTCTTTTAAATTTGATAATTAACTACTAAGTATGTATGATGTCAAATTATTATTTTATTACGCTGACACTTCGGTCAATGGCACGACACACCTGTAGCAGTCGTGGCAAGGAGTGACTGAAACTCCCTTATTCTCTGTTTTTCCGATGTGATCTTACTTCCTAGCATTTTTGTCTAAATGGTAACGAGATGGCAACAAATCTTTTCAGTTCGTACGAAATTACAGGCCGTGTTACAACAAACTGTGCACATTTAATTAAGCCGTGCTAGATTTTTTTATATCATCATTATTTGAATACGTGAGTTTAAAGACGTTTTTATTGGATTAGATTCGCGCCTCTGTCAACAGTTGAATGGGCTCATTGTAACGCTAAGAGCACATAATACAACAGTGTCTCTTGTTCAGTTTAAGGAGGTTTAACACGACGTTTCCTGGGTCAGACGTAAAGCGCAAAGGCCATTCTTTCCAGTTCTTTTAGATTTTTTTTTACATTTCAGATCTTTTGCCCCGAATTAATTAACAATTTACTCCATATTGACGATCCAGTAATAATATTTTAAGTGGCATTATGTTACATCTTATAATACTTTTTATGTATTCATTTCATTGTTCTAATCACGTATCCATTTTAATCGGAAACTGAATCCGTACTCTATGTTTCTGGCTTTATCAACAATTGTTTGAATTTTTTCAAGATAATTATGGATGAGCACATAAATCGGTGTATTCGAGTGGAACCCATTTCATTTATTTACTTAAATCAAATAAACAATTCCCTTTTTTTTATCGTGTTCTCATAGACATTCTAAACAAGAGGGTAGTGTCTTCCTTAATTCACTCAGTAATAATAATCATACCATTATAAAACATATCTAGATATTTTATAGTTTTTGATCGAATATTTTTACATTCAGGAAAGGAACATTAAATAACATAATATAAATACGTGATTTACGATATTCTTGCAAGCAAGCCGATCGTAACCTCTATTTTATCTACATGAGTTTTCCTGGAGTCTTTCATCATAATCCAACGATTCTTCATTTCAAATATAAATTCTGCGCTATCATAAAACACTGCCCCTGTAGTCGCTTTGCCCTGTGGTAGTACTTGCATTATCTTATTTTTCTTTGTTTCACCAACGGACAGAATACTAACCAACAAAACATAATTTACAAGCTAACTTACACTACCCAATTGGTATTAAAAGATAATATCTTCAAAACCTCTATTTAAATAATAAAAAATACACACTGATCTCATATAATTGATAAATGTTGAAGTGTGTATGTTGTTCAATCTTAAATTATTAAACACTGTTCCCATGGAGTGACTGAATACCCTCGGTGGGTAAAGTGAATCATGACATAATAGTAAATTACTATTTTCACTTTTATACAACGGTAAAAAATGTAAATTTCATCCATAACACCAATCATAAATAAAGCAGGACTATGTATATATTTTGAATATTTTTCAAACCAACATTTTTTCAATAGATACTTCGTAGACTTATAGTCTATATAGTTCAACTTAGCCTGTTAAAAACAGCGAAAAAATCTATTATTAATCCGATTCGAATATTATGATTTAGTTATTCAGAAATCGTGAGATGTGCTAGAAACGTTGGCACGATAAAGAAAAGGTTTTTCTGAAATCTATATCACACCAGACCGCATCTCACGATTTCTGAATAATTATCGATTAACGTTCACTAACCACCACACATTATGATTTAACTCCTTTGTGATTTTGAAGAGATTATAAGTGCAAAATATATTTATTATAGCGCAGTGGTTAAGGTGTCCGACTCGTATTTGCCACGCTATCGGTCTTGAGATGGAATCTTGACGTAGCCCTGACTTTGAAAACAGTATGGAAAATGTATTGTAAAGTATTTTGACCCCTCATCTGCGACTATCAACGGGGTTGTTGGAAGTTGAGCCATCTCCCGTAAGATTTTTTTTGTAATACATATTATGTATTTAGACCAGGAAGAGCTAGTTTTTCGATTTTTGGAGAGCGATGGAATTGACTTCATTCAAAAAAGAAAATTGTTCTCTATGCGCTATAAACGCACGTATAAAACTGTAAAAAGTCAATGACCTTGACAATTTTGATATCAATTAATTATATAAAATTTGAAAGGGATTTATCGTACATTAAATTTTATACTAATAATTTGGCTGTTTTAAAAATAAGTTCGATTAAGAGACCAGGTGTGGCTTACAAGAAGGCGACTTGATTTTTTCCTCGTGGGTGCTTTATTCGAGAGGGGGGGACTGGGGCTTAAATGCGCCATCTCCTTGTTTGTTGTATGAATGGGTGTTATGTGGGCGAACCCAATTCCTAAAAAGGACTTATGGAGTAAACTATTACAAAAATGTGAGAAGGTTGGATCGAAACTTTCGAACGGACCTTGAAATCGCGTTTCTACAACAGAGATAGACCGGATTTTCAATCTTCGCTGTCGTACATAATCACTTGTGAAACATCGCTTCAAATTTGAAAGCTCACGAGCTGTCCTTTTGCAAATTCATTCCACAACACAGAAAGAAAAGTGCCGAATATTGAAGAACCGTCATTATTATTTAAGTTTAATTCACAGAGCTCAGTGCATCTATCGCAAGACCTCGCCTTAAAAATTCATGATGTTCGTGTCCCGTTAGAAAACGTGTGTTCAGGTTTACAGACTCCTCGACCACCTGTTACAAACGTTTTCGTGGTTTACAACTGGGCATTTATTAAAAAAAAAAAAAAAAAAAAAAAAAAAAAAACATATCGGACGAAGGAAAAAGTTGCATCTATTATCGAGGAAACGGGAGTTTTCTGAGCGATCCTGCCAAACTGGGAAAGAAAGTACAGACTTACGATGCAGGATATGATTTCTGCATGAACAATTTGATACCCGGATAGAATGTACATTTTGCACTGAGACTTCTGCAGAGATGTAGAAAGATTTTAAGATAGTCACGTTACGTAATTGTGAAAACATTTTTCCCTGCTCACCCACATTGTTCGACACGGCTCGACTAAGCTGACATTCAGCTAAGAGCATTTTAAAACTCTAGCCTTCTCGGGCCTCGTCAGACACCTTATTCATTTGTCCTACTAACACGGTATTTGTGCTGACAAGACCATTACTAAGAATAATGTTATATATAAGCAGGATATTCATGTCGTCACAAATATGGGGCCTTATTTGGCAATTTTTATTAGTTCTTAACAACTTTTGGTTAATTAAAATTTTAATCAACGGTTTATTTTCTTCATCTTAACGGAACAAGGGACAAGGGACTATTTTTGTCCCTCGAGTATGGTATTCGTCTATGGTACGAGTTGTTTTTAAACGGACGTATTTTGTTTAGACTAGACGTCCCCAATTTCAAAGTTAGCTCACGGACCAGTTTTGGGAAATGTCTTTAGACCATGTTTAATGGGAAAATGCACTATGGAGAATTCACATTTCTCTTTACGACAAGGGGCCGTTCGCGAATAATCGGTCACGTCTCTACGGCCGGCCTTAATTTTTTTTTAAGTCACTTTGGCCCGGCGATCTTTGCGGAGTTCTTCAGGCCCTCAGTATATTTAACACGATCTATTTTGGAACGTGGTATTAGATTACAGCTGGTCGTAATCCATTTTTTAGTGTCATTGAGGCTGTGCCAAAGTGAGCGTTGAACTCGACATTTTCACCTGGTAGTTTTTCCTTTGCGAGTTTCCTTTTTCTTTCTCACACTCAGGTAATGATGGAAATGTTCCAGCGCAAGAGTCGCAGCGAAAGACAGCCGGAGGTGGAAACCGCCAGCCGACTATTTATATAGACGGAGGCCTACAAAGCGAATGTCCGACAAAGTCATAAATAGACCTCGTTAGCCTGTGCCAATTCCCGTACAAGATTTTTATTAAAACAAGTATCTAATCGATCCTATTTCGGGGCCTGGAAACGTCTGTAATCTCAAGTCAAAAATGAAGCATAAATTTAAACATTTTCGACTTTTCACACCATTCTCCAATCAAGTTTCTAAGATTGAGCAGGCCTACAGACATCCTTATTATCTATTATCAATAATTATCTTTAATAGAGAAAATCAATTATGCGAAGATCCATTCGAATCTGTCACTTAACGATATAATGGAAAGCGATTTTTTCCACAACCAGCAACGAAGTAGTTGGCTCCCTAAAAATGAAAATAATTCTGCCATAATCGTTTCTTATTAATAAATTCTTAAATGCTGGGAACATATATTAAATAAATAGTTTAAGAACTTAAAACTTAACTAGATCGAGTATCGGATTTTAGAGCCAACAGACGATGACCAGTAATCAACTCAGGCGAAAAATAAATAAAAAGACGTCGAGAGTGGTTGTAGCAGAACTACGTTGTGGGAAGGAAAAATGAAAAGTATCGGTATGTGGGCGAGTCAGCGGGGTGGAGAATGTGACTGCTCACCTTTTCTTTGGCTCTCCCAGCGTGTTTAGAGACGGATTTCGCAATGAGAGATCCCTTGCGCTCGGCCATGGCGTTCACTCGACTCGACGACGACGGACAATGACAACAAACTCAAAAAAGCTGCCGTTCGTCGCGCTCACTCGACAAAACCGACATCGGCTCGGGCTAGAGACGGACTGATTCTGGAATCGAGGATCCTAGAGGTGGGAGAAGAGCGGAGGTTGCCCGACTGTTGTCGTCGAATCGATACCGGCACTCGATACGGGTGACGCGCCTGTCGGGCCGAGAATCAGCCTTGATCCGCCTCCAGGCCTCGATACGGAAGGATCTGACAATTCTTTTCTGCTAGGGTTTTATCTTTTCCCCTCAATTCCAGCTAAAAGAATAATTGGTAGTTACTCCCCTGGGAAGAAGAAAACTAATGTCTCGTCAGTTTTTATTCGTCTGGAAGCAACAATACATAAATCAGACAGTTCCACAATATGTACGCGCTTTAGCACCTCGTTTAATTTATTTTGGTATGAAATTGAAAAAATATAAGTCAAAACTTTAAGGTGCTGACACACTCAATGTATGGTAATACATATACATTTATACATATATACATACATATTTACAATAAAACTGTTTTCTCACACTAAGAAATTATACTACCTCTGTTGCACAGTCATAAAAATAAATCACAATTATCTGATAAAAACTAAAGCAAAATTTTGAGGTAGAAAAACATAAAGCATCTTAACTTATATTTAACATGTCATAAAAAAATGATGGTTATTAATATCACAATTATTAAAGAACATTATTCAATTCAAATGTGAAATATGGTACGGAATGGTAATAACAACAGAACAAATCTTCCCTGTAGCAACTGTTGAATATACTCATTAAAAAATTGCCTTTAAAATATAAATTTAAATTTCATATCTTAGTTTTCAGTAATTATAAATTGTGTTAATTGAAGGAAAAATGTAATTTTAAAAAATTACACATTTCATTGAACTTTATCAAACATTTAAAAAATATAACTATTTCACAAACATTTACTGTAATAATAATTTCATATACATAAAATTCTAAACAAATATATTTCTGAATATCTGTATAAATCTGTATTTTGGTTGTGCCCATTATCCTGAACCACCGCCATCCCTGGTTTAGTTGTTTTGAAAATCTAACCAATGAAAACAGCTAAGCATCAGAAGAACAAATCCAGCAGAGACAGTTGGACTAAAATAGTTTAGAGAGGACCACCAAAACAAATTTTTTAGCACCCATGAAAAATAATCTCTTTTGGTTGTGTTAAAGAGTAAAGATGGTAGCATATTGTAATCTTTAAGCTTTGATATATAGTTATTTTTTTAAATGTTCAGAAATATTTTTTCTTTAGAATTGACATAAAAAATTATTTAATCTTTGAGATATAGTTTTGTACTTTAATAACTAAATGTTCATGGTACAAAATTAGACTTTTTTTCCATTCCCATGCTCTTATTATAATTTCATTTTAACAAATTATTTATTTAATAATGGTCCTTGATTTAGATCAATGATACAGGGGAGAATTGTTTACTATAATAGCTCCACTTAAAATAAAGTAAGACAATAAAATACAACAATGAACAATTTAGAAAAAAAAACTTTTCAAAAGAAAAGAAAAATAAGCTGAGAGGTCAATAAGAAAATATTTATCAACTCACATTAAACCAACATAGCAATTCGAATAGAATGCTATGCATGCAAAGCATAACATTATAAATTTATTATACTTCACAACTTCAGTCAGTGTAGATACAACCATATTTACAATTGTCCAAGACACTTTTTAAAACAATTAAAGAACTTAATTTTAAGATGAGCTGACATCTTCATTCTGATAAATTACTATGAATAGAACTACAATGAAACCTCCTTTAATGAACACCAATTTACTAGATAAATAATCAACAGTTTCTCTTACAAGTTTGGAAGGTTTTCAATTGTTTATATGTACTCTCCAATTAGTTAGTGAGTACAAAGAACAAAAAAGTTATTAGTCATTTATATGTCTAATATATCAGTAAAAAGTCAAGAGTCACTACAATGCAAAATTAAGATGACCTTTTAAGCATTTAAATCACAAACAATGCTTTTAAAAAAATTATTTTTAATTTATTTTAATACATTCACTAATTTCAAAAAAAGTTTTGCAGTTGCTGTGTATTTCAAATTGCAGTATTGTCCATATATTTAATCTCATATTATTAAAAATGCCAATAAACCTTTACAGGTATTAATTATAATTAATTGTGATGTAATTAATTAATGTAATTTCATAGCCTACATGAACCAATTATGTTACAGATAGAGGAAAATCTAGTGTTAATTCAACAGACACTATTACTCAACAAGGGCTATAATAGAATATAATTAAAGAAAGAAATAAAGTTAAATCAATAAGCCAAAAAGAAAGGGTGGTACTGTAAGATATTTTTAACTCTATAAATCATTGTGTTCTTAATGCTATATTTTTTTGGACTGTACAATATATCAGATATTTTTAACTCGATAAATCAATGTAATGTTAATGCCTTTGTACTGTACTTTCAATTGTACTATCATCAAATCAACTTTTTAACACTGCTGTGTAAAACTTTTATTAGATGTACATATTTTAAAATAATTAATGACATATGTATGTAACCCAAAATAAATTAATCAACCCTGTAAATCATTAATAAACAATTAAAAACTGCAAAACTAAATTGTTTTAAAATTATCTATTTACTGTACAACCCTAGAAAAAGTATGCACGCATTTGCTCTAAGGGTGTTCAATAATGAGAAGTTTCACGATAACCCTATTCAGGCTTTATCAATGCATTAATAAGGAACCAAGCCGAGACAGATTTTCCAACTGATGCTTGTAACTTTCAATTTCTTTTTCTTTTACTTCCAAATTTTTTCTAATGACTTCTGCTTCTTTCACAGCTGCTTGTAGTTTAGCCCTTATTTTATGTTCTACATAAGCTTTTATTCCTGGAGTTAGAATGCCCTTTAGAAAAGTAATGTTATTAGAATATTCAAGTTATGGTAAACTAGAGGAACAACATTCTAAAATTAAGAATATATAACAATAATAATAATCAAGAAACAATAACATTGACTCACATTGAATAGTTGTATGTTCTGTACGTAAGAATTTCTCGAAGTGATGCACAATTTTTTTTCTTTCGTCATATTTATGAGCTGAGTTGCATTGATTTTAATTATTTTTTTTGGACCTTTGTTCACTTCATTATATGATGGATTACTAGGATAGTTTGCTGGAACTAATTTTGGCGTCGTCACAAATTTTGCTCCATTCCTTTGTATAATTTTAGGATCACTATTTGTCCCCAGTTTGAAAGAGTTTAAAAATAATTTACCATCATCTGTAAGTGTACAAACCGTTAATAACCGTTTTTTCGCTAAACTTTATCATTACAATTTCTCAAAATTTATAGAATTTTAATCAATTTTACAATTTTGACATAAAATGAAATTTGTACTAGGTAAAAACTGTTTATTTTGTTTCAATGTGAAATTTTTTTTTTAAATAAAGTACCAGATTACCTCTAATGATCAATGGCACTTTCTTATCTGGTGGTTCTGGATTTTCTGCTGCAGTAGTAAGCGGAAAATTGAGCACTTAAAAAAGAACATAAAAGAGAAAAATATAGTTTGTTTAAAAACCTATATGGCCCTTAAGAACATGTAATTATTATCTTACATGGTACAGGCTTATTGACAGTTTTTGAGTTGTCAGGTAAATCTGTAGTTTCACAATCCCTAATCAGCTCTAACGTAGATTGCACACCAGTGGTGGGATTTGGTTTAGTCACAATAATACCTACTCTATTTTTCTTTGAGGGTGATGTCTTATTTTTAACACCTGGAAAATATTAATTAGTACAAAACAACCAAAGTACTCATTTTATACTTGAGAACGATTTTTTTTTTTCTGTTTATGACTTTTTCTTCACTTAATATTTAATTATCCTCAATAAAACTCAAATATTTCTAGTTTATAGAATTAATAGTGGGATTTGTTTATTTTAAGCAGTTATTCATCATTTTTAAGCAAGAAATCATACTTAGGTAATTTCAATGGACTAACCGACTGAATCATTTACGTTGTCTATTAATTTAGCCTTCTTAAGTGCTATGATTTTGCTTCCTTCTTTAAAGTGTGTCACTTTGGCCATTCTTGTGGTTGGGTCTTCAGCACTCACCAACTGCAATTCAGTTGAAAATTTTTTATACTATGGATTACATATATAATTGCAATAAGGTTAACTTACTTCTATGAGTTGCACAACATCTAAATAGTTATTGTCTTTTGCAATGTCAAGAGGAGTTTTATCAAATTTATTTACACAATTAACATCACAGCCATAATCAAGCAGTAACTGAACACAGCCAATACTCCCACCTTGAGCTGCCCAGTGTAAAGGTGTCATCCTAAGCTGTAAAGGATGTAACTAAACTGTGACAAAACGTTTGAAAACTGGTTAATATTCAATACCATATCTTTGCAGTTTACATCTGCACCATATGCTAAAAGAAGTCTAAGGATAATAGTAAAACCTTTATGGGCAGCAATATGAGATGGAGTTCGATCCACTTTATTTCTCGCATCCCTCGAAATCCCAGCTTTCAGTAATAATTCAGTTACTTCAATGTGATTGTAATAAACTGCCCAATGCAGTGGGCTGGTACCAACCTAAATAAATAATAAGAAGTGAATTATTTTATTTAAGTGTGAAGCAAGTTGATATAACAATGCTCACTAAATCAGCAGTAAAAGGGGCACCAATCGACATAAGATTTCGCACTTCTTCAGCTTCTCCTTCTTTTGCCTTGATAAGAAGCTGTTTACCAAGTTTCATCAATGAGCAGTCCTTACTGCCAACCTTGGGGGTGCTTAAACTGAAGACCTGTAAGTTTAAAAATGCATAAATACAACCAAAGAAAACTTTGAAGATATTAAATTACATTTCAAAAGAGATTTTTATACATGCTTATTGTCAATACCTGAGGATTAGTATCATCAAATTCCATCAAATCCTCATTCTTTCCAATTATATTTACTTGTATAGTACTTTCTTCTGACATGGCTATATGCTGAAAATAAACATACCAATATGACATACAGATTGACAATTTGATGCTAAATTAAAACATTAAATTATCATTACATGAAAAATGACAATGGTTCATTTATAAATTTCATCGCTTAAAAAATAACAGGTTCCTAAAGGAAGGGTCAATGTTGTAAATCCTTGCTCTGAAAAAACCACACAAATTATAATAAATAACAATGTTAATGAAATGTTTCTGAGAAGACAACCCTTAATTTAGTAATGATTATTAAAATTATGTACACAGAATTTTCTCTGTTTCTTTGTATCTTTTAAAAACATACACTTTTGAAATTCTTGTCTGTACTTCTATTAACCTTAATAATAAAACCTAATGTTATTTCAGCCTTCAAGGTATATGGTTTGAACCTAATTATGCTCACATTTAGTCCCAAAATGTTCTAATAGTATGATAACACAACCATTCTGATGTCTATGTACTTGATATTCTTCTCGTATATACATATTCAAAAAATGTATATTTAATCTACATGGTAAAAAGATACTCTAGATTCACCTGTTAGCATTTATGTCAATTAAAATTAATTCATATTTAACAGAGTAAACCATTTCATAAAACACTATTATTCTTATGTAATTATTCTTTATCTTGTTAATTATTCTTGATAAGTAAGGGTTCAGAAGAAAAAGTTAAGTCTCATGATTGAGATTTGAGCTAACAACCTTTGGCTTAATAAGCTGCTACTCTAACCACTTGAGCTATCATGACTTCAATCTACTCAGACATTAACTCTTCATATCAACCTTCGACCTTTCGCATTGTACCTCTTTTTGCCATTTTTCAAATTTCGTGTAATCAAGATTATATTCTCAGCAACTTACGAAAATGGCAACAGCAAACTGTTAGTGAAGTAATTACTTCTTTACTTATTATATGAAACCATTTATGTTTAGTGGTCTAATTGACCATATTAATTATTTTAATTAATTGTTATTTTTATGTAAGGTCTTGGCTGAGATGAAAAAGTTAGTGCCACGAACAAGATTCAAACCCATACTGCTCTAACCACTTGAGCTATTGTGGCTTCAATCTACTACCTATTCTCCATCTCCACCTACAACCATTCTCATTTTACCTCTTTTTCCTATTTTTCAGTTCAGGGAGTTGGTGTGCGAGTAAATCGAAGTCACGATAGCTCAAGTGGTTATAGCAACAGCATATTGAGTTGAAGATCGTGAGTTCGAATCCTGCTCGTGACACTACCTTTTTCATCTCAACCAAGACCTTACATAAAATGACTAATTAATTGAAATTTCATGGTTATTGATGCTTTATGTTTCTGATGTTAATAACTATACAATAATAATTGGAATGACAATAAAATCCTTATAATCGGATTTATTCACTTTTGTAAGAGACTTATTTTAAACAATCATTTGTTGATAAACGTGATGTGAATACAGTTTAATTCTTTCATATCCGATTATTTCAGTCCAAGTATTATTTATGATATGGACATAAGATAAGCTATCATATAAACGTCAAAGACATTAAAAGCACAACCGTTATACTATTTTAAGTAAAAATATTTTCTAGAGATGGCATTTGTTAAAACGTTTCCTACGAGGTTTCCGAGCCCGGTTGACGATGGTCGTTGGAAAAAGCCTCACTTTTCACCCTCTTTTTTTTACCCTAAGTCAAATTCAAAGTGTTATTATTCAAAAAATGTTTTCATTCTGAAATGTTTACGAAACGACGAATCTTCTTCTGAGTGACAACTGACAATTCTTAAATTCCAATGTAAACGGGCAAGAAATTGTGGAAAGATCAGAAAGGGTAATAATAACCTATATAATAAGTATGCCAGTATTTTGAAGTTCGTAGGGCAAATCTTGCCGATAAATTGAAAATATCGTCCGTGATAGAGATGTGGTGACACCACTCCGGTGTGAACCGAAAGCCGGCTCATTCTGGTGTTTGAATCGGGAATAATCCATCTTACAACAGGATGTTTGGAGTTTTCTCGGGGGATTTGACTTACTTCCTGTTTCCTGTGCTTTCAGACGGAAGTCGATAATAAAAAATCCGGGGTCCTCCGTGCCTCTAACGAAAACGATAAACCCTCGACCCACCGGCCAGGTCCATATTTGTCGAATTATTCAATTTATACAATTAAAAAAGGAACGTCTATCTTGTAAACGGTGCGGTAATCCCCGACTTTACTCGAAACCTAATATCGAGTACAGAAGCTAAGAATCGTCATGCCTCTTTGATCGAGACCGACGGAAAGCTTCACGTTACTTTAACTATTTTCTTTTGTGAACTCGTTCACGTTATGAAATATTACATACATATATAAAACAATTTATAATTCTAAAATAATTTAAGAAGAGAAGAACTCTGATATGACGTTTTTAAAACAAAAAATAACTATATCTATATCAATGATTTATCCCTTTTGCATAGTTTTTCTTCTTTTTACATTCAATAAGTTCATTCATTCTCGAGAACTGTAACCCTTTCGTTAAATTAACAATGAATTTTTAAAACTTTACGGAATAAAGATCACTTCTGGTGTCGTCTCGCAGAACTTACAACTTAGGGAATGTCTAACGAAATTAAGAGATCCAATTAAAGTACATGTCAGACCCTTCAGAGACATCAAGGGGAAACAAATTATGTCACAAACTTAATTATCAAAATAAATAGCTAACACAAATAATCATACACAATAGAAACAAATATGTCTTAAACGCACAAAAAAGACGAATTTTAAGTGTATAACAAATGCATTCAGACGCTATTAAAAACATTACATCATAAAAAAACGTAAGTTCAAAAGAAAACAACATCCAAACAGAAACTAACAACTCACAGATAATAGCCAACTTTACGACCGACCAATGAACACCATGATCACGCCCCTTCTGCAAAGGATGGACAAAATTAACGCACCACCCTTAAATTTTAACTTAATCAGGTTTATTCATACATATTTTGCATATCAAAAATAAGTTTGTTTGTAAAAAAAAAAAGTGTCCTCTTTAATAACCACTACCCCTGGCATGAATCACGTCCATTAAACGCCTTTGGACAGGATTTATAGTAAAATCATGAATTATTTCCCATTCATCAAGATCAGTCGTTTCTAATTCTTCTAGAGTGTTAGGTTCTGAA
Organism: Cimex hemipterus; assembly: GCA_039619505.1. Lineage (NCBI taxonomy): Eukaryota > Metazoa > Arthropoda > Insecta > Hemiptera > Cimicidae > Cimex > Cimex hemipterus. The sequence continues at coordinate 6,734,229 of CM077108.1, forward strand.
TTTTTTTTGTTTGAGTAAGATCAAACCAACGAGTGAAAACAGACCCGATAGTGGCGGTATGCCGGTATGCATGAATGGTTCATCACCTAACAATAATTAGAATGGGACGTCATTTCTTTAACATCGTATGGAAAGAGGTTTTCGACAGGAATATTTTTTTGTATTCAACAATTCTAATCTATTAAAACATTAATATTTAGCTAGTCACAATCAGGCGATCTCGATTTAACGTATAGGACAAAACTCGAAATTGACTTTCGTTTATATTTTTACAAATGTTTATTAATAACTTGAAACATTTCACATTTTTAAAAAGGTATTCAGACGTTCCAATTGTATTTGAAGAAAATATATAAAATATAAATATGAAACAGTTTATTCATTCATGCGTAAAATAAGTTCAAAGTACACCGCAACATTGGTAGAATGAATATGCGCAAATCCAGTCACGATAGCTCAAATCGATATAGCAACGACATATTGAGCCGAAGGTCGTGTGTTCGAATACCGCTCGTGACCCTAATTTTTCATCTCAATCATATTTTACATAAAAAATATAAATTAATTTAAATAATCACTTTGGTTAACTAGGATCAATTAAAAACATAGTTTTTGTAATTGACGCGTGTTACATTCGCTAACATTCTTGATATGTTAATATTTGCTTTCGAAACGAATCAAATACATAATTTGCTAATCGGATGCTTCGCCTTACGGTCAATTATTGCAATAGTGTATTTTTATCAACGGAGATTTCAGCCAATTTGTTTTAAGGAGGGAAAATATTTGTCATAACTTTCTTGCGATAATCGAGGTGTATTTTAGCCCCATCGACTTTCGATCTTGAAATGAGGTTATAACCAAAATATTAACTATATATTAACATTAGACAGGAATGACCTTCGAATTCATGGAATGTATTATTTTGTCCTGGATTTTTTAAATATTTTTTTGTAACAGTAAAGGTTGAGATTCCAAAGTGAAAGGCTGCTGGTAGAAAATTAAAGGCAAAGATAAGTAATCGGGATTTAATGTGCTGTTTGTGTTTGACTTGATTTTTTAATTTTACTTGGGGAGAGAATATTCTCTAAATATGCCGTTGATAGAAGGGATTGGCGATGAAGTTGTCCAGTTTTTCGGCGTATTGTTGGCAGCCGCCCTTGGCGTTTTTGCTTGGTGGTCAACAAATATATCCGACATTCCGAGAATTAGAACGGTTTTGGTTTTGGGCCGACGGGCCCAACCGCCTCCGGAGAGAGTGAGCGATGTCGCCGCCCCCCAAGTGGCCACCACTGATGACGAGGTCAACAAGGAGTCCCCTAAAGAGAGCAAATTGTTTAGCGAGCCGAAGGAGGCGAGAAGTGGTGGCGACACTCAAGACGCCGAGGACGGCCAGAGGCCAGATGAGCACCCTGACCGACCTCTCGACGATAGACCGTCGGATGAATCGAGATCTGAAAACCCATCGGATATTCAACCTCCTGGAAACATACGGATAAGGCTCAAGTACCTCAACGATGAACAGAAACTAGTCGAAGGAAAACTTCAAGAACTTTTGGGCGATTTTAAAAGGTTTGTTAATTTATTATTCCATTTTATGTTTAGTGATCTAATTGACCATATTAATTATTCCAATTAATTATTCATTTTATACAAGGTCTTGGTTGGGGTGAAAAAGTTAGTGTCATGAGCAAGATTCGAACTCATGATCTTCAACTCAATAGGTTAGTGCTCTAACCACTTGAGCTAGCGTGACTTCAATTTACTTGTTGTAGGTTGAGATAGGGAGTTGGTGTCCGAATAAATTGAAGTCACGATAGCTCAAGTGGTTAGAGCAGCAGTGTATTAAGCCAAAGTTCATGGGTTCGAATCCCACTCATGACACTTAACTTTTTCATTTCAACCAAGACCTTACATAAAAAGAATAATTATTTGAATTCATATATTATGTTTCTTTTAAATTATTTTTGCTTGAAATAAGAAAGTGTGGGATGTTTTAAACATTTAACAACCAACCCTGTCTCTCTCTATACTCTTTTAGTATAAAGATGATGTCTGCAGGTCAGTGAACACGCGTTGAACCAGCACTGGGTTACATGTTGGATCTGTACGACTCACTACTACTGTTACTCAACAATGATTAATACCAAACAAATCAACATATTTTTAGTATTATAAACCATTTTTAAACATTAACATGATGCATTTGGTTTTTGTTAATCCCAGAATTTTCTACATGATAGTAGCAGGCTTGAAGATTCATTGTCCAGATTGATAAAGAGCCTTTTGTCAACAAGGTTGTACGAAATACAGTTTTAAAACTAATATTATTTTTTCAGGCGAAATTTCCACGCTGAAATATCACGGCAACAGCGGATTCGTCTTATTTTCAATGGGCATGTATTGCAAAGTGATGACCGTACTCTTCAAGGCTGTGGCCTGTTTGACAACTGTGTGGTGCATTGTCTTGTGCACAATCAAACCAATGCAAATACAAATAATAGCCAATCACATGCTCACAGAGCTTCTCCAGAATGGAATCTGGGGGGCCTTCTTTATGCTTTATTAAGCCTTATATTTGGAATTGCGTGGTTCTGTAGATTGCAATATTCTCATCTTTTTAATATAATTACAACTGGAACTCTAGTTGGACTGACAATAATGTTTGCAGCGTCTGTCATTGGTCTTTACATGCCTGATCATGAACTAGTGCAACAGTAGCTTTCATGTAAAGTACTCCAAAATATTTATTTGCAAAAATAATTGCACTAAATTAAAACAAGTGAAAAATTAGATTGTTTTTTAAATTAAATGACATTTAAATTAAGAGTTGTTATGTTAAAAAAATGTTACCAGATTGTATTTTATATATTAATTGTTATCATTACATAACAATATATTGTTATGTACTTTCTTTTCATCTGCATCTCTAGACCTTTTTACAATTGATATTTTGTGAATATTTTTACACCCATCAATCTGGTATATGCTTGTTTTCTATACCCATAGAATAAGTAAATAGTGTAAATATTGTAAAAACAGAAGTGTGTATCGAGTCAAGGACTATAATTTATCTCAAATACTCTTTAAACTCACATAACTATAATATTTGCTATAATGATAGCAATGATTTTTATAAATATTAGAATGTGGAGCTCAGATAAATAATGTAATCAGGTTTTTTTCTTGGTGTAAAACATCAAATTTGATCTATCTGTACAGAGCACTTAAATTAATTCAAATAAAATAAAAGTGACCATTTTCTGTTTGTTTGTTTTTTTTTTTTTTAATTGTATTGTGCACCCCTCTCCATTTTTTAAACTTTTTTTTTTGTTTTACTATATTGTTACAGTTAATTTTACATAGCCGTAATAATTATGAATTAACCATTATGTACGGGTTCTCTTAAATATTTTAATAATAGTTGTTATAGGTTTGTCAAAGCTCAGCACCACAGCCATTTATGTTAATTGTAGTATTTTATGCACATTCCTTTTACCAATTTGAAGTTGATGGTATTGTAATGTATCAAATTTAATAAAATTTAATAATGTTAACTTGTACACTCAAAAAAAGAACCTGCTTATTTTTTCTTTACTTTCCATAATAACTAGGTTAATAGATTGATAGTTGATAAAAGGAAAATATAAAATAGTTGAGATGATCGGTTTGAGTCTCGAGAGCAATTAGCAGTGAAGCTCAAATGGCGGAATACTGTGATGCTGATATGGATGTTATGGGTTCGGATCCTGCTCTTGATTCTGATGTTTTTACTCCAAACAACATACAAAATAATAAAACAGCTAAAATAATTATTTTGGTTAATAGGACCAACTAAAACATTAGTTTAAAAAAACTAAAACATTAGATTAATTAGTTGACAACATTAACTTATTGTTTACCTTTATAGTGTTTCTAATCCTTTTATACTCTTTAGATTAGAAATAAAGGAAATCAGCTCAATTTCAGAGCTTTCCAGAACCAATAATGTTATTAATTGGCTTACTTAAATTTAATTTAAGTTAAATTTTTTTCTTAAAAGCATGTTCAAGCAAGATCCCACCTGGGAGGATGCTTTGGCCAACAATAGATGTATCATCTGTTATGTAGCTGAAGTTCTGGGTGTTCCGATCACCATCCATGGTCTACAGCAGTTCAAGGCCCTGGAAGTACAATAGCTAGAGACAATTGTTTTATTGCTGTTACTAGACTATGGAAGTCATTCAACAGTTTCCTTGATAGATAATCAATTCTAAATGGTCCATATGTAAGAGTGAGCAATATAAAGAAGGCTTTCTGAAAATAGCTTAAACTCTAGACTTCACACATGAGGTTCTGTACTACTAGAGGAGTAGAGAGAGGGCTGTTCACAAATCAGCACCTTGCTCGAACCCCTGAACAATGAGCAGTTCTTTTCTCAGTTGTATACTGGTTTGGTAATTAGATGTCTAATGAGAAACCATGTGTGGAAAAGACTCTTTTTGAGATCTTTTTGCTTCAAGTGTCATGTGTGATTCACAGCCTTTTCAAAGACAGTCAGTTTGTTTATGGGGTAGAATCTATGTTCACGCCCTTACAAACTGATAATCATATAGAATGGATCTTTGATTGCACTAAGGTGAGGAAGGAGTTCTAGAAGATGTCGTCCCATCTGCTCCATTATTGGAGACAACTTCTGGTTAATGAATGATATTGCTCAACCATATGTGGCTCAAGTTGTCACCCATTACTTGGAGGTTGTAGGGATAACTACAATGAATTCATCAGCATGTTCTCACACATGAACACTTATGCCACATGATATAAGAGACAGATTAGACATCATTTGCCGCTTCCAATTGAACAATTTCAAATATGCTCTTTTTAAAGAATATAATTCTATTTCACAAGATGAAATTTGATAGTTTATTTATTTCATACGTAGGAGACCTTTGAGTTTAGGCCCTCTGTGAAGTACAGAAAGGTAATATACATCACTAAGAGTAGCACTGGGTAATAAATTTTTAGTTACGTTTTAATATATCAACTGATTTTCTGGTGTTTGGTGAATTTTATCAAACTATCATAATTTCATATTTTTTATTCTTGGCCTTGCAGCCTGTTGGCATATGAAAGATGGTCTGATTCTTTAAAATACAATATGGGTATTAATAAATTAGAAATTTAATCAAATGTACGTGATAATGGGCATAAGTTCTCAAAACCGTAAATAAATGAAAAATAATATATTTACTTTTTTATTTAAAAAAAGGTGTATATGCTTTCTGAAATTAACCAACCAATTTAAAAAAGATAAGACTAAGTTTAAAAATTACATGTTTTAAACAACATGTACTTTAGAAGAAAATAAATGAACTTTTTTTCATTAAAACTCACAAATTTACAATATCGTTAAATTTGGCTTACATTAAAATAATCATGAGGTAATTAATGTAATATTTAAAAAAATATGGTTTGAAATAAACAACATAATAGGTGTTATCTAATTTGTTTTTGTCTTTGATCGATTATAAAGAAATACTTTATTAAATTGAAGAAAAGAGACTTTTTTGGTTAAATATTGTGATTTTTTATTCCCAAATATTTGCAAGATGATTGTGCTTATTTTATTTATATTCTTATTTAATTTATTTAAACTTATTTAATTTTATATTCTACTGGCTTCATTGGTACATGTTAAAGTTTTCCAAGAACTAACTGTTAATCCATTGTTCTAATACTAATTTGTAACAAGCAATGTATTTAATGTATGTAGATTTTTTTTCTTCTTTTGCTATATTAATGACGACATAGTTTGGGGGGGGTTTGAAGGATCTTATTAAAGGAGTTTTCAGAACGACCAAATAAAAAGTAAAAATACGAAGAACAATAAATTTTCTTTCTTACAGCATTACACCTGAAAATTATGTACAAAAAGCGAAGTAAATAGGCCAAATCTTATTAATTGTATTGTATCAATTGTATAATTGATAAATTTATAGTTTGGCGACAATGTGACTGACAACGAAAAATCGTATAAACCGTACGTTAAAAACCTATTGCCATTTTTGCTAACCATAAATTCGACACCAATCAAAATGGAATATTTGCATCTGAATTTCCTCTTGTTCCTACTACCTGGAAATTGGAAGCTTGGAATTGGAACTACTACTAGAGTACTAGATATTACTTGAATAGAAGTCAATTATTATGTTCACATTTCACAAAGTGCCCCCACTATTCCTATAATAGATGTTGAACACCGTTTCGCTGGTTACCTATCACTTTTTAAGACGTGTAAGTTATTTTTTAATAAATAAGTTTATAAAAGAAGCACTATTTAAAAATAAATAAGATTGTTGATTTTGGTAATATTTTTCTATTTTATTATAGGTTCGTGTTTCGTGTAGAGATGGATACCGTCCAACAGATTACATCAAACAATGCAATAGATTTAAATGAATGGAAGAAAAAAGCAATATGTTGTCAAGATATTTTTTCTGAGTTGATGGAAGATAGAATTTGGGATGAATTCAAGTCAGCAGAAAAAGAATACATGTTTTCGAAACTAGCTCCAGCATTATTTGGCAGACCATTGGCAAGTGATAAATATTTGGGTTTTTCCAAAGAACAAAGGAATCTGGCTGAAGATATTATCAACAGAATTGTCAAATACTCAATTTATGAGGACAAAATCCAAATAGCAGTTATTTTTGTATGTGTTTACCATGATCGACAGTTATTAACTGTCCCAGTGATACGCGTAAGGACGACTGACAGTGTAGAAGAAACAGAAATCTCAGAAAATGCATTCATTGATCATCATGGTAGGTTTTATAAAAACTGGACGACCTATTTAAAAACAAATCAGTGGTACAGATCTTACCTTTGTGTCCCAAATAATGGTTACTATTCGAGTGAACGGGATTATAGTTTTATAAACCAGGAGAAATATGGTTCAATACTTATGAAGTTGGACAATATATCATCACAAACTAACATAGTCTCATGTGTAACATTACTTACTGGTGCTGTTATGTCCTCTTTTCCACCCACTTCTGTTCCGGGTGTTGCACTGATGGCAACTTCAATGGGAATCGGAGCTCCCGGAATGGTTTTTGGGTTTTTTAGAAGTGCTCAATTTCTCCTCGACAGGAAAATGCACCATCAAAATATTGGACTAAAAAACAATGAATCACGACAGAGCTGGTTACACATGTCAGGAAGTGTTTTGGCATTGGGTACATTTGGGTGTGGTAGATTCATTGCTGCTTATGCCAGAGCAGGCAAAACAATCTCAGGAACCTTAAATGTAATGTATTCAAGTTTGCAGCTATCCTCGATTGGAGTTTCTGGTTTTGGAGTAGTTAATTCTTTTTACGAGATTAAAAAGAAAAAAAGAAAACCCTCCTCATTGGAGATTTTACATTTAACTACATCTACTCTACTATTCACCCACAGTTTGATCTCTATAAAAACTATGAATTCGATAATTAATGAAGAACAGGATCAACCAATATTAAATATATTGAAAAATGGTCAGCTGAACTTAAATGTTGCCCCTGAAAATAAAGTTAACTCTGTAACAAAAGGCAAACAAGCATTTATTAAGTGCTTCAGAAAAATAGATAATTTTTCTGCATTAATTAATAACTTCCAGACAACAGCTGATATTCAAATGAATGATTTATTCTCAACATTACTGAAATCTCCTGAATCCTTTTGTTTACTGTCAAAGTCCGTCAAAACTGAAATAATAGCTCTACTAGAAAAATTAAGAAAATACCAGATAACAGAAAACCAATTTATAAATAAAGTTCGTAAACAAATAAAAGACTTTGTAAAAGTTAACAACACAAGCAATAAAGCAAAGGTTGAAGAATTTGATAATTTAAAAACATTGACAATTGGAGACAAAAAAATTGACGAACTCAATTTAATTGAAAAGACAAAATGTTCAAAAATAATTGAAGCTTTTTATGTAGAATTATTTCCTGTCTGGAAAGTACTGGAAAATTTGCAATTTAGCAATAGTCTTCATTTTTACCAGGTTGTAAAAAGATTTGTTGACTACATTGAAAACGAACTTTCACAAAGGAGAATTGCAAACCCTACACCCAAAAGATCAATTGGAGTCAGTGTACCTCAACATTATCAGCTCGAGATTGAGAAGGAAATTTCTGAACAGAACACATGTGGAAAATGCCTCACAAATGAATTGAAAGGGCTTTATGAAAAATGCCCAAATGATAGTTTTGAATTTGAAGGCTTTATTCCTGAATTGAACATCTTGCCTTTTGAACAGTGCTGTAGCATTGTGGATGAAATGGTAGGACATGAGGTCACTACAAAACAATGGCATCAGGAAGATTTCTCTCTAAATTGTAAATTTGAATCAAAGTGTAATATTACAGAAAGCATTTCATTTATTACTATCGATAGTTCATCGGTATTAGTGGTTTATGATGCAAAAGAGCAATATAGACTATACAGTGTTTAGAAGAAAATAAAAGTTAAATAAGTCTTAGTACATGCTATTCTTTTGACTTATAAATAACTTTTTGTTTACAATAGTGTATAATGTTGACTACATGTTGCCTTTCACACCACCAAATGGGCCTGAGATGATACTGTACTATATAGCGTCCATCAGTTTGTAGAAAACCCTCTAGTGCAACTAGATGCCACACGATAATAATAAATGAAGAACACCTGTGCCAGTCTCATTATTCCATGGTTGTCCATATTTAGGTGTCTCATTATATAAACCCTGCCAAGCAGGTGACCAATAGACCAAGACCACAATATCCACATGTTCCAACAGTTTTGTGAACTCTTGATTGGCCTTGATTCTATAGGTTGTACCATTATAGGTCTGAAAATGTTTTTTATGACTTTCCTTTCTAATCTTAGCTCATCCACCCTGGTGAAAGCTCATTTCTGAACCACAGGTACATTATTACTTTTCACAACTCTGCCTTACAAATAATTATGTTGGCTGCCCTAATAGCAGTCATTGTAACGGTTCTGTAGTTCCTAGTCAATCTTTGTCCAATTTGAAACCCTTAATTACTTAAAATGAATGTTTTAAATAATTTTTCCTATAGTCAGGAACATGTACCTGTAATCATGGATGTTTGTTTCCTAGGCTTATGCTTGGGCAGCAGACCCCTTATTTCCTTTAGCTAGAACGCCACATTAGGTGCTAGTAATGCACATCCTTGAATAAATATTTTCTGAGAGAATTCTGTTTACTTTTCATAACACCATTACTAAATTGGAACACCTCGTGTATGACCTGGTGTGATATGGAAAGCCATTTAGATTTTCTTCTGTTGCTTTTGTACATCCAATAACATGATCCATGATGTTTTTCTTGTTTCCCAAGATCCCTTCACTACTATAAAGACCAGATCAAATGCATATGTGAAGCACTTTAAAGTCAATTCCTGCTGCTCTTTCTGTTTGTAGCATTTACTTACCCGTAATATTTAATTGGAGAAATAAAATTTGTTTTAGATTAATAACATTTAAATTAGAATTTAATGTATATATAATGAAAATAATGTTTAAAGTATATTTTTTGTAAACACATTTATTTGTAATAACCACATTTGATTTAATTAAATCTGAACAATGTTAATTTTTTATACCTTTACACTCTACTACCACTAGTTTTGCTATTATGCTGTAGCATTTAAGCTTGTGAAATCTTCCATTTGAAAGCTGGTAAAAAATAAGAGAACGGGTCTGTGATGCTTGCATATGCCATACTGTTCTAGAGAAACAATTCTTTACCATAAGGCATAACCTGTCCATTGTTGACAAGCTTAAAACAATTCATACGTGCAAAGTTTTCCTGGGAATCAATTATGTTGTTAGAATCTTACGTACAACACAGAAGCAAGTTTGTCTTTTAGTGAGTTCAGTACGAGCAGATGCAGTTACACATTATAATGGAAAATGGACGAGTATTAATAAGCCCAAGGCAAGTATGTAATGTGGCACTATGTATATGGCTGTGTACCAGTGATTGATTAGAAGATCTTTAATGCAAATTGTCATCAGTAGTGCAAATAAAGAGTTGTTAAGGATAAAAATGTCTAAAAGATATAAGAAACAATACTGGCCATGAGTGAGAGCCCCGAAGCACACCAGACTATAGACAGAGGGTAAATAACTTTTTTCTAAATTACAATTCAATCCATCCAAGAAGAGGATATTTTGTTACAGATTCTAGCTTATTTTCCAAAAAAAACAAGGAAAGTAATTTATTTGCCTTTTATTTCAACAATTATACCTGCATTTGTCTAGTCTTGTAATATTTAATATTTCAACCCTTTTTTTTTTTTCTCTAAAACACTCATTTTTATTGTAAAATTGCTAAGCTCTCTTGAACACAATACTTAACCTGATTGGATTAATGTAACTTTGTTACAAACAACAGCAAGATTTAAAAAAAAATCTATATCTTACAATTAAAATAAAATATATATGCAGTAAACATTATTTCTGAAACATTCAGTTCATATAAAATGTAATGGTTCTATTTTCAGTTTTTCAGTATGCAACTACATTTTTCATAAATTAAATTGCTGTCCAATAGTGGTTTTAAAACCTCTCCTTGAAATCTGTTCAATAGTACAGTTCGCTCACTGAAAACAGAAGATAATTAAGACAAACATTCTTTTTACAAAAAAAAAAAAAAAAAAAGTGTTAAAAGAAGCTTAAGTTCCTTTCAAGGACATTTTGTATTGTTCAAGTTGGGACCATAGAACATTTAAACCAAAATTTTGAGAAAATAGTCTTTAAGAATCATGAACAAAAATCCTCTGTATATAACTAGGTTAAAAATTGCACTAAATATCCTATTTGTACAAAGCCAGTAAAAGTTAATCCGTCCAACCTTGGGGTCGGTTAAAAGGTTTATTAAGGAGTGGATGTACACAATATTTCGATTAAAAAGGTTTTTCATTTATTGCTAAAATTTCAGAAATTTATCATAGAAAAAATTATAAATGCAGGGATACCTTAAATCTTCCTCTAAGATGAAACAATTAAATGATGTTACAAATATTTTTAATTTTAGCTACATGGGAATAACAAGGAGGTGAGAAATTTAACAACTATAACAACAGTAAATAATAAATTAAACAGATTTCATCAGCCTATATTAATTAATAAACAAAAAAATGTTGCAACTTTAGCCTCTAAACAGTAAATAGATGTATCGTTTCTGTTTGTAAATAAATATAACAAAATTACATACCTTTGAAAAGTAGGTAAAACTGTTGTTGAATAAATCTTTAGGTCAATATTACTGTATTTTTAAAAAAATTACTATTAATATACATACATGTATAAAAATCTATTATTTTTCCCAGCCAAACTTGTTATGCCATCACAACGTAAACAAGTTTGATAGAGTAAAGAAAATAACTTTTGCCACCAAAAATAATAAAAGGAAAAAATGTAATTGTAGTTTTTGTAATAAGTGTTTAATATGTAGATGTACTCACAGATTTAACACTTTTTAAATTCAATTTAGATTATGAATTACTAACTGTACTAATTGATTTGTCAATATAGTATTTTCTATATTAGTTAAATTAAACATTTTTTTAAAATAACGTAGTAAATATGACAAAAGGAAATTTTTTTTACAAAAGTTTATAGAGCATGAATTTATTATTACTGATGCTAGAAAATTTACAGCATCACAACTATTTCATATATACATTCACAATACAACTGTTGACCCATCCATTCAGATTTAAGTGGCATTACAACTTTTCAAACGGGTTTGAAGATTGATTTATTCTTAAAAAATAAGGAATGATTTAGGAATATGCAATTTAAATGCTTCTGGCATTATAGATTTTAGTTTCTGACTATGATCAATAACATAAGTTACAATGATGAAGTTTCTATGTATTATACAAAACTAGGTGAGGAAATAAAATAAATTGAGCAAATTATGGTCAACACAAACTATGTAAATCACTTATCAATATGCATTGGAAAACAGTACAATATCCAAACAAACAAATCAATTAAAAAAAGGAGAAACACTTTCACTAATATAGCTAAAAAAATTTAAGAAAGAAAAATCCAAGCATACAACAATTTATTAATCCATTGGTTGTGGAATTAGAACAAGCTGAGCCACTAGATGAAGAGTAGATCAATGAGGCACAAAACTTTCTTAGTGGGACAGCATTATAGTATTTAATTTTTTTTCCAAACAATTTTTGGTTACATGGGGTGTATATAGCACAATTATATATTCTGAAATGAAAAAGTGTAAACATGACCCATTGATGTAGCACAATTGCCAAAGTTGTCTTAATTAAAAGTGACCATTTGTAAGTCTTATCGTATTCAAAGGCTATTCAAATTGTTTATTCCAAATTTCTCTAGGAACTAGTTAATTACAATGTGTTATTATAGTTTATAAATAGAATCAGTCCAATATTTATTAAATTGGCGGAGTGTTTTTTTTTTCAGTTTTCATTTTTACAATATTTATATAGTCCACATTCTCATAAGTTGCTAATATAATCCAGCCATGTGTAATAGCTAAATTACACAAACAAGCATAACATAACAAAATCATAAATTAAAGAAATAAATTTATGACTCTATTATCACATTGGAACGATAGCGTCTATTTTACAATGCTACAGGGGTACGAGGGCTGGCGAGGGGGTAATATTGAGGTAAACATAGAGGGGGGAGAAAATGTGAAGATAGGAGAGGGCGAAGTTTTGTATTAATACAAACTTTTACGATCGTTAAAAATGGCATATGCTTGAAGAAACTATACATTTTCCTTATCCCAATTTTTCTTTTTACAATGGTTGTTCTTCAGAGGGGTCTACTACCAGCAGACATAGTTGAAGTGTTAACTGTAGGCTGAATTTATACAATCTCTAAAGAAGAGGAGTGAAATTATTCTGTTGGGGCTTCATCAGAGTCAACCAAAGTGCTGAACTTATTGGACCCGGCAAAATTCTGAAAGAAGGAATGAAATTAAATAATGATTTAAATTTTTAACAAAATAAAACTAAATTTTACATGATTGCTTTAAGTGATTGAAAAACACAATTCCTAAATAAGGTTAGGGGAAAGTAAAATAATGAGAGTGTATGCCAGCAAATTTGAGGAGATAATACTACTAATGAAGAAGTATTTATGTATAGAGAAAACATAAAACTTTACTTACAGGGACTGTAGTTTCTTGAACTTTGGGCATTTTGTTAAAATCATCTACATTTTCCTTCTTTGACTCTCTAAAATGAATAAATAGTAAACAAACCAATGAATACTTATATATTTGTAATTAAACTTACCTTAACTTTCCAGGGGTTTTTTCATCTTTCCCGCCTTTTAGTTTTTCTGAGCTGTAATTGTTAGCAGATGACTTTGGAGGGCCTTTTCCCCATTTTGATTCATCTGAGAAAAGAAAAAAAAGGTTTAAAACATTCCAAGAAAAAAATAAACATCAAATTGCTGGAATGGTCACCATTTCTTTTAGATTCCTGTCGGTGTCGGCCCCAACTTTTGTTGGAATCACCCCTTTCATCCTGTGATGGAGCGCTGGAGCTATCATCAGGTGTAGTCCTACCATTGTTAGTCTGAAATTCACAAGTTCAATACTATTATGCTATAGATGGCAGAAAATTATCATGGAATTACTGTTTCTGATGAATGTAGTCTATTTCTTGACCAGGGGTTCTCCTTTGGTGGTGGTGCTGGCTCAACTCTTTTATTTTCAGATTCTGATTGGGAATCTTTGTGAGAAGAAAGCCCACTTCCTAAGCCTCGAGATCTTCAAAGTATTTAAATATATCAACCACATCGTCATTGCATATCGAAATGAGCAAACATTGAAAGTAAAAACAAACCTGCTTCCATTTATATCCTCAGAGGCTCTCATAAGCCTGTCTTCAATTTCTCGCTCTCTTGCTGCAGTGTCGACAGGTTTTGCACCACCAAATATAGAGGCTGTGGATGAAGCAGGTCCATTTTCTTCTGAAGGAGTTGTAGTAGATTTGGGCAGAAGCTTTAGAACTGGCCTCTGTTTTGGAGGTGCTGGCCCTGGCCCTGATTTCAGTACAAATACACTTGTTAAGTCGTGCCAATTATTAAGTTATACTTAACATACCTCTTTCACTAGGAGGAGGTAAATCATCCCTTCTTGGCCCATATCTCGTGTCTCTATCTCTGTCACGTCTATCATCAAACTTATTGAAACTCTTAGACTCATCCCTCCACTGGCCACGGCTGCTGCCCCTTAAACAAAGGTAAATATTAGGCCCTTAAAAACAACCTCTCCTAGGAGACAAAAATATTGCCTACCTATCATCACGGCCATACCTATCATCCCTATCTTCTCTACCACGACTATAGCCCCTGTCTCTATCACCTCCAAAGCCCCTTTCTTCACGGCCATACCCTCTGTCTCTATCGTAGTTGAATCCTCCTTCACGTCTATCTCCATCCCTTCCACCAAACCTAATGTATTTATATGTTAAAAACAATTTTAATTTTGCTGTTAATGTAAAACTAAACGAACAATATATCATTAGACTATAACTATTTGGAGGTTGGACTGCGTCTCACGACCTCTTAATAATTATTAGTCACTAAACATTAGACTACAACATTAAAACAAAAATCAAGAATCAATTCCACAGTTTTCAATTTTTTTTTTTTTTTTTTTTTTTGTGGGATATTAAGGGTTGACACATAATAATTAACTTTTAGAGATAATAAATCCCTCACCTTTCTCTATCAAATCCCCTGTTGTCATCTCTATAATACCCTCCCCGGTCTTCCCGATCATAATTTAACCTATATCCAGCAGTTGAAAATTCTCGTCTACCACCACCATATCCTCTGTCATAGTTACCTGGAATGCATGAATATCTTATTATACCAATAAGTCTTGGAAAACACCGAATATAAAATTTTTATTTTACGAACTCGATCTGTCTTGAAATTCATCGGACCTGGGCCCAGTCCTCCAATTGGTAGCTGTCCTATCTGGTCCTCCCATGTCACTCCTTCCGCCATCACGGTTACCCCTGCCTCCGCGATTCATGCCTCCACCTCGACCGCTGTCATTGGATGCCAACTCAATGTTTATGTTGCGACCTTTAATAACCTAAAACCAATGATTTTGTAAATAATGCATATGTAAGTAAAAATTACATGTTGATGACATACTGTATCAGATTTGTTTAAAGCCGCTATGAGACTTGCTCTATCCTCAAGGACCATGTAGGCAAATCCTCTGGCTCTGTTTCCACCTCCTCTCTCCTCACGAGGGAGGTTGACATTTTTTATCTAAACACATAAAGAAAGTTAATTAAAAAAAAAAAAAAATTAAAAAATTAAAAAAAAAAAAAAATTAAAAAAAATTATAAATTAAGTTACAAGCTATACTAAAAGTAACGTAAATTTAAAGTTTCCATTTTGGCAGTGTATTGTATATGTACATATGCAAGGATAGTTTTTATGGGGCCAAGGAGATATGCAAGTTCGACTAGGCCATTAGGTGTATTGAGATAAGTTGAAGAGAACGCCTGGAGATCCCATAAAACCTATGTGGAAGCATATGAGGCCAAACCCAGATACCAGCAGGAGGAGTGGTGAAGGGAATGCCGCCCATGCCATGGTCAGAATGGTACTACCATTCTTGGAGGTTCTAGTTGGACGAACAACTGAGCAATTCCACTCATCAGAGGATATTTTAGAACCGATGGAGTAGCACAGGCGTTGCACTGTTCGAGGACGCAAGGACTGGGACTCAGCCAGAAGAGCCCAGCTTGTCCTCACATCATGGATTGCCTTCAGATGCTAGGTCATCTGCATGTGGGCAGGAGGGGCACATTTAGAGGTAGCTTTCTCTACAAGATGGGCAGACAGGAAGAAAAGCACAAAGATGGATAAAAGGAGACCCAACGGCTCGAACACAAGCCTGGAAGGAATCATACCAATGTGGTTGCCCTCAGCAGAATGACGGTGAATTTTTTTATGTGGAGACTCAGCATCATAGTATGAGTATGAGGAGAGATGAGTCTTTCGTCCAATACTTGCAGTGTTATTCGATGCCTTGGATGGGCCATCCAGGGAAGGATCGAAATTGAACCAAGATCGAGCTCTTTTCTCGGTGAATCCATGTTACTTGCACCTTGACAATTTTTATTTACTTTCCCATTCATTTCATATCAAAATGAATCACATCAAAGCTCATAGTTGTAAATTAAAATGTTTCATACATATCACTTTTGTTACATACATACTTATTGTACACATTAATAGCAGATTATATTACTCAGAGGAATAAAAAAGCAAAATAACTATAGGCAACTACCACGTGAGCGATTCCCACCAGTGGATCATGTGGCATCACTATATTCTAAGAGTTGTAACAAAAAGCTAGTATGTTGGAGCACTCACAACTGACAGTACCACCGTAACTAACAAAGCAATACACTTATCACAGACAACCTATTTTTTGATAAAACCAGCCAGCACTTTTTTGTGGTAGAAAAAGAGAATATACAAAAAGGGCTTTGTGTTTCTTCATACTTGGGCTGTTAGTTTGACACGATACATTATTGTTAAACATTATCTTTGTGTTAACTCCTGTAAGTTGTGTCAGATTGAGAAGGTTTGTTAGAATTGACTATATAACACTGCTCAATTTTAAGGAGTAGGATTTGTGTTAGCTATAAGTCAAATCAAATAGCAGGTTTATTTGTTGTTATGTAGTTTGGTTTTTAAATACGCTTTAAACAGATTTGACTAATGCAAAAATTGTTGCAATTGGCTCTAGTAGGAAAAAGGATAAGTCAAATGGGACAAATGCATTTACATGGAGGGAAATTAACATCCCCAAATACTTTGATGCACACTAAAACAGCCAGTTGGCTCACCCTGAAACATCCTCGTGCATGTTACGTCCAGTGGAAACAATGCCTTTAGAAAGTTTTTGGTTCTATTAGGTGCCATGTAGGGCACTAAGGTGAAGAACTAGCACATTAACATTAAAATAAGGTAAAATAAGAAAAAGGGCGTGCACAATCTTATAGATCACGTTCAGCTCAACTTAACAAGTACAAGTAACACAAATCGTGAATACCCTTAGTGCACTCAGTAACGCACAAGCATATATTCCCATTATTTAAAATGTCAGGGATTGGTATAAATTGAATAACATTTCTGAGGTATATGACATTATTAAAGTGTAACACATGTCAAGCGAAGTAATATGATGGGATGGAACACACAGTACTTTCACAGCATTAGGTATGATTTAAAAGGGGTTAAAATGGTAGAATATGAGAGTCGAATTCTGTACTCATATTATTAACTTCACGATTCAAACTATTGAACAAAACAATAAAGATTGACAAAACAGGGGAGATAGAACAGTAATGTTAGTTGGCAAGGATTTCCCAGTGTAATAACGTCAAGTAATGACTTACCTTCAGATCCCTGAAATAATTGGCAAGTTCGTCCTCCGTCAATTCATATGGGATGTTCGAAAGGTAGACTTGGAAGGGCGGCACAGACGGTATCTTGCTCTCGTCATAGTTGGAGGCTCTCGAGGATCGCGGGGCAGTCGGAAGCACAACATTATCTGTCGCGAAATCTGTGTAAATACGGGTGTGAACGTTTCGGAGAAATAACTCGACGGGTTGTACTTACTGTCGATTTCCTTTTCCATTTCATCGGCCCAGCTAGTAGCAAGCACCATCTTTTTCGACGTAGCTTCAACCGGAATCGGAGTCCATTTTGTTTTATTTTTTTTGCCTGCGGAAACGTTTCAAGATTAACTGTCAAGCGTTTACAAAAACATCCAACTTACTACAGCTTATAAACAAATGCTAATTCTATTTTATATTACTTGCACGGGAGGAACACATAATGGGGTTTGAGCTTTAGTTTCTACAAGAAAAAAAGGGGTTTCCTGCGTTTTTTATATTTTTTTCTGATTTTAAAATTTTTACGAATTCTTAACGGGCCTTGAACATTTCCTTGCAATTTGGGACGAGAGTCGTTTAAATAAATAAATTCCATCTGGCATCCCAATAATGGGTGGGTCTCGAATCACAGCCTCTAGAATACAAACAATCGCGATAATAATTTGGAAGTCTAGATCTCGGACGAATCGAGGTAAAAAAGGTGCCGAGGATGGGGGATCCGAGACGGGGCCCGGAGCGCGCGGCCACGAGGTCCGGCGGCGAGAGGACGGCCGGATCGCTCGCCTTGACAGGACCGTCTCCGTGTCTCGGCCCACCGACGTCGCCCGGCCCGACCCCGTCCCGCACTCGTCTCGGAAAAAGGGAAAACGATTCCACGGCACCTCGCCACCCTCCAAAAAGCCGTATCCACCACGATTTTGTCCACAAACTAAATATCATCATAAGCATGAAACACACGAACCTGAAGTAGCCATTTTGTGATGGCTGAATTGAAATTCGTTGGACGGACTCCTTTTCGGTGGCAGTGTCTCTTGGCCGACGTGATTTGTCGACACAGGTGCAAATTATCCGTATACCGCGACGAGCACGGCGAGGAAAACACAACAGATTCACTCCCGACGAGAACTTTAATGATAAATTCTTTCAGACCCACTAAGAAATACCCCCGGAGTCGATAAAACCTTTAGAAACCCCGATATCGTCTATTAAGATAAACGTCAAACAGAACAGCCGAGAAATCCCGTTGAGAAATTATTACAGTGGAATTTTCCTTCCGATCTTGCGTCTGGGAGTGAAAAGTGTTTCATCTAAAAACATTCAGGTGAAAGACTGGAATTATTCGATCGGATTCCAGACCGTCACGGAGAAAGGTTGCCTACTGTCTCCTGGCCAATCAGATATAACGGCGGGAAAACCCCACTCATAGCCATTTTTCAAAAACCGACACAAGTAGTGAAACATGAAATATTTAAAATTAACACTCTCCTCTGAGTTTTAAACAAACGTTGGGAATAATTTCATTTTCTTAACGTTTCACGTGAACGCCTTGTCAGAAAAGCGAAAAGAGTCGACTTTTAAAGTTTTCCCTACGATTACAGAGATGGTGGGTTATGTCGGGCGCTGTAAAAATTCAGAAAGATTCACTTGTTTCATCAGAAATAATAAAGCGTGTGAAGAAATTTTTTTTATCGTCTCGTTTTCCGATGTGGACTGAGTTGTGGCTAATCGGCGGAT
This sequence comes from Cimex hemipterus, assembly GCA_039619505.1. Lineage (NCBI taxonomy): Eukaryota > Metazoa > Arthropoda > Insecta > Hemiptera > Cimicidae > Cimex > Cimex hemipterus. The sequence continues at coordinate 6,753,440 of CM077108.1, forward strand.
GAGTCACGGATATACCTTAAAATGCTAATTTAGACAAAAAAAATGTTTTAAAATTCCGAATCGGGAAAGTCGCCTAAAACCCTATTCGGAGTTCGTCGAATCAGCAACAAAAAATTCGGTCCGTCCCACTTTGCTAAAGCTAGACTGCTGATACGCAACCCGCCCCGTGAGGTATTTGGACCTACAGCAGATAATAGCGTAACCTCCCTAGAAAGGCGGATGATTTTCGCGGAAAAATTGCTTTTCAGTTTTCAGTTTAGAAAAGTCTGGGCAGGCGATGAGCATTTTCCAAGCCGGTGAGCTGAATATCAGCAGGTCGGGCCAGCGACAGGAGGAAGAGGAGTTTCTCGAAGAAGAACACAAAAGAAACGTCGAGGTCCGTTCTTAGCCGACATTTACGTTAATTTTTATATAAACACATTACCGGAATGTTTGTTCGCCATGCGGGACAGTTTGTTTATTTTGTACCGTCTTCCTTGTCTTCACTATGTATGTATACTAATTAAAAACAAAACAGAAAATGGATTAAAAAAAAAGACATAAGAAAATTATTATTTTGATCCAAACTTTTTTTTGTATCGTTGCAATATAGTAGAGACTGTTTGTTAGCAGTTAGACATTTTTGGTTTTGTAACAAACGTAAATAGGGTAAAATTCCGAAGAAATATTTAAAAAAGTAAGCAATAACATTTTTGTTGATGTTTTATGTGGAGGGGGACTTTTTATTATCATATGTATATACTTGGCCTTCATTATATTTTCATGTTATTCCAATACACGTTTGTGGAAATTATAAACGATGGATTTTGTGGTCTTTCATAAAATTGTGTGACAAATTTTGATTGCAATAATTTATAGATAAGCATGATATGGTGTGATGTGATTTCTTGACAGAAAAAAAAATGAATGTAGTTTTATTACAAGTCCTCAAAATAAGATTTCATACTTTAGATATTTAAAAAAATGTAATATACTAGGATTTATAATAAAATGATGTATTTCATTATTGTCAATTAAAAAAAAAATCTATAACATACACTGTTTTGGTTTTGTTGTTTTTCTTGAGAAAGGTTTATTTTTATCAAAGAAATTACTCAAAGTTTTGTCCATTTTACCCATTCCTCCACTATTTGACTTCAAAAGCTGGTGTTCGTTTTTTATTTTACATATTTTCAGCAACTTTTTATTATCAAATTTGGAGATTAAGGTCCTACTTTTCTTAAATCTTGGTGTTGTTTTGTTTGTTCCTTGATGTATTGCTTTGAGTACGTACCCTGATTAGAATAGAACAGATCGTATCACTCCTGGAAATTTCCATTGTAATGAGTTCAGTTTATTTAAGGAAAATATGTCTTATTTATTTTTCTCAGTTACAAAGCATTTTGGATTACAGTTCCATAATTTGGTTTCCTTGTCATTCTTGTTATTTTTTTGAGTTTAGTCAGGTCTTTAGACATATTGTTAAGCATCTTGTAAATTGTTTTTAGATTAGACGATATCCCCTTGTCTGGGTGCCCCATTTCTTGCCCATTCTTGGTTCGAGTAGGATTTGATCAAATTTTTGAATGGAACTGTTATCTATTCATTATTGTTAAATAAAGTTGGGTTTGGGGCATTGTTGGCCAGGGCAGTTTAGATGTTTACACAGTGCTCATTACTGTAAGGTACAGGTACCTGGATTGAATGAAGTGGCCTTTCATTCAAACCAGGCACTTACAAATGGTGCAGGTTCTTGCAACTAGGACAAGAAAAGCCACAAGCAAGATCCTACACCAATGAACTGCTGGCAAAGCTGAGGAGGCTGGTTAATATTCTGAAGCTGGCCATTGAGTTGTAATTAACAGAGCAGCACAATAGATCTAGTTAGGTGCAGTAGAGGTGCATTAGGCTGTTTTATCCCTAACCCTATCTATACTTACAAAGGGCTGTTTTCAAAAACACTGGCATTCTAGGATTTATATAACCTTGTAGTTGAAATACTTTTTTTTAAGTTGGATTTAGAGCCCCACCCTTGGACGTTTGTCAACGCTTTTTCACACACCAATGCACCTGGTTATGGTTGATATTTAAAATGATTTGTAATTTTTATTTAAATGCTCATGACACTAATTTTTCCACACTTTAAATAAAAAAATATAAATAAATTTAAATCATTATTTTGTTGATATAGGACCAACTAAAAAATATACAAGTTGAAATTCAGGCTTTGGTAATACAGTAGTTTATTTAAACAAAGGAATTATTAGGAAATCATGAGATGTGGTCTGGTGTGATGTAGGTTTCAGAAGAACATTTTCTTTATTGTGCCAACGTTTCGACCTTTACTGACATCTTCTTCACAACTCAAAGTGTTTATTTTCTATATCACTGTGCCATTCGTGTGTAGCAATGTGTAGAGTGCTTGTGTATCTTGTAGAATGTTGGCATGATAAAGAAAATGTTTTTCTGAAACCGATGTCACACCAGACTGCATTTCACGATTTCAGAATAATCATAGACTAACAGTCACTAAAGGGGCCGCGGTAGCCGAGTGGTTAAGGCGTCAGACTCTCGGCTAGTAGACCCCGCGGTCGTGGGTTCGATCCCCACCGTCGCCTCTGGAATTTTTCTGATGCCTAAGGGGACCGGGTCTCAGCGACCCTGAACCTGGTCCCAACCTCCTTCAAAAATGAGTTTCTTCGATGGAAGAACACTGGTACAATGGGGGCTCAAGTTCACTTTGTGTTGTGAGCCCTCCCCCAAAAATGGAGCCAGGGTATAGTACAATAAGCTGTACAGCTGCAGTGCTCAGTCCCTGGTATCCATTCATCCAACAGTCACTAATCACCACACATATGAGGTTATATGAAATCTTGGGGTGCTGGTATTTTTAATAAATAAATGTCTGAAGTACTCTAATGTTCAGCTCTTTTATATTTGTTTGAATAATTCATAAGGTTGATATTAGAATGTCTAATTCTTCACTACTAATTATTAACTTCAATTTAGACCATATCCCTGCTATTTTAAACATCATCTTAATTAGTGATTTTTTAATATTTATTTATTATTCTTTCAAGTATACTAAATTTGTTTATTTATTGTTGGAAAGGAAAAATGTTTTAGGTTAATACCGCAGCTCAAAAAATTATATTTATTGTTTGGTCATATTTGAAACTTGGTATTTTGGATTTTACCATCTAATGTGGTGTGTTTGGGTAACAAAATTTTTCTCTGAGTAAAACAAAAATAAAAAAATCTTTTAACTGAACTGCTTAAAAAAACATATATATATATATATATATATATATA
>CM077108.1:6757130-6781994 GCA_039619505.1 Cimex hemipterus
ATTTAACTATAATTGTTTTTCAGCTATCTTAATAATTTCATGTAATTAAATTAATTTATTTTACATTTTAATGTTTCAGCTGCAAAATCTATTTGAAAATGCTTTCAAGGATCTTGGCGATGAAGGCTCATCGTTTAACAGCACAGACTGCAGTTATTCAAGTGAGCTATTTTTGTGTTTCATGGTTATTTCATATTTGTTTTAAATTTATATGCCTTTAATTCAGACGAAAGCGAAATTGAACATGGCAATATTCCAACACCAGGACAGGTTAATTTCCTCAGTGAAAATCATTACCAGAATCCAAATTTGCCTCTTGACGATGGTGAATATACTTTTTATTATTATTATAAAAGAATGGCAATATTGAGGTTGAATTATTAATTTATTTAGGAGATGAATATATGGAGCCGGGAAGGGACCGTCCTCAGGCTATTAAAAATGACAAAGACATTGAAGAATATATCGAATCAGGTGTGGTAAATTTGTTTCCATTGTCTGCAAGTGGTAATGAAACTATTTTTGCTTCTTTTAGATTATCGAAGTTTGAATGAGCTAAATGTACTTTATGAAATTAGAATGAGAGAAATCGAAAGGCTCAATAAAGAACTCATTGCAGAGAAGGCGGGAAAGGAACAAATTCTGAATAAATTAATAATAACTGAAAGGGAGAAATCTGCTATTTTAGTTACTCTTAATCAGAACAAAACAAAACTAGGTATGGTTGAAGACGTTTATGATAATTTTTAAAATATATTTAAATGTAGCATCTTTATTCTTAAATAAAATAAAGGTGTTAATTAAATAATGTTCTTTACCTTCGTAAAGCTGAGAAGGAAAAAGCAGTCATGAACCTGCAAGCTGAGTTGACATTACTTCAGAGTGAAATCTTAAAAGTTGAGAAATCGCGAGAGGAGGTAATTAATGTCTTAAATATATGGCAATTTTCATTTTAAAAAATTATATATATTGATAATATTGTTATTCACATTCAAGACAAAAAGTGAACTGGAAATAGCCAAATTACGGATAATGCAGTTAGAACAAAATTTAGCCATGTCTGAAAGGTGTGATGCTAGAGGGAATCGTGATAAACAAATTGATGAAATTATTGATTCATTGAACACAAAACACAAAATGGAAGTGAATTCACTTCAGTCTGAGCTGGAAAACGTTTATGCGAAAATTAAAGAAAAGGTATTAAAATGCATAATCATTTAATCTAAATTTGAAAAATTAATGAGGAATTTCAGGAAGATAGTTATAAATTACTTGAAGAAAAACTTGATGTGCTTCAACAAAAGCATTTAAATAATTTGTTGAAAAATTGCGATGTGACTGTAAGACAAGAAGCCACTGTAAAAACTCTACTCGATGAAGCTAACTCTGAAAAGATTGAACTTATACGAAAGTACAATAATTTACAGGTATTTATTTCATGTTGTGTGTATTTTCTATGTGCCCGATTGTCCCTCTATTCCTGAACCTATGCTTAGAATGATTACAAGCAACTACAAGAAGATCTTGCTCAATACGAATCAGTCAGGTCGTTTAATCTTTTGGACACTTCTTCTGATGACAAGGACACTGATTCTGTAATAATGATGGGAATGAGCAGGAAGAGTGAAGGGAAGAATAAATCTGTTAACATATCACAGAAAGATACCATTTCCAAATTGAAAGACGAACTACGCCGTGCTCTTTTGGGTGATTAACATTAATTAATTTTAGTTAAACTTCAAAAGTGTTTTAACAATCTTAATTTGAATTAACATGCACTTTCTGTACATACATATATTTTGTTTAAATAGTATCATTGTAAAGGGTGCTGTACAATTGTATATTTCAATATATATTATTTTTCTACTGATTGTAAAAAAACAGGTCAGAAATCAAAGAGACAGTTAATTAAAAAATTGCAACAACAGGTTCAGACCATGGAGATTCAGTTAAGTTCAAAGAGAGACCTAGAAAGTGCACACCTGTTGCAGACAGAATTAAAGGTAAAATAAACAAATACAAATGTGGATTTCATTTAAAATTAATTTAATCATTAGAGGGACATGGGAATTGGTACAGAGAAATTGATAAACTCAGGCTCAATTGTATCTGACAAGGAGCACTTAGAAGAAATCTGTGCTTTGAAAGAAGAATTATCAAAAAAAGAAAAAGAAAGACTTACCTTTGAAAATAAGGCCAAAAATCTTGATGAACAGGTATCTTTGCTTCACAAAAAGCTATTAGAAACTGATTCTTTCAAGGAACAACAAGAAAATGAATATCTCAGATTTCATGACCAAGAGGTTGCCAAGATAAAAGCAGAAATGGAGAAAACTCTTTTTGAAAAACAAAAGGCTTGGAAGTGAGTTAAGTAACCCTTGTATTTCGTATAATATATGCATTTTTCATTGTGATTTTTGTTACAGTGATAGAATGGAAGAATTACTTACAGAATGCAATGGAGTTAAACAGTTATACCTTGACATTAGAAGACAAAAAGAAAAACTTGCAGAACTTTTACACGAGGAAAAAATATTATCAGCTCGACTCTTAAATGAAAAGCAAGAGGTTGAGAAACAGGTAGACAAACTGAAAATGGATATAAAAAATTTGGAAGACTACATTTTGAAGCTGAATGAACGTAGGTTGTTTTATAATTTAATTTTTGGCAATTATGTATTTATCAATTCTTTAATTTTTAGATGGGATGAAACTGGAAGAACAGTTTAAAAATGGCAACTACACTGTTGATTCATCATTGTTTAATGTATAAATCCCATTTTAAATGCTCGAGAGTTGATTTTTACCTTTCAGATTCTATTAATTTTAAATACTTGTTTCAGTTTTTCAAACAAGAAATTGAAAAGTTGATTCATCATAATGACAAAACGGACTCTCTTGCACAATTTATGTCAGCAGATCTTAATGAAGATGATGTAGAATTGTTCAAGAAAAAGTATAAAGAAATGGAAAGCAGACTTCAGTCCTCTTTTGAAGCTACTGTGATGGAAATAAAAGCAAATAACCTTAGACTCAGCCAGGCTTTAAATGAGAAGGTAAATTTAAAAAACATCTATTATAAATATTAATCTGTTATTTGTTCCATTTTAGTTTTGGACTTTTGTTTAATTGTGATGGTGATTGCTCTTTTCCATTAATCTTTTATCTATATCTATCTGCCTTTGCAGATACACCTTATATGTATGTTTCTTTGTCCTGTTTATCCTTTATGTCAGCATTATTTATAACAGTAATAAATTGTTATACAATTTAAATATACAATAATAGTTATACAATAATAAATTGTCAAAAAAATTAAATTAGTGGGAGATTTACTTTCGAATTGCTTCTGATGGTCAAGTAATAAGTTTGAAACATATTCAGTGCAAACTGAAGGGGTTATGTTTGGTTAACTGCTGAAATGTATCTTGGCAACAAATTTCATTTTCAACCATTTCAAAAATTAATTTATTTATAAAATTGGTTAGAATCATTTATTTTATTTCTCCAGTACTATTCCAATCTGAAAGGCAATTGTTAAGAGAAAGTTTCATATCTTCAAAAAAGTCCTATTAGATTTTACAATATTATTACATGTTCAAACATTTAAAAGTTATTTTCAGTCAGGGACATATATTTTATATATGAGATTATATTTTTTCCCTCATAGAAGAAGATAATTAATTAGCCTTTTTAGTAGTATTTTAATAAAAAGGTATTGGAATTAAACTTAATCAATAGAAAAGTACAAAAAATAAAAATTGTTAACTAAATAAAAATTCAACTTCGCCACAATTATTGTAATAAGTTTAAAAGATAAGTGTTGCCAACAAGATAATATGGCTTCCCTTATTGATCAAACTATGTGTAAGGAAGGTTTGATGTTTTAGGAGGAGATTATCTTAAAACTTCAAAATAGTAAGGCAACACCCTCAATGAAAAGCATTTCCACAGAGATGGACCAAGAATTGTCAGAGTTGATCAATACAAAATCACTTGAGGAAATAGATAGACTAGAGAAGGAAGTGGACAGGTTGAAATTGCTTGAATCAGAAAAAAACAATGAGATACTAAACTTAAAAGCCAGTTTTCAAAGTGAGTTTCCAATATCATTCTCATAAATATTTCTATTTATTTAACATAAAATAAGAAGCAAAAATGGATCAATGTTGTGAAAATTAAATACACTTAAAATGAGATGTATTTCCAAATCTTTGATACCCTATCCATTTCTGCTCATCAGATGCTCTTTGTAACAGTTTGTATTCTATCTTTTAAGTTTACTCTTCAGTACATTGAATGTCGAAAATTACACTATATTTCATCTCAAGAAATCAATGCCACTAATGCTAATGAAACATTAACCATAATAAATAATCATTTACTTTTTGTCTGGGAATTAATGAAGATTAAAATTCTCACCCTCCTATGCGTTGGTTTTCTTACGCAATTAAACTTACTTTTAAATCTTGTGATTCAGCCAACAAATAGAAATTCACTAGGGATCCGTTAGACCTGTCTAGGTTTAAAATTCTAAGGGATAAAGTGAGAAATCTAAACCGCAGTTCACAGAAAATGACTTCTCATAAGCTGCTCATTTGTAATTTACTTCCTAAGCCATTTGGGTGGGAACAACATTAAAAAACTTGGTCTTAAAAACAAAATTGTCTCTAATCATTCTTGCCCTCAGATGAATTAATCTATTTTTCTTCCACATCCTCTTCCCTCCAAACTAAAACCCCATTTCTTGTTCTTCTAGATCACTAAAAATTTTCCTTTAGCTTTTGTAATATTACTCATGAAAATGGTTTAGAAGTCATACATTCAACTAAATCTTATCCTACAAATTTGATTTAAATATTATACAATCAATTTAAATATTAAATTTATTATAAAAAGATTTAGCAACTTTATTAAAATAGAATAGTTGAGCCATTCTGGTTAATATTCTTTTATAATGCAAAAACATTTCTTAAAATTTATAGAGTTTAAAGTTACCAATATATGCATTTCTATCCTCTATGACACAGAGTTCTGTTTTTTATTGTTAAAATTTTTTATTATAAAGAAAAACTAGAAGAAGAGCTGTTTGAACTCGAGGCTACGCTTTCTTCACGGCATGCCAAAGATCTGGTTGAAATGGAAGAAAGAGTTAAACAGCTCTCTCTCAGCTATTTTACCGATGAGATGAATAAGATGAGAAATGCACACAAAGACGAACTTTCAGCTATCAGAAAAGAAGAATTAGACAGATTTGAAGAATTGAAAAAGACTCTCAGTAACAAAGATGATGAGGTATGTATTTTAAGTAAGCTTTATTTTTAACTTTCTTATTTATTTATGTTTATTTGTATGTTTTTTCAGGTTAAACAAACGCTTGAATTAAAGAAGCAAATCATTTACCTTCAGAATGTAATACAAGAAAGTAGAATCCATGCAAGTTTAATGATGACTCGTTGGGCCAAGGAGGTAGGATTAATGAATTAAAACTTGTGTTGAAGTTATAAACAATTATTCATTATAATTTGATTTAAATAATTGTTTCAGGTAAATGAAATCAAAGAAAAGAGTGAAGCGAATGCCAAAGAAGTAGAAGATCTAAAGATGAAGTTGAAGTCAGCCCGTAAGGCAGCACTTGCTTATAAGAAGAAATGGGAGGATTGCAAGGTAAAGTTTCCTGGAAAGTATGAGAATCTTGTTTGCCAGTTAAAGGAGAAGTTTCAAGCTGCAATTACATCGAAAGAAGAGGAAATAATGCAGAAATTATACGAGATAGAAGAAGAATATAAGAACAAAGAAAAAGCCCTTCTCAGTAAGCAAGTGGTCAAGGCTCGATAGCCAAATGACATTTTTTATTTATTTCTGTAAAAATGTAAATAATATTTAATTGTTATGCATACATTTAAGTCTTTTAGACAATAAGTGTAGTGACTTCATATTACCAATTATAGTGACGTATTATGATAAATAAATTTAAAAAAATAAATAAATATTTCTGTAATTAATTTATACGTTCTTTTTTAACTCCTAATTCTGTATGAATTCACCTAGACTCAACACTGAATATGCAAAATGCTAAAATGCATCTGATAAATGAAATCATTGATGTAGGCAGATTGAGATGATTGTAGAATGGCTGATGATACAGGTTTTGTAGTAATCATGTAATTGTTTAGAATAACTTAATTCACCAATATGTGGTCTTAGAAATAAATGTATCAGAGATTTTTTCCCAAGGGTATTTCAACCCCCAATTGTATGTTGGGTTTGAAAATAGGACTGCTGGATTTGAACCCAGGACTTTTACCCTATGGTGATGAATGCTGCATAAACCGTTGTGGCCACTGATGTGATCAAAGTTAACAAGTGTTATATCCAATGTGAAGATATGAGTTGTGAGGAGCCTATCAACACAGTAGGTCAATTGAAAGTCTGAATAGTTTATAATATATTTTTCTCAATATTTTACTCCCAGTAAAAATATTACAGATTAGTGCTATAATATTTAATTATTCTTTTTGTCTAAGGTTTTTGGTTGAAATGAAAAATTAGTATCACAAGTGGAATTCGAAGCCATGACCTTTGGCTCTAACTATTTGAGCCATTGTGACTTCGTTCCACTTAGGCAAAACTCCTCATCTTGAATAAAGGTCAAAATATCGGCAAAAAATGAAAATTATGTTTTTGTAAATTCTTGACCACCTCTCATGAACAAATTATAAAATTTAATGATAATATTACAATACATAATATTTTAAAATGTGGTTTTATGAGTTTGTTAGAGATGGATGCTCTACAAATCCTGAACTCTACTGAAAACTGAAAGAATGAATACAAAACTTTCACATCAATACCCAGCTTTGTTAATTAAAGCTTTAAAGTTAATTAGCTTTGTTAGCATAATTGTAAAGGAGGAGAGTTCCAGTAATATAATATTCAGCCACACACTTCAGACAAAAGTTGTGGGAGATTGAATGAAACCCCTCCCACCAAACAGATCTTTCATCTCTCACCCCCTCCCTGTCATATAATTTGTTTTGCTTTGTTTAAGCGATGACAGTGGGCCACAATTGGATATATTTTAGACAGTAATTTATTTTATATTTTTACATACATGCATGTCCGTCCGTAAATGTACATGGGTGTATCATCTATAATCCACTCATTTAATTCGAAAATGATTGACAATTGAGCAAAAAATGGTCCTATATAAACCTCAAGTTAATTTTAGCTAGGAATAGCGTGGTGGAAACAGATATAACTTTCTCTTCTAGTTGAGAAATGACCTAACATTGTTATTTTAAATGAGAATCCCATATTTTCATTGTACAATTCGATTCTATAACTTGTTTTATGACAATTTTACTCAAAGGAAAATTTTGATAGGGGTCTACCATTTCTGAGTTACGCCCGACGGAAGTCGCGTGACGAGTGTGCTTTTTGTTACAAGATGGCCCTCCCCGTTTATTTCGTAAACGATTAGCGTTTACGTTTATAATAAATGCTCAAATACGCTCCCTGTGTTTGATGCGCTGAGCTCTACTCGTTTCAGGAATTCTTCATTTGTGGCCTTATCTATTATTTCTGGGCGGATTTCCCTGCAAGCCACGACAATCCATTTTTCAAATTCTTGGACGGTCAATTCTGGAGATGGATCAACATACACTCGGTTCTTCAATGCCCCCCAAGAAAATAAACAAAGGGGCTCAAATCTGGCGATCTCGGAGGCCACGAAATAGGACTTGTGTACCAATCCATTTCCCTGTATAGTTCAAATAATTGTTAACTACGCGACTGTTGTGAGCGGGGAAACATACGTTTTGTGAGATGTTTCACATCAAACAATAATTAAGGTGGTGAATTGTTGCCCGACCAAAAAAAGATAGCTGATCCGGATGATCAAAGACAAACTATTTATTTACAAATTTTTCTTAATGCACTGTAAATAGGCCATAAGGGTGATTCTCATAAATAGCTACTTTCTGGTTTTAGGTTAAATTAAATAAAATAAAAATTAAATTAAGGTTTAAGTTAAATAATTATTTTCTTATGAGATTTATTTTTATTATATCTTCTCTTCAGTTTTTTTAAATGGGTTTTAAAGCATGTGTGAATTTATATTTAAATTGGAATGTTTCAAAGTTAAGTACTGTAGATTTATCCAATCTTATTTTTGAGCATTATCTGGTTAAAATATTTGTTTAAATGTTGATAATTTAAATATTTCAACCTCTTAGGAACAGTGTATGTCCGTAATAGAAGCGAATTATATGATTTTTGGCATAGCTTCGAAATTTTAATAGTTTTTAAAGTTTTGTATCTTGAAAAAACCTCACCCCCATAGCTGAAACATGAATCCCATTCAATCCAACGGGTGAGAAATAATTCGTGCGGGAAAAGTTCTATAACTCAATTGTGCATTTGATTTGGCCTTCAAACAGCGTCGAGGGTACATTTTTAGCAGGTGCGTTAAAAATTGTTCTTAGTCTCACGCATCCATACTTTTTTTGTTTAACTTTTTTCTTTTTGTACATTCGTATGGTGAACATAATAGTACTTTTTGTAAATCATGTTCACCAGTGTTTCATGATTCAAGCGGTAATTTCTTAGTTCCTTGTTATTTTTCACTCCAAATCCATGATTTAATCGAGAATTGAATTTTTTCATGGACTTGAGACTAGAGCCAGAACTACCATTAAAAAAACTTTTTATCATTTTTTCATTTAATTAGTAAGTATGTATTTAACTTTTTCTCTCAAATTTATTGGTGGGCCTCAGAGTACTCTATATACTGCTGAGACCCCACCTTCATAACTATGCTAAAATTATACACACCCTAAACGTACTGTACACACTTAATCACTCACAAAAATAAATACATCCGCATAACTGGATAGTCATCACTAGGATCACTAGAGATTAGGACCTTCACACATGTCTACTTATTAATTTTTTATCAATATTTCCTTGATTGCATTCTATGAACATTATTAATTTAAAAAGCCGTGGTAGGCGTTAAAAGCACTGTTACTGTATAAACTGCAAAATTTAATGTGTTTTGTACAGTTGAGGTGTGTAAAGGTTAGTAGGAAGAAAGGAGCTTTCCGGTAAAATTATGCCCAAACGGTATGTATAAAGAGACATGTGATAAGTGGAATTATTGTATACATGTTTCAGATTTAACTGTTAACTCGTTAAAAATCATTTTTATATGAACAATAGCATTTGAACTGAGGGGTGTCGGTGGTCGCAACGGTTTATGCGTTGATACGACGCTTATCACTGTATAGGTAAGTGTCCGGGGTTCGAATCCAGTGGCCCCTCATTCGAACTCAACATATTTACAAATGGGCTCTTGTTCAAAAACTCCATCACCCGGAGGATAGATTGTGACCTCTCCTGTTGCGAACCTTATTGGAGGTTTTAGACTTTTTCGGGAATTTGGAGGGTTGGGAATTTGGAGATAAATAATATATGGTTCGAATTTCATCTCCATATCTTGAAAAATTAATTTTCTTTACAATAGGATTTTGTATAATCCGGTTGTTTATCAACTGAGAAACGTGCTATAACCAAGCAGTTATTTAAAGCTAAACAAAAAAAAGTGTATTTTCAGTTGGTCATTTTGGGTATAAGTTTAGCTTTAGTAAGTGGGGATAAAAAATTGAGGTCACTAGTTAAGTATCTATATTTTTTATCTTTTTTCGTTGTGATTATTCCTGTTTGAAACAGCGCACTCAGTGACCGTGATTGGTGGCCCATTGGCTTTCCAACGGGAACGTTTTTAAAACAAACGATTCAAAACATCAATTCAACGAATTGGTTTACTCTATTTTTAAAATTCGACACTTTAAACAAATTATTGTGGTACATTAAATTTCAATTACCATACTCAATATTTCGGTTCTTTCAGTGAGTTTAATGTTTATTACGATTGAACTCTTTAGGTAATTATATTTTCTTCCTGAAAAGTGCTCGTACTGGTAGTATTTATAAAACAAACATTTTTTTAATTATGACTGTCTTCATAACATTAATTGCTATTTTCACTTCCTGGTATGAACAACATCGATTACGACCTCTCAGTTTTAATTAAATTTTGGTGTGCACAGTTATGTTTTGTTATTGACTATGGTAACATTTACCCTAACTGATATTGGAGTGGAGTGTACAAATAAAAAAGCAAAAATCTATGTGATTGAATCTTTGGTTAAAAAAACAGAGATATGATAATTTTATGTGGAGTAAATGGTCATTAAATTATAAAATATTATAAAAGGCCGACTATTTTTTTTTCACGAGGGTTCGCAACAGCAGAGGTTACATCAATCCTCGGGGTGCCGTTATTTTTGAAAAAAAAACCTATTTGTGAGTATGTCGGGCTCGAATGCTTGACCGCTGGATTCGAACCCGGGACCATTAACTTACAGTGATGAGCGTCGTGTCAACGCCTAACGTTCTTCGATTATATCTTGTAAGTATCTCTGTGAAATTATAGATCTTCCTCGCACAACAATCATTACCGTGCAGATGTCCAAGGAAATGCCACCCCAGAACATCAATGATCCACCGGAATGCCATCCGAGTAACCATACAGCATGTGGGTCTCATATGAAACAACATCCACCTGAAAATTTGAAGCCAACTCTCACCTCACATGTAAAGAAAACTCGTCCCCAATTTTTCAAATCCCAATTCACATGTTCCCGTGAGAATTTAAGCCTAGCCATTTTCTGAGCCCTGGTAAGAAGGGGTCTGAGGTTATTTTCATTGAGTTTTCTTCCAGTCCGGGAGGAAATAGAGACGTTCGGACTTGTCTTCACAGATTTTTGTCTCATTTCCCGTAATGCTGAGGTTTGGTACAACCTTATGACCTAGTTCGACCCAGTCCTGGACTTCTAGTGTGAAGCTACTTCTCTGAAATGCCGACTTCCTATTGTTGAGCGATTTACACTCTGTTTCGTTGAGACTTCGTGTCGGTTGTATCCTTCCTCTAACCCTGGCACGGTCATACTCAGTGACTGAAGCCATTGAAAAAGGTTTAAACATAAGAATATTATAAAATGAAATCATTGAAGAAAAAATAACTGAAAGAGACGCAGAATGGAAGAGCATAATTCCAGTTAATATCGTAATCAATGACGTTCTACTGAGATGCGATTATTGCTACTTGAAAACTACACAAATGGAATTAATGAGAACAAAAGTTTCTAAAAGAAGTAAACAAAGCAGCTCGTAAATATCAGTAATTAATGTAAAAAGGTAATGAATTTAATTTTAAACTAAATAAATTAAGTGGTACGTAAAGTTTGTGTTGTCGTAAAGTTTTTTTTTTTTTTTTTATTTTTTTTTTTTAAATTTTTTATTTTTATTTTATTTATTTATTTTTTTTTTGGCCCTGGTTTTCACCATTAGCACAAAGACCAGACCTCCACCCGGGAAGAAGAGAGCCCCAGCCAGCCCACCGGGGAAATAATGTGACATCAGGGGACTCCATTCAAATTACATTTTGACTCAAGTACGTCCGATCTCCTGGTGGGATGTGCGTGTGTTGCCTAGCCACCCACATTCCAAACCGATCGGGGACGGCTATCGGTGTCCATGTACCAGAGCCACCCCAGCGCCCCACACCCCCAGCGACAGACAAGGACCCCCCCCCCGAACCAGGCAGCAGGCCAGAGACCATTATCGTCTCAAATAGTTATGTGGCACTCATGGACAAATTTAACGATATTTGAATAAATACAAAGATTTTTAGAAAACAGTAAACATCTATAATCAAATGGTTTGTCCAACGTTTTTAGTCTATACAGTTCATCAAACATTTCTTTCCTTTCTTTCTCATACTGTGAACAAACCATAAATATGTGCTCTAGTGCTGTTATCCCACAGCTTGGACAATCCTTACTGTTCCTCTGACCGATCCTCTGTAAATAAGCGCCACATATTCCATGATTAAGTCTCATTCTGCTTATTATCGTACAATTTCCTTTATTGGTCGTGCTCAAGTAGAACCAAGGTTTTTTATTTACGTTTGGATTGATTTTAAAATAGAATAAGCCTGTGTTACTACTTTGGATGGTATGATTCCATTTCCGGGCAAGTTTGGCATGAAAAAAACTTTTAACGTCCTGCCATGGGACTGGAATTTTATTCCATTCACCTTGTTGTATGGCATTCTTGGCCAACTTGTCGACAATTTCGTTTTGTTCAATTCCCGCATGTCCCTTAACCCAGCACAGGCAGACCTTTATTTTCCTATGTTGTTCCAAGATATCTAGACAGTCTACGATATCTCTTATCATATAATGTCGTAAAGTTGAAAAAAAATAATTCAGAAATCGTGAGATGCGGTCTGGTGTGATGAAGGTTTCAGAAAAACATTTTCTTCATCGTGCCAACGTTTCGATCTTTATTGAGATCATCTTCAGGGCTCAAAGAATTTGTCTTCTGTGTAATTGTGCCATTCTTGCGTATAGTGTTTTGTGGGCACTCTCAACAAGATGAACTCAATAAAGAGCGAAACGATGTCAATATAAAAAAAATGTTTTTCTGAAACCTATATCACACCAGACTGCATCTCACGATTTCTGAATAATTGATTCCATTGAAAAATGAACGTTCAGATAATTAGCCAATATTTATATAACAGTTTTGGGATTCAGAATAGAACGAAGTTAGCTTGCGCATTATTACGTTGAAACCCCGACACCCCAATAATAACAAAAAAGTACTTTATTGTGTAATAAAATGCAAACAAATTAATTTTAAAAAATGTGTTGATTTTTTATTACCTTATTTAAATTACTATACGTTGCATTAGTAAATATTCCGTATGAAGTGGAAATGAAGAAGATTAGGATACGAAGTACTTTTTCATATTTTGTTTTTGAAGTGTCTTAAAATATTAGATTACTGGTCATGCCGATAAAATGTACTTTGTGTTATAGATTTTATGTTGTATTTTTCATGAGGATGTTATATCAGGTAAATTCCCTCTACTACCTGTCGGATTTTTCTTCCCGGCTGCAAATTTGTTGGGCAAACTTTTTATTCATTTTTGCTTTTAAAGTGTTTGTTAATCTATTGCATGAAAATGTTGTAAGCTTTTTTATTTTTACTTATATTTTCTTTTTAATTTTTAAAAATTTTTTTTTTTTTGGGGGGGGGGGTTATTTCTTTCTAGATTATTTATTATTCAAATATTTACATTGTTCAATTTTTCTTTGCGATTTTTTTACTGTGGACAATTTTTCAATAGATACTAATAATGTTTTTAACATAGAAGTCGTCTATTTCGATAAGAAAAATAACTATTTGATACAAAATTATCAGTTTAACGAGAGGCTAGCAATGTAATTGCTTAATTACTTTAGATTAACAAGTACTGTGATCTCATAAGAATATAATTTATCCGTCAAAAGAATTGTCTGGAAGATGATGGTGTCTTGCATTTTATTTTATTTTTTTAATTTTTTTGCTGCCAGCATTAGCTAAACTTTTAACACAGTATGACCAATTTTAAAAGTTTTTGGTTCGATTTTGTGTTTTGGTGGAAAATGAAATATAAAATATGTGCAGAATAACGTGCAAAAAAAAAAAAAAAAAAAAAAAAAACAAGCAAGTACAAAATTACATGAGATGAGAATGAAAAAGATCTTAGTTTTGGAGATAATTTAACACTATAAAAAGTTTATAAATATTTTTCATAAAAAATGTTTAAAAAACCGTATTGTCTCCTTGATAATTAATTATTGTTTTTTTGTTTATATGAAGATTAAATATTTTCAAAAAATTATAAAAATACTTGGAAAAATAGTTTTCATTGAACATTTTTTATATATTAACAATTTTAATTAATTAAAGTTTCAATAATTATTAGTCGAAGTGCAAAATTTTGGACCCGGGTGGACATGAAAATCAATTGAAATGGGGTTGGGTTGTTGGGTTTAGGATGAGAGAGGGTGGATGCTGGAGAAGCTGACGTTTTCGGGGTGGATAGTAGAGCTAGGATGCAAGAGAAGTGGCAGTGTGTCCGTGGAGACTTGACGCACCACATCAACCAAGAAGGTAAGCCCACAAGGACTGCTGAAAAGGTCCTTTGCTTATTTGCGAAATACTATTGCTCATAACACCTCGAAGAAATCCCGTTTTTCGACAAAACCCAGGAGAAATATGACCTTTCTACACTATTCATTCTTTCACCATAAGTTATTATATTTCTTATTTAAATATTTTGCCCGGTAATTCTTTTATTTACTGTTGTTGTTCTGTTTAATACTATTAATTTTTTTTTTACGATAAAATAGACATGTCAACCAATCATTTAAATAATTTATGTTCGATTATCATTCTTATAATCAGTACATAATACATTAACCTTTCATAACCAATGTATATTGTAGTTTTAAATAGTTTAATTTCATCTTAATTAATTAACTCTTTTAACACAAACTAACATACATGACCCACTTAGAACAGAAACGATCGAATGACAAAGTATTGCAAAATATAAAACCTATAAATAACAGTTTGACAGGATGGCTCAAATTTTTCCTGTTATTAATTAAAATACTAATTCTATAATAGACAAGGGACAGAGAATGAATTTATATTGTTTTTAAAGCATGTCTTTTGTTGTCTCTTATTATTTGAAACAAAACTTGGAATGAAGGAACGATATTCGTTTTGTTCTGCGATTTCTAAGACGGCGCTGACGGGATATAAGGAAGAGATTACGAGGTAGCAAAACAATTTGGTCTGAAAGTAAATGTTATACTCAAAAGTATAATCTAACAGCGAAGAGATAAAACGAGCGGTCGAGGTTTTGAAATTTCGCTTCAAATACCTTGGATCCGTTGTCGCACAAATAAATGAGGCGTGTGCTGATGTTAATCCTAGCGAAAATTGGACGTTATCAAAGGAAGACGAACAGCTTATAATGTGTGGAAAATGAATACTACAATAAACGGGGTTTGATCAGATTACAGAGTGACAGATATAATATAGCATCAATCTGAGCTAAACGTTTGTCCGGGGAGCAAAACTTGTAGGGAGCGGTAAAACGTAACAGGTTGAAATGTGTCGATCAGTTCAACATGTGTTCATTCACTCTCGGATCAACCAACGCCACTAAGTTCAGATTGTGCCTCCTCGAAACTCTGAAAAAAATGTTCTCTCCTTTGTCCAAGGAGTGTAGATAGGTCCTGGATAATACGGTTGGACGACTTACTTTTCCTGTAACTTAAGGGATGAACGAAAGCAGCTCATTCAACGGGGAACCATTGATGAGACAAAAACCTTTAATGGGCTATGCGCAAAAAGACGTATTGTTTATTCAATTTTGTTTGTAACTCAATTTGGTGGTCGGAACTTGAGGTCCTTCCTAGACTGCCACAAGACGGAGAGGTCCATTTAGTTCTAACCGATTTTATGAAGTAAGTTGATATGTTGTTAAAATATAGCTACTCCAAGAGAGTGCTGGAATCACGTTGCAGAATCTTCCTACCAACCAAGCAGCTTGTAGCAGTTGATAGATTCCCCGTTACAAATTAATTAATCTGAAAAGGAAATTGAGAGGGATTGAAGGGATACGAAGATATAGTATAGAAAATAAATGAAAATAAAAGAATCTCGTCATGATCCGCGCCAATCGGGCTCAGTCCGCCGTCTAAAAATTCGTACTATCCTTTTGCTTCAATTAAATCTTTAACAAACAGACCGCCATGATTAGGAAAATGTAATTAGCAAGATAACCTACAATGAGAGGCAAAAAAGTAACCACCCTCGTTATTTTTAAGTAAAGACTTGCAATCGATATAATTTTTTGTTTACTGGTTATTTTTAAAGAAAAATATATATTGCTAAATAAAAAAACTCAGTGCGGTTCAAGCTTATACTTAGGTGGTATGTACAATACACCACTGACAGAGGGAAGCTCTCTACTGAATAAACATCATTGATCATATTAGCTGAGGAGCGGATCTTATAAAATTATTTGGCTGACTAGTTCTGTCGTCCTATTCCTTACACTTCAAAACACTAAGCTTGATAACTGAAGATTTCGAGCAGGCTGTACAGCGATTTGGAATTGTTAATCATGAAGAGAAAAACATCTGTTAAGGTTACTTCAGATTCAGTGAAGGTAAAAATATTAAGTTTACTTTCAGTCGGTCTTAAGACGGATGAAGGCGTGGTCTGCACTGAGTAGATCGATCACTGTGGATGCATACATCAGAATGGAATGGTGTCTGTGTTCAGGATGTTCATCGGATCTGCCTACTGACCTTCGTCTTGAACCGATTGAACACGCGCTCAGTGACAGATACTTACAAACAAACGACTTCTTGGCAACGGGGATTGTTTACAGACACATATTTTTGGATGCTGGCATGGAAGTGGAGAAAGTCTTAACGTCTTAAACACCTGACTTATGATAAATGACTTGACACTCACGTTTCGCGCAATTATTATCGCTAAAATATATACATTCAGCAGATCTTTGTAATAATACATTTTGCGGCTATTATGAAAAGGGAGGGGAAAATTAATGCGGGAGTATCTAAATCATCCACTTACGATATCTCCTTCGTTCAGCATGATAATGATCCATGACTAACTTTATGACGGGCTAAGTTCTAGTAAATTGCAAAGAGTAAACAGTTAGCTTACTATTTTACTTGATGTATTCTTTTGAATAAACATTTACTCAGCCTTGTTTTGGAAAAAAGATTCCGACAAACAAATAGCGAACTGTTTCAAAAATATTGTCATAAGCTTTCGCTTGAAGTTGAACATGAACTAAAAAATAATACATTTTAGAAATAGTTCTTTGTAATATAAGTCTCAGAAATATTGAAGCGAGGTGATGGAAATTCAGAAGTGAAATATTTGTACAATTAAAACGTGAGATAACATTGGTAGAATGTATTATAATGGAAAACTCCTAGTTTTAGGGTGTTTCCGAAGGTTCAACGCTAGAAGGGCAAAAGGACACATTCCATTTCTTATTGCCCTACAGAAAATAACCTTTAGAAAAACGGCCACGAGTGGTTTACTGGATTTTTGAGTGACTTAGAACATACACGATTTTAAAAAAATTGTTCTTTTATACATTACAAGTTTTTTATTTTTTTATATAATTTTAATTATAATTTTTCTATATTTTTTGTACGTGACAAAATTAAAACAATAGGAAATCTATTTATGTTGAAATATGAAACAAACCCTGTATGGGATATTCTAAGACATATATTAACGTCAGTGAAGGTAATAAAAATAAATAACTTTACCATCATCGATTCAAACACGATCACGCATGCCGATGCTTAAACGTCATTAAATCTACAGCACAACAAAATTATTATAACAAAAATGTTACATACGAAGTTACGAGAAATAATAATCAATAAATTATCAACCAACTGGGCGAATCACAAGATCAAACGGAGAGCCTGGGCTAGTGGTCATTTTCTTCAGTTCAACGAGCAGATAATAAGCGGCGGAACTTTGTTTACATTGCCCTTTAATAACAAAGTTCTGTGTTTGGCGTTAAATTCACTCACTTCTAGATATACAAAAATAAATTCAGTTCTCAGTTTTAACCGATTAAAGCGAGTATAAATTGTGAAATAGTCTGTGTGTTGTACATTTAAATATTTAAACACGATTGGCTTTTTGTGGAAAATATATACCAAGTTTGTGATGTTAAATTCTTACTATATACTTATGTAGATATGTCATGACTAGAAAAGAGCTAAATTTTCTTAAATTATCATTTTAATATTGTGACAAACTTATTAATTAAGTGAATTTAATGAATGTTTAATTTTCACTATATATCATTACATAAGTCTTAAAATTTGTGATTAAATAGTTAAAAATACTTTTCTAATCAAGATTTTAATCATAATTGGGACAAGTTTTGATAACTTTTTCAATTGGACAAACTTTTGTTTATTGTAGTCAGCTCACAGTTTCGACGTTGTTTCAGGAAACGAAGCGGTTATGAAGAGCAATTACGCTACGGATTTTCTTAACTGGAGTGGTGGTTAGCCATCCAGCAAAATAGAGACAAAAAGCAGAGGAGCCTACAGGGACAGAGGGGATGAAAAGAAGGAAGTAGCCAAAGCAGTTATGGGTGCTGTAGGAGTAGGGCTTGGCGTCCTTCTGTATTTTTTACACGAAGGATCTTCAAGTTCAAATCACACCATCCTCCTCCCTTGCCACCCACAACAAGGTTAGCACAAAAATGTTATATGGATGAAGAATGCATTAATTATTCCTATAAAAATGTATAAATGTATGACACGTTATGTTTTTATGAATGGCAATGAAATGAATCTTCGGTTAGAGGTTTGATGAGGGATTAAATATATATCACAACTTCCCTAAAATGTCAGGGTTATACCAAATATTAATAACCATTGTAACTAATAACAAATCTTCAAAAAAGCTGTTCAACCAAGTTAAATTATATTGATTATTTCTGTAGTAAAGCTGGAATGGTAAAAAAATGAAACCACCTGCCATATCCAGTCGCGTAATCTTTATGGATATCGAAATTACAACAAAGTTCGTGATTGTAGTTGTTAAGCAAGTGTACATGTTGGACTGATCGACCATAACGCCATGTTCTGACATATCCTTATTGATGATGGCTTGAAGCCGAACGCGTATGGGTAAAATGTAAACAAGCGATATTACACGAACCCAGTACGCACCAGCGAAAATCAGTTCAACATATAAAACTTACAAGCATTAAGCAAAATACAATTTTATGAAACCTATTAATACAATTTTATGGAAAGATAATTATTCAGAAATTGTGAGATATGGTCTGGTGTGATGTAGGTTTCAGAAAAATATTTTCTTTATCGTGCCAACGTTTCTATCTTTATTGAGATCTCTTCAAAGTATTCTGTGTAATTGTGCCATTCTTGCGGATAATGTTGAGAGTGCCCTAATAAAAAGATAATATTCCTAAAAGATAATATTCTAGTTAAAAATTCAAAACAATAAAACGTGCGCGAACATTACAAAAACAAAAACAGAATTTATTATAAAATGATTGATATAATCTAATCTTAATCTCTAATCTTCAAAAATAATTGGACTATTAATCATAATTTAGATTTGAAATAAGGCTTGTTTGGATTTTCAAAAAATGCCACAAAATCTGTTAAGATACATTTCTTTTACTTTAAAACTTAAGAAGTGAAAATTTTCAATAAAGTTTAAATTACTTAAAAATTTACCAACATACATTTAATTAATGTCTGAAATTTTGTTTCTTTATCACCGTGTAAAAAATGTAATTGATATAAATTTGAATACTATTTGCGTATGTAATAACGTTTTAATAACAAATTTCACCCATGTAACAATTGGGAATTACTGCTTGAATTATCGACGTCCTTTTAAGAGTGGAGGTAACGTTTAAAAGACTTGCGTGTCCTCTTACATTAGGCACTTACAGCCATACTAGTAGCCAAGCCACTTTTACCTGGACACCATCTCTTCCTTTCGAAAAGGTTTGTACTCGCCTTTGCACTATTTTCAGTTTCAAATGTTTTCCACGGAGAAAAATATGAGGGTCTACTTAGCGCTCTAATTTACATTATTTAAGTTATTTAAATATTTAAATTTAACAGAACATGGAAAAGAAGAATAACAAATCAATGGCAAATGTCAAATATTACTAGCCAAGATTCTACTAGAATGGCTAAAAAGAGTCACACACCTAAATAGTTAATTATTCATTTTTTATTTTTTTTATTTTAATGATTTCTTTACTAGGTATTTCAGGTGTATAAAACTATGTTTTTAAAATCTTGTATACAAAACTTAAGAGTAACATAAAAATGTGTGAAACATAATTTACTCGATTTTTTCCTTCGTCTTGTTCAAAACAACGAATATTTCCTTTCTAACATCCCAAGATGGTTCAATTACATTGTTTAGCCATTGAGCCATGTTATAAGAATGAGGAAAGAAAATCGTATAGGTGTAATCTCGTCTCTTACTAACGTTAGAAAAAGTTCGTTTGCCAAAACTAAACTAAAACCTATAAAAAATACTTTTATTTTTGAACTGACATTGATTATTTTTATACATGTACTTAAATTAAATACTTTCTTTAATGCTGAATGAAAAACAATTTTAAAGTTTATATTCAAATGTGGCTAATTTCAAATTATAGAAAAACAAATATTGACAATTGTTATTCTTGGGTGGGCCACCGGTGATTGCACGATATTTTGTCATTATCCCTTGTTTAATTAGAAAAAAACTTAAATGCCTACACTGCTTTCCATTTCATTTGCATTTTATTGTTTGTATTATATGTTTTCCCGGAAAGGAACGAGGTGCTAAACATATAGTACGGACCAATGAAGTATATCTTAAGGGTTAAATTAAAGAAACAGAAAAAGGTCCAACATGCTTACAAATTGTATGACATTGTACTGCGATTGTATATTTTTGAATTGTGAGAATTCCTTCTGATCTGTTAGGTGATGAACCTATAATTTGATAGTTAAGTACCTAACATCTTGTTCTGCCTATTCTCGCTGATTTTGTCGTCCCAGCGTTTCGGTATTTCGTCATGACGGTTGAAGAAACTAAAATCTTCGTCCTATGTGATCATCCTTTTCAGCCTTTATAAGTGGAAAAGATTTTTTATTATTTATTACATTCCGTTTACATAACGTAAGTGAAATAACCTAAAACATACAGAGAAAACATGAACACTTTCACCTGCCAATATATTGCTAGAGAGCCCTTATTCTTCTCTCCATATCTGGGAATTGAAAAATTTTATCCTATTCTTGACCGGGAAGATCTCGCAGTGTTGATACTTGGTTTTGGTCGGTAACAGGCATTCCGTCATTTATTGGAACTGTCTTCATTCACCGTCCACAGTTCCTCACTGAGGCCGAAACGCATTTGAATAGTTAAATAAACCCGCGAAGATGGGTCTAATAAGTGACCCAATGCCAGTTCAGCATAATCTCGCAGTGTTAGCCAAGCTGTCTAATCCGCCATACTTTTAACTTAAATCGAAGTACAGCGGTTTTATCCCGTCTTCAGAGAGTAATGACTGACGAGGGTATGGCGTGACCCAAAGCCCGCGTGTGTGACCTGCATTTAGATAGGTTGCTCGATGTGCCCCACTTAATTGAAGAGTGCTATTCCTTGACTCCATATCGAAAGCGCGTAGGAATGCCAACCGTAATAAGAATTGTGTTTGAACGAGTATTCAAGTCTCCTATTCCGACTATTGGAGGAGACAGGAAACAAGGTGGTTTTTTTATATAGTAATGATAGTTTTGTGTCCAACATGTTTTAAAGCGAACGTATTTATTCGCATGAATGTGTAGTGTAAGAAGGCCAATGGAGGAATATCGAGTACTACCGAAGTTGACTCAATGGAATATAAGTAAATAAGAATGTATTTAGGAGTGTGTGAGAGTGTGAATGGGTTTGGAGTGAGAGACTGTTTGAATCGGTGCCCGGATGGATGATCAGGTTTGACCCAGGTCAGAGGTGTTCTCAAGGCTTGAGGTAACTTACTGTAATCACACAAAAGCTGAAATTTATATGTCGAGTGTATGTACATGCGTGTGCAGATTGAGCTGATGAAATCAATAATCAATATATCCTGTTCTGTTTACCATCGTTGCTTTAGTTTCAGACTAATTTACCTTCTCGCTATCTTCAGTGATTGTCGTTGCGTAAATTTTGTTTATTAGAAACTATTCTATATGTTAAAAAAGCTGTGAGTATAGACAGGCCAAGATGATCGTAAACAAAATGATGCAGATAAATTTCTGCTTTAGATTGCCGTTATAGTACTGCAACTATAAACAATAGTGAACGTCAATTGTATTGATATAATTTCATCTCATTTTCAATTTTTTTTAATGGCTTTATGTACTCAGCATATTATCCAATGCCAGGCAATAATGTTATGCGTATTCGTTTTGGGGGGAAGGGTGAAAAAAGGCCAGAGGAATTGAACCCAGGACCGCGAGGTCTACGAGCCGAGAGTCTCTCACGGTCAAATATTTTATTAAACTAAATTAAAGCATTGTATTTAACTGAAAGCGTCTTCTTCCTCAATGTGTCAAAGTTGACGTATGTTGCGTAATATCATTGCATAAACTGGAATGCAATTAATTGACGTGCTAGTACGCCCTGTGTGATTACACAATGAGTATTTGGTTTAAAGGGCCTGGGAGTGTCGGTTCTACATCAAAGGAAACCTTGTTTGTTATTCAACCTATACATTCTTATCTCAGAACATGAGCTAAATGTCTCACTCGTATTATACCTCCCAAATAAGATCATATTATCATATTAAAACAGCTATGAATCATCCAATAAACGAATTTATTTTCCACGGTTTATGTTTTATCCAATTATTATAAATTCTCTTAAGAATATTCATTGCCTATTTTTGTAATAGATCGATTGTTATTTATTGTTCATTCCTAAACAATATTCCGTGTTGGCATAATTATCGGTAAATTAAAGTCGTTTATTTACAATTTTCTTACTTTTGTTACTTATTTACCCCTGCTACATTTACTCAGCAGAGAACTTCACTTTCCTAGTATTAGATAAGAATTTTTATTTTAACATCACATTTTCTATTCAAAGATTAAAAATAACATTTAACGTACACGATTACAACAGTAATACATCAGTTAATACTAGTAGATATAAAGGAACGATTTATTAGATATTTACAGATTGTTCTATTTTTCAGCATCGACGATATACCTAAATCACAATAAAATGTACATTAATAAACAAGTTTCTTCCAGAACACTGCCGGAATGAAGAAATCCGTTCCGTCCTGGAGCTCGTCGTTCAAAACAAAACTCGAACCGTGATAGGTTCATTTCCAACCGAGCATTGCGATTTGATCGAGTCAGCGACAGCTGTTTCATCCGTCACCGTCGTCGCGTGGAACTGTCCTAAGGTAAATATCAAATAATCAGTATTACAGCACGACAAAAAGTCTAATTACTTCGTCGTTATTCATTACATTAGCTGGCGGCAGGAAAAGCTTTTTCATACAATAAATTTTATATAAAAACCCACAATGTATTATGTACTAAATGTATGATGATATCAATTATTATTCAGAAAACAGTGAACAATTCATTGACGAAATAACTACATAAATTTTGACGATTCAATAAATTGCTTCTTCAACATAGTGATAGAGAGAGATTGTATGTGCGCGTGTGATCTATGATCGCGAGGCTCTTAGTTGCAGTTCGTAGGTTGACCAGAAAAAATGTGTTTTTCTTACTCTATGGTTTAGAGTTGTCATCACTATGATTGAAAATGAACCAAAAGCTTTCATTTTTAAAATTTAAATTATAGTTTTTATTTTGAAATTTTACGAGAAGAGAGCTTGTTATTTTGTAAAAATGATGTTTAATTAATATATCCGTTCCGTGCAGAGTCGCAGAGAAGCCCTAGCTAACTGAAGATTCTTTTAAAAACTTTAACCCACAGTGATTTTTGGCACATTTTTGAAAATTTTCTTTAACTTCTTCTTGTTGTAACTGACTGAAAATTTTGTTACAAATAAATTATAATTGTAGTTTATAGTTCACATTATTGATTAATTCGTAGTAGAATTAGTCAAGCCTTGATTTGATCGGTTAGCATTAATTGGGCTTACCTAAACACAACACCAGTTTCACACGACTAACGAAATTGAATTGTTTTATTATTAAAAATATCAGAAAGAATTACCGAGAAGAGTTATAACATGAAAAAGGTGAATAATGATCAATAAGTGAAATAGAACCATTATTATTATTATTATTATTATCAGCATAATATAAATTATGGGTAAATGGTTGTAATTAATTTGTGGTTGTAATTAAGGTAGAATTAATTGTTTCAGTTGTAATGAATTCCATATTGATAATCTTGGTCTCAATCATTGATCCTTATTGATCATTTGAGTTGGCTTGCAGATGTATTTTGGCCTTTTCACCATCTTTAATGTGTCTGTGGGTTTCTGTGAGTGAAGCCTTCTGACAGAATAATCCATGGTTTAGTTAACCTCTTAATCTTAATGTATAAAATTAGCAAAGAGTTTGATTATTTTTATTTCATTTCAAGTGATTAGTTAGGCTTCCAGTTATTTTTGGATCTGTAGTAAGCACGGATACCTCCCCCAAGTTTCTGCAGGGTTTCAAGTTCTTCAAGTTCAAGTTTCTGCAAAAGAGGTACCCGCCAGACTAAGCTCGACCGTCTTTATTAAGGGTCTTCGAGCGGTTTGAGGCGCCTTCAGGACCACCCCCATTGACCAGTCTTTGCTGCGAGGTGGATGTTCCCTCGCCGGACCAGAAGCGGGAGCAGCTCGCCTTTGGATATGCAGCAACGATACTAACCAAACCGAGCAATCTGTTGGCGGTGATGATCACGGGCAACCCTCACGAGGATATGTATTCCAGGCTGCCCACCTGGACGCGATTTCTTGGGATCCTCTTTGCCGAATTCCTGGATAGGGATGGTACTGGGGCCGGTACTTCCGCTGGGACACCAGCCAGTGCCGCCCTGACCCGCCTGGAGACCGGTCACACACGTGTGATTCATGGGTACCTGTTGGTTGGCGCGAGTCGACCTAGGTGTCCAGCATGCCAAGATGACAGACTCACGGTGTTGCACGTGTTGTAGGGGTGTCGCACCTCGACCCCGAAATGGAATACCGCCGGACTATTGAAGAATGCTCGAGCATGACAGCGCGTTTAAAGAAAAACTTTTTAGGTTTTTCAGAGATATTGGGAGATTTCAGATATATATATATATATATATATATATATATATATATAT
>CM077108.1:6782394-6819589 GCA_039619505.1 Cimex hemipterus
CTCGAGATGTGTACTAAGTATATATATATATATATATATAATGGGTTGTATATAGTGTGATATTTATTTCATAGGTTAAAATTTAGATTACGTTTATGTTAGTATAGGAGTATGCTGGGCGACGGTGCAGCATATTATTTCAAGGCTCCACCGCTGCCCTGCCAACCGGCTCGGGGCGAAATATCGAATACTATCTGACCCAGATTCTAGACCGATAAGCATGTATGATTGGGTTTGTATATAGGAGTATGTATTTATTTAGTGTAGGAGTGAATGTAAGACTGACTAGTTTTAGGGAATGTAAGGGCACCGAAATGACCAAAGAAGTCGATTGCACCCGATCAGAGTCCAACCTAGGAGTCGCTCAGGCACCAAGGTCGGTGACTCCCCGTGATCCATCAGGGAGAGGCCCGGTACCTCGTAAGAGGTCTCGTAATTCTAATAGTTCTAATTCTACTTCACTTCAACTCCGTAAAACATTACTAAGTTGTTGTAGAACTATTTTTAAAATTATTCACTTAACAATATGGAAGTGTGAAAATATTACGCAAAATGAACAAAACATTTTTATATTATGTTGTATAATAATAATAATATAAACATTTTCATATTATTTTATATTATTTTTCAAAACATTTTTATATTTTATATTATTGTTTTTATATTTATATTCATTTTGGTGTTATGTTCCTTTAACTTTTCTTTTTCTTAAATTAATCCCTCGATTCTGTCTATATTCCTCGTGCATACACTCCATTGTAGATCTTTCATATAATTTCATATTCAATTATACGAAAAATGTGTTTAGATAAGAAGAACAACGACTATAAAAATTTAACTTGAAAAAGATTTTTATAACCTTACGTCTTTGTAAGAATTCCACGACTGGGAGAGGCGAATTCATAAAAGTTTTCAAGTTAACGGCCTGCGACAAGGGTGGTGAGGAAGGACTAAAGAGGCCGCGTATCGCCGTTCCTTGTCAAGGCAATTCGTACTCGACCACCCTTAGATATCGTCGATATGCCCTGGATATCCGTCTTCACTAAACTCGTCCTATGGGTCTCGGCCACATCAATAAAATCCAAGTAGTTCAAAGCAAAGTGTTGCGATTAATCACTGGAACTCTATGGTACGTTAGAAATGACACACTGCGTACATCCCAATGGTATCCCAAGTCGTAAAAGATGCA
Organism: Cimex hemipterus; assembly: GCA_039619505.1. Taxonomy (NCBI): domain Eukaryota; kingdom Metazoa; phylum Arthropoda; class Insecta; order Hemiptera; family Cimicidae; genus Cimex; species Cimex hemipterus. The sequence goes on from CM077108.1 coordinate 6,783,584, forward strand.
TACCGCAAGCAGTACTACAATGTGACGGGCCTCAGTAGACGAAATTGTAAACGAAGCCTCACCAGAAAGTCGTCATATATTAAAACGAAAGAGTCCGCAAGATCTACACTAGGAACGATTCTCGATATAGAGGTTTTATAGCAACAAGTAGTCAAATGGTGGTAAAATCCAGTGTGATTAGATTACCTAATTTAGTGTTATGCGAAAACTGTAAAATAACTCAATTCTATGGTTCTACTATATATTTTTTGTTTACATGTTATTTATTAATGAAATGTTAAATTTTCTATATTTATAGAATTATTTTCATTTATATAGTGTCATTGTCTGTTGTAATTATTTATGAAATGTTAATGCTTTCGTTTAGATATATTACTGTGTAATCCCAGTAGGAATCTACTGGATGCTCCTTAATAAATCATTTTTCACGTGAATTAGCTGCCTGTGAAGGTGACTATTGTAAGACAAAATGTGCATAACTGTTTGTGGCAATGAAGTTGACAATAAATAAAAATCTAGAAACAACTACTCCTACAAGACCTCCCAGACATGATGGTTTAGTATAATGGTTTAGCCGTGTTTAAGATAGAGACAACGTGTTTTTTTTTTTTTTTTTTAAAGAAATAGAACACCATTGCCACATGCTTACTTTTACTTTGTTTATCTCTTAGGCAAGTTTTTAACGATTATAGATGAAAAAGAAAACAAACTATCTCTTGGGAAATTGGTTGTAAGTAAGGTTCGTTGTGATTCAGTTCTCGTAAGATTGTGTAAAAAATTATATTGAAGTTGATATGATTTAAAACAATTGCGCTTTTGAGTAATATGGTAAATTTTTTTTTCAGATAAGCTGGAGCACTGGAAACAACTCGATGTTAAGATGCCTTCCGAAACTGACAACCATTGCAAAAGCGTTGTTTCAGACAATTAAGTATTTCCGTTTCAAATCTGCAACCATTATCACACTAGGTATTTTTTTATTTTAACACTATTTAGTTGATACAAAATTGTCATTTATAAATAACTGTTGAAAAGTTAATAGTTTCTAAGAGAAAAAGTTCTCATGCTTCATATTCCTTTAACGAAATTATCGTAGTAAACATAAAACACGAAATCATAGGACGTTGTCATTATGGTCAATTTTAAAAAAATGCTAAATTATTGCATTAAGCACGCCATACAATGCATAACATCTCACATAAATTACTTATAAATAATAAAATCATTTTTAAAAATGAACCCGATCTAATCTGGTAACTTTCTATATTCAATGTGTCCCATTTAAAACGTCCTAGTCGCAAACATCTCTTAACGATTTACTTGTTGTAAAGGGGGGGGTTCTTATTCACTGCTTTAATTATTGCCGAACTGTCAAATTTTGAGCATCAAATGCTCATCATAAGGTTGAATGAGTTAAAAAAACACGCCTCTCGGCATTAATTGTGATCCACCACCGACGTGACGTTCCGATGAAGCTAGTTTTTAGACCTTTCAAGTTTGAATGTGCTTAAAAGCTGAGTTAAACACAACTAAATATTATCCGTAAATATTACTGTAATAAATGTATATAAGAAAAATAATTTTAAATTATTAACTTGTATGTCCAATATTATTTAGGTACATGTGTGCATGGTTAAAAAAAGGGGTAAATCAAAATCTATTTTATTATTATGCATTTATAACCATGTTTAATTATACATTTTTTATTATAAATTTCTTAAACCAATTTAGTTCCCTCCACTTTTGGAAACTATGTAACACTTGTATTTTGTTTCATTTAGATGGTTTCAGAATTCAGAAGAAATTCAGAATATTTGTTCGCTTTAGGCAAGTATTCGTTAACTCTCGTGTTAATTTTTCTGCTGCTTTGTCCTATAGTATGTCGGGTCGTACAGTGGCCCTGTATTCGAACCTGGGACCTTTACCTTACAACCAAGAGGGCCGGGTCAATGCTTAAACCGTTGCGGCGACCGACGCCCAGACAATTTGTAAACTTAGTTTAGATTTTTAGGATGTTAGTGAGCACACATCTCTAAAAACAATTCTTAACCTTTCGCTCAAGAATGTTACCTACTTTTCTGCTAGTTCCTCAATGTATGGTAAGCAAGGAAAACCACTTCATTATACTAAAAAATATTATTGATAAAAACAAAACAAAAAATTGAAAACATGAATTACGCTACAGTTAAAATTACTCATAAAGAATTAAATTTTAACCTAGTGTTATAAACTTAACAACCATGATCCTAAATAAATGAATAAGAAAGCAATTTATTAAATAAAGGCTTAAAATTTGTTCCAAAAAGCACAACTAGATGAAATAGGCTATTATCTCTGCTTCATTGGTTAATTGTACAAAAATAAATTATAACATATAAATGTGCTGAGGTAATTAAACCAAAGCGGATAAATCAAAAAGTTAATAAAAAATTAAAATTAAATATGAAGACAAAATGCGTAGAACTATAATAGATTTTCATTTATCCTGTATTTTAAACATTTACCTAAATAACATTTGACATACTATGTAATTACTAATTTAAAATTAGTTTTCTTGTAGTATGTATTGGGATAATATTTAGTTGTGTTGAAATTCCCGTTTTTCATACGTTCAAAATTGATCGGCATTAAAAACCAGATTCTCATTGGAACATCGCGTTGTCGATGGATCGGCCGAGTTCACACAATTCATGTCGAAACAAAAGCTGTGGGTAAAAATCAACCTTTGCAAAACGTGAAGCGATTCATTCCACCTTCTTATTATTTCTAGTAAAAAAAATATATTTTTATTTTTGTTTACTAATGTATATTATGTGTTATGCTGTTTAAAAACATAACGGTTTTTTCTAATAACCTTTATTTTTTTATCATTATATTTAATAATGCATGTAAACAAAATCAAACCCGTCGTCAGAATTAAATGGGCGAAAATGTCGAGAAATTGTGTTACATTGCCACCCTGTATGCTAAACCCGCACGACTTACAAGTGTTGCAGAAGTGTTGGTCTTGCGCGCCGGCAGGGCAGACAACGTAACATTACTTGATTAATCAACTAGCCGATGAATTATTTGATTATTGTAAGTAATAACAATCGAAGAGCCTAGAATAAAACTGACAACTAATAATTACATGTAGTAATGTGGTCATAAATTGTATTTTACTGTGTGAAAATCGTGTAAGCAATTTCTTAACTTTCTCTGTTTCCATTTAATCAGTACATTGACTAGAATTTTTTCTTCATTTATTATAAGTAGAAATGGGGTAAAAATAAATTTTCTGCTATTCAATTATTTATTAAAACCCCAATAATACACACAAAAGTTCTTATTGATAAACTTGTAAGAAAAATATTGGTTTCATAAACAATGATGAGCTGTACCTCTAGGGGTAAGTACATATTAGTGATATGTCAAACAAAATCACAAAACTGTACAATTATTAAATTATAAACTTAAAGAAAAATAATTATAAAGGAAATTCAACTTACATAACAAGTTGAATAACATTATTACAAATATCATGAAGCTCCACAAGTGTTTTGTATCTGAATATTTTTCAGACTCTGGCATTTGGTCTCAACTCTCTGTACTTCTAGAAAACAGGCTATTGAAAGGGAACATAACTGTGAAACATCATACTACTTTAATAAATGACCGTTATGACATAAACACGCTACAAAATATTCTTATGCCGGCGGGTTCACCGGCCAGGGGTAACATAGCGTTTAGAGAAAGACTATGCCAAATACTATGAAAAATCAATTTTTCAGTGACGTGCATTTTGGTTCCACTCGACTGGCCAGAGATAAATCTTTTATTGCAAGTGTTGGAGATTTACAGCACAACTGAGTTTCTTTCTTCATCTCTCCTGTTTGTACACCTATGGATTTACCCACCCTTTGGAGCATACACCGATGTTCTAAGCCGAATGGCCTACACCTCTCTTGTCATATCGACTCGCTTTTCAATTGTGAGTACTTAAATTAACTATGGATCAATTAATTAATACTTTGTCTTTAAATCTTATAAAAGCCAAGCCTGTTCACTTTAAACTAAAACCATTATTTCATTTATATTAATTTCTTTTCAAAAATTAAATTCATTAAGTAACAACTTTTAGCTTCACAAATTCATTTTTAAGGAATCAAATTATGACTTTATTTTAGAAGTGTAATTTGTTTATGAAAATTTGATAGCGATTAGCTGAGTATTTGGTGCAAAGAATACAATTGGCTTTTCTCTTCAATGGGTGTGACAATTCTCACACAGTGAGGTGTGACTTACTGAAAAAAAAATCTCTTTGTGGAAAGAGGATTGATACATTTGTTTCTACTTATGTCTTTTATCTCTTTACTTAAGGGAATTTATTTACAACTCAAACAACTAATGAAATATTTGCTTTACATGAACTTTTTAATGCATCCTTTTCATCAGATGACTTACGGGAACTACTTTCAGCTCGATGATCTCGATGACTTGGTGGAAACATCTTTAGAGGCGATCGAGGGAGGGAAAAAAGAAGATTTAGTGAACGGTTTCACAGTTTGGGACTGGGTTGGACACAATAGCAGCAGTGACATGTCTGCCTACTGGCGACCTATCATCCATCTTTACGTCGAGGAGAGGTAAATAATTGAACTAAATATGTATTTTTATTCATTTAATTCTACATTATTAAAAGGTGATTTCGGCTTTGTATAAGTATCAAAAATGCCACCACAAAGTATTATTTTTTTTCAATTATTTTTTTAAAACTTATTTATTTAATTTTCAAATTTATTTATTTATTAAATTTTTTAGGAATAGATATTTTCTACCATATTCAGTTGTAGTGAATCAATTTTTTGTAGGTATATGCATTAATGTTCGTGATTGTAATGTGAATCTATGGATTGAGGAATTATTTCAATAATATTAACCAATAGTATTAATGTTACAGAGAAGAATTAAAACTTAAACCTTTGGTAAACAGCTCCAGAGATTGGATAAGGCTGAAAACTGATCCTTTCAACAACACAGAATACATTTGTGAAAATGATGAATGTCTTGTAGAGAATAATGGTAAGATAGTCTTAGTTTTTTAATTGTATGCTGTATTTTAACATTTTTTTTTAACAATATTTTATTGTTTCATTAGAAGTGCAAAATTGAATATATGAAATGAATGTAATTACCTGTTTTTTAATGATATAAGTTGAAAATTTAATTCAGTATAATTTTTAAAAAAATAATGACTTTATTTTCTCCCATCAGTAGTATTAATTAAAATTTTGTTACTCATATATCCTGAATTTTTAAATATAACTTCAGACGTTCATATATTAATTTTGGCGTCTATTTGTTTGCATTGCAACTGAATTGTAGCAAAATAATAATTATTATTTGATAATTATTATTTTGTCATATATTGATCTAATATTGATCAATTAAAATTTTTTTAAAATTTTATTTAAACAGGTTTTTTCACAAAGGCAGTGAATATCCTCATAGTAGTAGTGTCATCGTTTATATTGGTCTGCTCTTTAGTAAGCGCTTCCTCTTTTCTAAGGTAAGTAGAAGCCAATGAAGCACTACTCATTTAAACGTGTTCTTCTACATATTTTTAATTTGTTATTTATTTAAAATGGTGGGTTAAAACAAAAAATTGATAAAAATTATAAAGAGATTAGTGAACACTTATTGTCTTGAAATTATTTTCATCCTGAATCAATACGCACAAGTGCACTGGAGATCAATTTGTAAATTAAGAATCAATGCAGTTTTATGTATTATAAATGATTAAAAGTAAAAACTGAAACTAATTCTAATTGGAGTTTTTCTAATATCATATGTACAGTTATTACAATTAATTAAGGTTTTGTGTTGAGATAAAAAAGTAAGTGACACAAGCAGGATTCGAACCCATGGTCTTTGGATAGCTACACCGCTGCTCTACCACTTGAGCTATTGTGACCCCATTGACTTTTTTTTATCTCAACTCAAAACCTTAATTATTTGCAATGTATTCATTTGGTAAAATGAATGGACCACAAAATTAGTGACCTACATAGTTATTTTAATTTATGTTTACAATAGTTAGACAACTCATTACACAGGTTTCCTAGTTGATTTAAGAATACATGCTGCTATTATGTCTAGGCTCAAAGGCATGTTGTCAATTTCTTTTTCATATTTGGTAAGCAAGACATTGCAATAAATACAGTGTAATACATTACATATTTTACAATATAGTAAATAAATAATCAATTACATTTTGATAGAATGTCTATTATTTAGAAAAATTAATGTTTAGACAAAAATGTTAAAATAATATTTTCATTACCCTTAAAATCAAAATTTGATTTATACATTTTTCAGGAGGTTGTATCAGAAATCTAGAATGTCGAAGGGGCCTTGCAAAATAATTTTGACACCAACAGACTTTGTGTTTCCACATATACCCGAAGTAAAAAGAGTGCGTCGTCAACCTACAAATTTTGTACAAACTAAGTCAGATTATTGCAACAAGTTTTTTCACAATTTAGGTTGAAGAAGGAATTGAAGCGATGCTTTGTTGTTGGCTACATCAACTCCAAGAATTGGGAGGACCAGAAGTGGACAAACCAGACCTTCTCAAAGGTTCTGTGGGTTCTCTCAAATCAACAATGAAAAAGAGTCCCAGCATTGGAAGCATATCCAAAATCAGCTCAGATCCTAGGGCAAGGTATAATGTGAGTACAAACCTGCACCATAAATTAACCACAAGATTGATGCACCCGTTACTGCAGAACAAATATAATTAAATGTCAAATATTATTGAAGGGGGATCTAGTGCAGCTCAAGGCAATTCTTGATGATTCTGGAAGTTTTGAACTTAGGAGTAAATCAATGGACTGCTTAATGACAGTAAGTAACTTATGAAGGTAATTATCTGAAAAGAAATATTTAATATTAAATGTTAAAACAAAATATTTGAGATTCTAAATATTGCCCTTTTTTTTAAGTACATTGTTATTTATTTCATATTTCAGTTCTAGATATATTCTCTTTCGCTTGAGTTACCTGCTTAATGTTTTTTCTGTCTGATCCTTTCAGATGCATACTTTAAGACATGAGAATTTAAATCCAATCATTGGGTGCCTTACGGATCCCCATCGGCCTTATCTAGTTTGGGAATACTGCAGCAGGGGATCATTAGAAGACGTCCTAATGGCCGATGAAATCAAACTTGATTGGTCTTTCAGACTTTCTCTCCTGACGGACCTAGTCAGGGTAAATTTACTATTTATAATTTTTCTGTAAATGTTGCATGACAATAAATATAAGGGGTGTTCATATTTGTGGATAACTTAATATGAATATATTTTTTATTAAATCAATTTACACGAATCTGATGTTACTATATGATTTTTCCCTATAGACAGTTGTTTTATAAATAACTAAAAGAAATAATTCTAAAATATGTGAAATTATGTCATGCTGTTTATGCTGGTGTAATTTATTTGTAAATTTTCTAATTTAAAAAAAATATCATTTTCTAAACCAGAAAAAATATATCTGATTTTATAATAACTTATGTCTCAGACAGAAGAATGTATTCAACTTTGTAACTTATAAACTCCTCTAAGAACTTTCTTACTGTTGTTAGGGAATGAAATACTTACATTCATCTCCTGTAAAAGTCCATGGTAATCTTACATCAAGAAACTGTGTAATTGACGCAAGATGGGTCCTCAAAATCACGGACTACGCCATGCCGAAGTTTTACGAGTGTCAAAATTTAACCCCTCCAGCTAAGAAACCAAAAGGCAAAATATAATGGATAATAAATTAAACTATCAAGAGTCATAAAAATATAAGAACTTTTTGATATTTGTTTCAGACTTGCTTTGGTCAGCCCCTGAATTTTTGAGGGACCCATCCCTGCGAAAATGCGGTACTCAAGCAGGAGATGTATATAGTTTTGGTATAATTATGCAGGAGGTAGTAGTCAGGGGAGAACCATACTGCATGCTCTCTCTTCCACCAGAAGGTTACATTTTCTCTAAATATTAATTATTAACAATTATTTAATTTAAAATTGTAGCTTTTTATTTTAAATTAATGATGAAATAATACAATTTAACAGACAGACTAATAGATATAGTGCAAATTGTCAGAAAATCAGTTATAAAGAAATGCTTCTTTTTCAAGAACCTCTGCAATGAAATATGTAATTATTTAATGAACACTGAACAAACAGTTAGTGCCTTAAAATAAAATAATAATGCAGTATAGAAAAATTGTTCAATACTTCAAAGAAAAACAATTCTCTAATTGCTTAAATGGACTGACTATCAATTCACTTCCATTTAACCATACTCATAGTTACAATGCATATCCAACTGTCCATGGCATGGAGATTCAGATTGAGGAATTAGGATACAAGACTCATTGGGGCTAATGAGCCCAAACTTATAAAGTAAAGAAATGTACACAAAATACTAGTTTTCCTTTCTTCACCAACATTTTCAACAAAATTCTCCATTGTGTTAACATGTATAACTGGTAGTGGCTTCCTCCACGAAAAAATTTCACATTCCCACTAGATTTAAAGTTGTAATTGTACCGATGTAATTATGGAGTGGAGCTGGTCACTCGGGGTGGTGTTTAAATTTTTCTGAGATTTGAAATTTCTTCAAATAGTCTGCAGGGTCATAATTTGGTCGTTACTGATCATTTTGGTCTGTCTATCAAAGAAATCACCAGATACACTGAAGACAATGAAATGTAATATGCATCTGACAGGCCAGCCCATTAAGGATACACGGACCAAAAATGACCAGAAATGACTAAATTACGCCGTAATATTGCTTTACTCTTCCAACCTTTGAATAACAGTTTAGACAAAATTATTTTAACAGATATCTTTGCATGCTTATTTAATCTTGCTTAGTAAGCAAATATCTCATTTGTAGCTAATGATGGAGTCAAAGTCAAAATTATAAACATACATTTCACGTTTTTATTCAATGTTAAACAAATATGTTATATTAACAAATTACATCATGCTATACAAATATATTGCGATGATGTTATGCCAGAGAAAATAGCAAATGTCAAACTGAAATTACCCAATCGGGCTACTGCACTTTGTCTTAAGGGGAAGTCTTCAATCATTTGACTTCATGTTCAGTTGTAGTAATAACATTTAGTTTTTTCCAAGCCTTCCAAACTTCTGCGCTTTTATTTTATTTTATTATTTTTTTTTTAATTTAGGAAAGTATTAGTACATATATTTAAAATATATTTTAATTTTTTGTCAATAAATTTTATAGATTAATTTATTTAAATACTGAAAGATTTGTTGTTTGATTCTTGTTGGAGCCAATGATTTTGGTTTCATTAAGAAGAGATTTATTTTAATTAAATTCAATAGTTTTGAGTTCCACTTGGCTTTATTTTAATTAGAAAATTAAGACAATTGCACTAGAATCCATTTATGAAAGTGGCACATTGTTTGTCCTATGGTATGTCAAAAAATGCACCACCCTGAATGTCTTCTCAATGGTAACTAAAATCGCCTTTTCAGAAATTCTGGAGAAGATAAGGAGACCTCCACCACTAATAAGGCCTTCCGTTAGCAAGGGTGCAGCACCACCAGAGGCCATAAATATAATGAGGCAATGTTGGGCCGAGCTTCCAGAAATGAGACCAGATTTCAACACTATTCATGATTTATTTAAAACTCTCAATCATGGAAGGTAACACCTTTCTTCTATTATTGAAAGATGATACATTTTATTTATATAAATCATTAGAAATTGTGTAATTTTCTCAATTTGCCTCTATAAATTTTTCAACTTCATGAACTTATCTGAAATAAATCATCTACAGAAAGTGGTTTCAAAAGAGAAACAGTGTTTGTATTAATATGATTTTATCAAAGTCCTGTGTTTGTATGTTATTACGTTCTTTAATTTTGATCTAGAAAAAGCACAATAATTTAAGTTACTTGAACTGAGACTATTGCTCAACATGGATTGTAATTTTCAAAATTTTGAAGGCAAATAATTTAAATATAATATATGTTACATCACATTTGGGAAAATGTCAACTTGCTCTTAAGAGTTAAGACATAATTTTATCTACGAAAAAATTATATTTTTCAATCTTATCATTCTGTTTAACTCATAATTTTTTTTAAAAATAATGTGACATTTATTTTTAAATTAAATACCTATTAACACTCTCTGGGTAAGGGCAAATTTGCTTCTTTCAGTACATATAGTTAATAGCTGTAATTTAATTGTTCTATTTCATTATTACTTAATATGATAGTCTTGTTGTTACAGGAAAGCAAACTTTGTTGATACAATGTTCCAAATGCTAGAAAAATACTCTAACAATTTAGAGGACTTAATTCGCGAAAGGACTGAGCAGCTGGACATGGAGAAAAAAAAGACAGAACAACTTTTAAACAGGATGCTTCCAAGGTGGTTGCACTGTGATGTATTTATATTATCATTTAAATTTATATCCATCATATGTTCATAGGTACCTAGATAATAACAACTTAAATTGAGATACAGTAACTTTGTTCCACACCTTCTGACCTATATCTCACAACCCACAACAAATTGAAAGTACTACAGTCATTTTACTTTATATTTTCAATCATTTTAGTTGATCACAAAAATGTAATTGTACCATTTTCCTTTGAATTAAACATCTAATGCACTGCTCTTTGTGTAAGATAGTGAGTTTAATGATTATGTGTAAAATCGAATTAACTAAAAGTTTGGTAGTATAATCCCTCAATGTAGCAAAGGCTAATTCTCACTTGACACATCAATCACATAAGCATACAAGAGGCACATAAACATGCTTTGAGATAGCTAAATTCTAAATCAATTGAATATATGTAATCAACCAATAAAAAACAAAAGTCAAAATGTTTAGAAATTATAATGAAAAATGTTTATATTTAGGGGGCGTCGGTAGCCGCAATGGTTTAGGTGTTGACATGGTGCTCATCACTGTAAGGTGAAGGTCCCCCTGAAGGTCCAGTGTTCCTGCATTCAAACCTGACATACCTACAAATGGGCTTTCTTTTAAAAACACTGGCACCCCGAGGGTTGATATAACTTCTGGTGTTACATACCCTCATAAAAACATAATGATAAATAAATAAAAACTGTGTATATTTGGTGTGCTGATCTATAAGACACAAAGATATGTTTAAACTGGAAACCTGAAATCGGTAATGCAGGTTGTCCATTACAACTGAAAATTTTACTTGTCAGAATGCTAAATAAAAACAATCAGTACAATTTAAATTTGTTGATGATATAGCAAAAACTACAATGCTGCCTTAAGTTGTGAGAGGCCTTCGCCATTTAATTATAAAATTAATTAGAAATTAATGAATAATTGAGCATGTGCATATTTATCATATTGCTTTGATTTGATGATTTGAGGATAGATAAAAGGTTGGATTGGTATGGTATGGATATCTTCTTCTGTATGAACATAAGAAATTATTTTATTTTGCAGTTATGTGGCTGAGAAACTTAAGTTTGGAATGCCTGTCGATCCTGAAGAATTCAGCGAGGTGACAATATACTTTTCTGACATAGTTGGCTTCACAACCATTTCGGCTTACTCAACACCATTTGAAGTCGTTGATCTTCTCAATGATCTTTACACTTGTTTTGATGCTACTATAAATGCTTACAACGTTTACAAGGTAGAGCACCTGATTGATCTGTACTGCAGTTTACTTATTTTTTCAATGGTTTACATAAAACCTTTCTTATATTTAAAAAAATTTACTGGTTAAAATTAAGAAAAAAAATCTTGATATAAAAATACAAAATATTGTTGTAAAAAATTATTTTTGGTTTAAGCCAGAGACAAACAAATATTCATTAAGAAATAAGATTCATCCATCTAAATTAACATACCTTAATAAATTAAAAACAAAAATAATTTAAAAATGGAGTATGAAAATATTTATTACAATGCAAAATAACAGAAGGATCAAGGCAGGAATGGGTTAGGTATTGACACAATGCTTGGCACTATAAGTTAAAGAAAACCGAGTATTTGTTCCGGGTTAATATGACTTCCTCCTTCAGCAGTTCAGCAAACCTCCATGCAATGTATGTGACCTTACATCCACACTGCTCACTATTCAATCTTACCAAATTAATTAAAATGTCCAATATGATAATCACCAAAGGAATGATGGTTGAAAAATAATAATACTTATTACATAAGTTTAAAAAAACAGTTTTTATACAATTGTTTTCTGATGACTTGAAATTTCAATCATATTCAAAAAGTGTAATTGTTATATAAACATAATATATAAATAATTAATAAATCTAACTAAACAAATGTTTCTCTTTTATAGGTTGTAATAATTTTTCACAATAGCAGTTGTTCTTTTTAAATTATCCTTGTAGATAATCATAGTATCAATTCATTGTAGTTTTTCTAGCATTTAGTTATATGTTCAATCAGGTTGAGACAATCGGAGATGCTTATATGGTTGTCGGTGGGCTTCCAATTCGAACACCAGACCATGCACAGCAGGTTGCTACAATGGCGTTGGACCTATTGCACCACAGTGGAAAGTTCAGGATTAGACATTTGCCTTTTACTCCTCTGCGCTTAAGAATAGGATTACATACAGGTACCTTTTTTGATGTAGTTTAATTTCAACTTTGAGTTCTACTATTGTTTGAAAGGGCCCTGCTGTGCTGGTGTTGTCGGTCTGACTATGCCGAGGTATTGCTTATTCGGTGACACAGTCAACACGGCTTCGAGAATGGAATCTTCAGGTAATTTTTGTATTATATAGGGAAAAAATGGTCATTTTTATGTACTGAATATATGTAAATTTGTTTGTTATTATATTATAATATCCATTCCTCTTCAAGGTTCTGCTTGGAGAATTCACATATCAGAATCGACAAAATGCAAACTGGAAGAGTCAGGAGGGTATCAAATTGAATGTCGTGGTCTAACTGAGTTAAAAGGAAAAGGAAGAGTCATGACTTATTGGCTACTAGGAAAGAATGGCTTTGAAAAACAGCTTCCAACCCCACCACCAATAAGGCCAGTTAATACCTTATTTAGTCCTTCTTTACTCTTAGTTAGTCCTTTGATTAAGTTTAATTTAATTTATAACAATTATCTTGCTAACAGGGAAAGCCATGGGTAAGTCAATTTTTATTTATATTGATTAAACTTTATTTTCTATGTACATGTTTTTTCATTCATCAACAAAGTGACATTACTTGCAATAATGGCAAATAGGTTTAATTCAAAACAATCTTGTAATGTATTTGTTAATTTGGTTGACTTCAGCCATCCCTATCTTCACTGGTTTGGTCTATCTTTGGTATTACTGCATCATAACACAAACCCAACTCTTAAGATGCCGTAAAGCAATAGAACAAATAGGAGGATAGGAGCACCAAATGATGATGGATGCTAGGAAGTGGCTAGTTCTTCCTCCTCAATGCATAATTGACAAATGGTATCATCGTTGAATAAGTCCATGTTATGTAAATGTTAAATACCAGAAACTGGGTAATAGTCCTATCATTCCTCTGCATCTGGCCCACTCCAACTGCAGCAGTGAGTTGGCCAATCTTGGTTTTAGCATAAGTTTAACGTATCTAGTGCCCCTAGAGTTATCCACCTTTTTTAACCATTTTATGATGGGGGATTCTATATTTGTTTTTTTTAATCCCAAGTATAATTCAGGCATATATACAGTTGCCAATTTTTCTCTAGCCAGTGCGTTTGCTTTTTCATTACCCAAAATGTCTGTGACATCAGGCACCCAATATATTCAGACCAGGTTTTGGAGATTTTAATGAATTCACAGATTTTTTTTTATGCAGCATTGCTTTAATAGCTACTTGGTTATTTGATCATATGAGAATTTTTTTGCTAATGAACCTCTTTTAAGATTTTCTAGAGGACAAGCATTTTTGGCATGTATTTCTGTTTGAAAGACCAAAGTGTACTTCCCTAATTAGTTTGGTTTGCTCAAGTTTTGGGTTAGTACAAATAACAACTGTTTGTTTTCTAGCCATTTGTATACCATATTATTGTATATGATGCTCTCCTAAGTCTGTCTCTCCTTTATAATCTGTTGAGACTGTATAGGATGCTGTAAGGAATGTTTCTGGGATCATAGAGACAGTCCCCATTTATAAGAGCAGAGGTCTGATTTTATTAATTGTGGTTGTGTGTCTGAATTGTTTAGTCCCAATTTGATTATTTTTGGAGCTTAAATTGTGTTTGGGTAGCTAGTTTTTTAGTTTTGGTCCACCAGATAAGTGATCCACTTTTGGTCTTATTACAGCCATGTATGGCCAATGAACCATTTTCCATTTCCCCAAGATTTGCCTAGGTCCTCCTTGTGGTCAATAGCGATATTTTACCTTTGTGTTCAATGCAGGGAGGGTTCCTGTTTAACTTCTTAACAAAGATTATTCCTAGGTATTTAAACTCATGGTTTAGCTGCAGCATTTCATTATAGAAGAAAGGGCTTGTATTCCTATGTTTCTTTTATTGCTTGGAAGCAATTAGAGTAGATTTTGAGGAGGGTTGCTTTAATTCCCCGCTGAGAATAGGTTTTGCCCCACATTACGTGTTTTATCCATGTATATGTTTTTATTGGATGGATTTTGCCCTAGAAGAATTTCCACTTGATGATGGGGTGCTTGTCAGTGTATTTTTGGGGGAAGGGAGGTTAACTCTTTCTGTGGTCAGCCTCATTGCCAGAGTCCAGAAGGGCTTTGTTTCCCTTTTCTGATTGGCTAGTTTGATTACCATTTTGCATCCCTGAGTTCATTCAATTTGGAACACCAGAATGAAAGAGAGGTCCAAACTGAAAAACTGTAGGCCTAAAATAATTTTCATATGCTATATTTTTCAGTTTGGATGAACATTTAGTTCAGTATGGAAGGACCGGTGTATACCCAAATCAAAACTTCACAGAGGAACCAAGAAGAGCCGACGATAGTTCATCTGATATTGAACCCATGACATCAACCCCTACAAAATCAAAGAAACCCATGAAATCTTTTTATCAGCTATCGTTGGACGCAGGTTTACTAGCAGCCTCTGCTGAAGAAAAACGAGCTGAACACAAATGGAAGTCACAAAGACAAATGACTTTTGATATCTCCGAGGAACAAAAGGTCGATAATAAGACAAACGATGTTAAAAATTTAGGAAGTGAGCACTCTAAATCGGGGATCATTACACCTTTTTCAGCTTCAGAGTTAAATGTTGACACACCAGGTGTTTCTTTTATTAATCAAAGCAAAAGTGTACAAAACCTAAATGGTAAATTGAGAAAAGTTGTTGATGAAAATGACCTCAGTTCTCAGTACAACCATTATAAGTGCCTCTCGCCAAATGACGGATCTGGTCACCAAAAAGCTGCCAGTTCCAGATTCCTCAAAAGACAGTTCAGTGTCGATAAAGAGGACGTTGTAGAGGCTAAGAATGTACGAATTTACAAGCAGAACTCAGCTGGAGCTGCAAATGATCTAGCTAGAATAGATGAAGTTCCACAAGTATCAATTTCCTCTCCAAAATTCGGGCACAGCTCGAATTACAAGCATAGAACTGTACATTCCACAGCTTCGTCGGAATCTCTTAACTGATAACCTTATTCCTCCTTTGGACAAAACAATATTATAATTAAAAAGAATGCAGAAATGTGTTTCTTATACATGAGTTCAACAGTTCAATGTTCAAGCATTATGATTTTTTTCTGTAAATATTTTCTCCTTAGCTAAACAATGTTGATCATCTATGTTCAATACAGGTACAACAAAGTTTATAAAATTGGACAGAATGATTTATTTAAAAAAAAACTATTTGACATTTTTTCTATGTTGTATTTTAATTGTATTTATATTAATAACATGCATTCTTATGAATCGTTACATAAACTTATGACTAATAATAATTTAATTCTTCAATATGGTGCAATCAAATCAATCTAATATTTCTCGTTTATTTTACTTAAGAAATGTCATTTTTTATGTACTTATTATTAAATTAAAAAGTATTATTATAGACAAAATACTTTTTCTTACGTTAATTGTGAAACCAGTTTGTCTTTGTGCAAAATTCCCATTAACAATTCAATTATTAGAAAAAGAAATTGAGGATTAAATTCTACCATGCATACCGTCGGTCAAATTATATTGAATTGCAACACTCATTTTTTGCAGTTAACTTGCTACTTGTTAGGATTTTAATATAGGAACATATTAGTAATCATCAAATTTAATTTTAATTTTTATGGGTTATAATACAAATGGAAAGAAACGCTTATGAACTATTTGTAGTGAAAAGTTATGTGTAAAGAACACACGAAGAAGATATATAAGAAGATTACGTGTTATTTTTGTAAAATGTATTATTTTATTTTTAGTTATGAATCCTTCAAGCTAGACTGAAATATATTTCCTGTTAGAAATGTTCACAATCCTACAAAGCCCCTGGGGTTTCATAATAACCCTTTATAACTTAAAGTGACCAACTGAAAGGCAATAATAATTAAATGAGATGTAATGTACATAGTTAGACAAATCATTAAATGTGAAAGGCTTTCAGTATCTCTTAGTATAGATGTATAAATGTTTTCAGATAGCAATTCCTTTCAATATAACAAAAATGGACAATGGTATAAAATTTAAATTGTAAGTGATTAACAATAAATGAAAAAAATTAAATTCATAATGATGGCTCAATGTCAAACCCTCAACATTTTTGATGTTTAGAAAAAAAACTGTTTTAGAAAATTTATCAATATTGATAGTAATATTTTCATTTGACACTTGAAAAAAGTATTGATGTTTTTAATATGTAAATTAGGCACAATAGCTATTATTTAATTAATAAAGTGTTATTACATTGATTTATGGAAATCACTGGTCACCTTAATTATACATTTCTCATTTCTCACCTGCTTATTTGTAGGTTGTAGGGTAATTGATAATATTTATAGATTGTCAGATAGGCAGATGTTTAAAAAAGTGAAGAGAGAAATTGGAAAAATGAAATCGTTATTGAATAATAAAGTGAAGCATGTTGTATGTGCATGTGCATGCATGAGTGCAAGTGTATAAGTCGGGATGTGCATGCCCTTTGTTTCATATAAACTGAAAATTTGAATTGATACTTTATAGAAATGTTTGTTGAGATATTATTTCCAGTCATAAATTTATGTAATTTAATAAATAATAATCTGCCTTCATGATTGGTTATCAATCAACTTAAACATTATTTCTATTTCCACATAAAAAGTGCAGGAAAACTGAAACATAGATGGAACCCCTCACAATCATTGTGCATGTCTTGCAATTTTAGTGTTCCAGTTTTACTGCTTACGTAAGGAAATATGGCCTGTATTAATAAAATAATTGATGTGATTGAACATTGAATAGAATAGAATATGTGTTTATTATTTCTGCTTACATAATATTAGATTTTATACATTTTTATATATTTATTATTCCTCAGGCAGGGTTTAACAATCCCTTCCTTTCACTCTAATAATTTAACATAAATATAACAGAGACACAACACTATATACATTTAAAAATCCCTGATGTACCAGTCTCTGCTGCTTTCCTCAAGACTTCACAGGCCCGATGGTAGACTAAAATATTGCAAGTGATCTACAATTAAAAAGGTGGCCGATTGTTATTTCATCCTTGCATAACAGGTACTTATGCATAAGCTTTCCTGCCAGAAGGTGCCATGTGTTATTATTGTATGACCTACGCATAATTTTGTCAGTTTTGCCCCCCTTTTGACACATGCTCCAGTGCTCCATGTGGACCAGACTGATTTCTTTCTTAACCTGCCACAGTTTGGCAGGATTATTTTTATTTTTCTGAGCCCAGTAGTACTCCATTCTTATTTTACAAAACAAATAGCCTTACATCCACTGGTATAGGATGGGAAGCACCGTGGGCATTCTGGAAACTCCTTCATTCCCAACTATACATTGAGACTGGGAACCCACACCAACACGATGTTCTTCTCAATTGGTTCAATCCTTTTTCATTTTAATTTAACTTTATTCATAAGGGGATTCACAGATTCTCTTCTCCTGAGCTTCAGGACTGCACTGAATGAGCTTGTAGATAATGATAAGGAGTTATGCAGATTACTTTGTATACCTAAAAGCCATGGTTTGGAATTTGGGGTCAGCATTGCCACATTCTTCCCATCAAACTTATCTCTAAACTATTTTGAAAATTACTAAGCATTGCAATGTTATTAAATTGTGTTTTTATTTTTCATATAAAATGTATAATTCGTACAGACATACAACAATTAATTGATTGTTTTAATTTATACTAGGTCTCCCAATAGTTTCATTTATTGCAGACTTAAAAAAAAAGTACATTTTAAACTGAAAAAGATAATAATTTTCCCAAACCTCTTTCAAAGATCCTAACATTCAACATTAATATTAACAAACATTGCTCTAAACATATATTTTCACTTTACATCTTAAGAATAATTCTACTATTATTTTTTTTACATTCGGAAAAAAAATTATTTGTTTTTCATCTCAACAACACATAAAAATTATAAATTAATTTAAATTATTCCTTTGGTTAAATACAGCCAACTAAAAACATTTAGATTATTCAAGTAGTTCAAGTTGAACATGGCATTTCAATTATTATTAGAAAGAATTATTTAACCGATAAAACTTCAAAGAGTTGAGTCATCACATCACTCTAGCCATAGAGTGTTTCCTCATAAAATCACGCTATTTTAATTGATGGAGCAGTAAGTCAACAAAGATTAAAAAAATTGCTAATATCTAAATGAATGATTGATTTGGGTGGGTTTGAGGTTTTTATATATAAATAGTACATAGCATTGTTTTACTATAAGAGTGCCAATATTTTCGGTTGACATTAACACCTTTTGTCAACTGTATTCATCAATTTTGGACAATTTATTTTTCTTCCATACAGGTCAGTACAATGAGTGAATTATTTCGTTATTTTTTTTAAAACATAACAATTAGCAATGAATAAATAAACACATTAAGATAAATAATACTCTTTTATTTCCTTTTGTTTTGTAATTTAATTTTTTTAGACAGTTCAGAAACACACCTTTTCCATTTTTTTACCAAAGTTTCAACCTTTATTTGGTTCATGTTCAGGGCATAAAGTTTGGTGCTTTGGGGGAAGTATTGTTGGGACAATAATTCACACAGAACCAATGTGACACCACAGGAATAGCCCTGAAGATGACCCCGAATAAAGGTTGAAACATCGTAAAAAAAATGAAAAATATATTTTCTAAACCATCTCATTATTGTTCGCTCCTCACGACTTCAATTAATTACTAATATACTGTTGCTCAAAATTGTTGAATTAAAAAAAAATCACCTAAAGATCAGATTTGTAAATGCGGCAACAAAACATCTGCTTGATAGCTATTTGATTTAAATTAGGTACAAACTTGAAAGTAAAGTACAATGAGTGGGTCTGGTAGGTGAAGTATCTGACGAATTACGATTCAAGTCTTTCCTCCTAAATGTAGTGTTACTTAGGTTTTGGGTACTTACTATTTTTCACCCTTGTATCACGGATTAAATGTACAGCATTGTCGAAGGACAGTCACCAAAACAACATAAAACAATTCAAGTACATCTCTCTGGTTCTGCAGTCTAAAAAACCGCAAAAAGGCAAGAGATTAGTGCGAACTTCGGCCTGAGGATAGCGATTTTTACACTGCCAAAATGGTTGATCGTTTATTACCTAATGTGAGAATAAGAAAGAACATTCAAAATAATTTTCTAAATGAATACTCCCGGAAAATACAGAAAACAAATCTAACTTAAAAACCTAGAATTTTGATAATATGAATGTAGTTAAATGAATGAAAAGAGGAAACAAATCAAGAATGCGAATCAAAGTTGAATATTCCAAATGAGTCTCTTCATTCGTTGAGCAATCAATGTTTAAAAAAAAAGAATGAATTAAATACCGATATATGTCAATTAAAGTATTTACCAGATAGGCCGGGCTTTCATTTAATCAAAAATTTCACGTTCCATGGCATAAGATTGGAAAATACGAAAATTAGATAGCGTTAAGAGATTCGACTTTAGGATAAAGAGATTATAAATTGTACCATGTAATATTCAATTACATTTTAGAATTGTTGTTGGTTTATTTTTAAAATTATAATAGTTGCTGAACAAGTGGTCTGTCTCATTAGAAAAAGTATAAAGCTATAAAGTAAAAGACGAGAAGAGAAAAAGACAAAATGGCTTTCAGATCAGACAAAATGAGTCACGTTTTCTCCACCAAATAACAAACCGTTGTAACGGCTAAAAATCCACTATTTCATAATTCTAACGATAATAACACTAAATTTTACAATATTTTACAACGTAATGTAACAACAGTTGAGTGGCATAGATATAAAAAATGTTGACAAAATCGTTTCTTTTGATCTCAGGGTTTGGAACTAGGTATGAATGTTTATAAAATTGAAGCTACTTCCTGCGGAAGTCCTAAATTATTTGCTCTATGTATTAAAAAAATATATTTCCCCCCCTGTTACGTTTATACGTTACATTTATATTTTATGATTAGTCGGACATCATGAGATGCGGTCTGGTGTGACTTAGGTTTTAGAAAACATTTTCTTTATCGTGCTATGTTTCGATCTTTATTGAGCTCATCTTCAGGGTTCAAAGTGTCTGTTTTCCTTGACGGCACTCTCAACACGACAGACAAGAATGACACATCTACACGGAAAACAAACACTCTGAGCCCTGAGGATAATCTCAGTAAAAATCGAAACGTTGGCACGATAAAGAAAATGTTTTTCTAAAACCTACGTCATATCAGACCGCATTTCACGATTTGCAAATAATCATTGACTAACGGTCATTAAACATCACACATTTATATTTTATGTACTTTCAATTAACATGTTACGTTAAAAGTGTTCCATTATCATGCTTCCCCTCAGTTCCACAAAGAGCCACTTCTGGGGAAATTATTAGTGAATCTTATTTATATTCTAATAAATCACAGTCCCATTGTAATTGTAGGTATTGCAAACAGGTTTGAACGGCGGTTAAACATTTAATAAGAAATGTAATGGAAGAGAAAATTTTGGAGGGGCATTTACTTGTTGGCGATATTAAAATTATAATTTATTTATCCTGATTATGTCAGTATTATGATTGATAACCCAATTGCTTTCCAAACAAATACACTTATATTTTAGCTGACGAGAACATTTGAATTTGATGTTGGAATGCGATGAAGAAAGAAATTAACATCAGTTTTCATTTTATGTGAAGGAAATATGCAGCTCAAATTTGTTCTAAACTTTAAATAGTGTTTATCTCGAAAACAAGCAAAAGCGTCATTTTTATTCGCGGCCTTCATACGGTAGATACCAGTGGGTACACATTTTTTACGTTTTCTCTCCCAGATTCATATTTAGTTTAACCTACTGTAATTATTATCCGTTTTTATTTTTATTAGATGCATTTACTTTTAATTTATTCCTTTTTTACCATTTACGTATGTAAATTTCTTTGTTTTGTTAGGACTTTATGATGCTATCTCGTGGGATGAGCAATGTGACGAGCTTGTGGTTTAGTCAGACGGGTTTCGGCTTTTTCGTTCTTTCTGCAATGAGTCACTGTCTCTCTCACCTTAACCCTGATTCCTCAAACTGCATAAGTTAGTTAACAGAAAAGGCTGTGTGCAAATATTTCGCTTAAGAAGGCGAGAAACCGACAAAAACGACGAGGGTCAACAGGCAGATAAATGATCAGAATGATGATAATGATGGAAATGTAGGAAATGGGGTTTTTATGTCCTGCTGCCTTCTGACTTACTGTACTTTTCCTAATTCCTTAGTTCAGTTCAATAGACTCGATCCTTCTCTTTACGAGTCCGCTCTTTATACGGCACTTGCTTTTTCGATTTCTTTATGCCCCAGGTTGTCTTCATTGGGCAGTTGCTTCCCATTCGACATAGCTGGCTTGACAGATGGGCGATTTCGGAGAGATCACAGAGATAGATCAGTGGGGACAACGTTGGATCACACTAAGGGCTTAAATCAAAAATTAAATTTGAACGGGGCATTGACGTTAATGCACAACGTTATGTCGATATGGCGGTTTCCTTTCTGGAAAATGGAAAACTCGAGCTATTTCTTTTGCTATAGGTTTGTTAAATCTATGCACCTACATCCATAAACTATCAACAAAACGCAAGTTCAAGTTAAAACTTTTGTTTTGCATTGTTTCAGCTACAATCTTGCATGCTTCAGCTAAAATGCCACTAAATGCTGTCAAAACTGCGTAGTCTAGTTTTTATTTTCTGGGCATCCCGAACGCACATCCACAGCTTTGAAGGAGTCTATAAATCAATTAACCCTACGGTGGGTCTTCACCCTCATGTGGCAACAAATTTGAGTCAGTGAATCTGTCCTTGTACAAAGTAGCCCAACTACCGGAATTCATTTAAGAAAACCAGACAAATGCAATTGCGCTGTTTAATTCTATATGTGGACGATTAAGCAATTGCTCTTTTAACTCCAAAACTATTTTGGTTCTGGGAGTGAAATAAGGTCATTGTGTCAGCCGGAGTTAAAATGATCGCTGATTATTAAGCCACAAAGTAGGTCACACATCTACATCCATTGACGCTATGCTTGGGTTTGGAGTTTTCGTTCAACATTGTTTGTCAGAAGTCGTATATGTAGAGAGTAAGATTTTTTCCCCATGTTAAGAACGAAAGCCGGATTCCCCTTGGATGGGCGGCGAACTGATTAATACAAAAATACAATTTTCTGTTTTCAGTATTAGAAGTATCGACCACTGTTTCATTTACGGACACTCTGGATTAAGGTATGGTAATGAAGGAGAAAACAAATTTAGTTGCTAAGGTCAAGCTTTCGCCCTATTTAAGGTCATCATTAGGGCCTATATTAATTTCACATTATGAAAAGCATATTTGTACAATTGAATAGCAATCAATATGTAGAACTGACCTACTACAAAACTGTGGATGAGAGTTCAGGATTCCCAGAAAATAAAAAACTAGACTACCTAGTTTTCAGTTCAGTTTTCTAGGTGGCTTTCGGTTGAAGGATACATGATTGTAGCTGAAACAATGCAAGACGAAAGTTTATAAAAAAATATATAGACGAAATATATAGAAATTTCAAAACAACCTTAGATATGTCTACAGATTGTTAGTTTTTTTTGCAATCTTATCCCGGAGGTCCTCCTCTTGTTATCAAAGGCCTCTTTTTAAAATTAATAAGACCTTCATAAATTTAAGTTAAACTCATAGTGTCTATTTGAATGTTACAATTATTATTTTCTATTTTGTTCGCCAACTCGCAGACCGAACCCTATCATTTACTATTTTCTATTTTGGTATGTAAAAATTCTTTTATTATTTTTCTGAATAATTGAGACTTTCTATCAATTATTCCAACAATCCAAATGTCAAATTTATGCCTACTTGATATTAAATATATTGACAGTCCGGTTCCTGTTCTGATTTATTGTCACAATCAGAAATACGACCATAAATTCTATTATTTATTATCTATTTTCTTTGAGCTTGGCAAAAGAAGCTTGGCATTGGCCAATTGCTTTCTTCTCCTTCAACACCATACCTTGATTAAAATGTTTGTACGCACGATTTCAACAAATTGCTGGATTCGAACGCGGGACCTTTACCTTACAGTGATGAGCGCCGTGTCAAAGTCTAAACCTTGCGTCCACCGCCGCCCCACTTTTATTTTTATTGTATGTGATATTGTTTAAATTAGTTTGGACATTTCATATTTGAAGAAGAAAGTGAAAATAAAAGAATTTAAGTTTATATACTTCTGACCAAAAATTAGTAAGTACAAAAATGTGTGTCTTGTATATTTATTTGACTTATATATTTGTTTGATGATGTCTCACGATTTCTAAATAATTAACCAAAAGAACATTATTTTTCATATAGTTGGTCGATATATGTACAAAACAAAGACAATAGTAGTACTAAACTGTATTGTAACTGAAAGGTGGAGAGACATACAGAACAGCCGACGGATGACAGAAAATTTGAATTTCGGCGCCGGCCCTCACTACTCCTGTGCCCATCATATTTTAATTGGCTATTTATTATCTTTTTATTATTATAGTTTTGATAACTTTACGAATAAATTGAGGTCAAGGCTTTCATTCAAGTCATCTAGAACTAAAATACGCGGAGCGATCCGGCTGCAATTTCTATCGGCATTTTGGGCGTTGACAATTTCAATATAAAAGAAAATTGCGACATGTTTTGAAAAAAAGCGGGATCAAGCCATGGGTCAGATTGGCCGGTGAACATCAGCTGACTTTTCCTCGTCCTCTTACCTTGTATTTGAACAACTTGTGAAATGCCACTATTTAATAGTTGGATTGGTCGTTTACACGTATCCTCGATCCTTTCCAACTCACCCTGACCGGTCCGCATTTGCTTATTCTGTCTTCTGCCGGTCTCCTGTCCCCCCGGAATAAACAAAAACAATGCTTTTAACGGTTCCGGCGTACGATTGACACGAGTTTCGTGGTATTATTAGAGGGAAGATAAATGTTAAGAATAGAGGCGAAAGGTAAGTCAGGCTTTAGGCCGCCCGTCAGTTTTATTTCTGTTAATTTTACCTCAGTGAAATAAATAGATCTATTCAATATTTATTTTTGAATTATTGACAATCGTTCATTGATTTGACCCCGTTTTCGAAGGGGGAGCCCGTTATTTCCAGCAGTTTTACCTTTCTATACGTGCTGTACCTTTCTTTGTAATTTAGTGATAGTTTTCGACGCCCAACCAACCAGAAGATGCGTTTTCAAACGTTGGCCGAAGAAACGGCCGATTTGGTAAAACGAGATTTTCCACATCATGTTTTTGTTTTTCCGCGTGTCGTTAACATTATCGCAAAATTTAGCCTCTTTTGTTCAAAACCTCGCTCTCGTAAAATAACTAAATCACAAATTTAAATTTCTAATGTTTTCTTTTTTCCAGCATGAAATAGAAATGTCGAGGAAAAGGTGTAGAGAAGAAAGTGCACAGCCAAAAGTGGAACCATCCACTAATCAACTTAAAATGTCAAGGGTATTTATTGTATTTATTACACATTTCTTTATAAATGTTTTTGTAGACACGTTTTATGTCGAATAAACTGCAAAAAGCAATGTTTGAACAATGATAAAAAGCGGAGTTTTCAATTGTTGACTTTCCCCTTGATGTATGAATGCTTTTCTCTTTTTCCGTTTTTTACTGAACCCAAAAATTTAGATAGGCTCAAACATATTACTGGCTTGATATCTTTCTATTTAAAGATTTAAGTGCCAATCTGTTTAAATATTTAAGAATGATTATGCAAGTTAAAATTTAAAATCTCCCTGATCCTGTGTTTAAAGTCATGGATAGTTAGAAAATGAGAGAGAGAAAGAGATAGAGAAACAATTCTTTCAATTGCCTACAAGTTGGTAGATGACTTGCTATTTATTCTAATTAGACACTATGTACGTCATTTGTACTGTTGGTGTATTTTAACTTGCTGTTGTTATCACTTTTGCTGATTTTTGTTTTTTAAATTAAATTTTTGATATATATAATTATACTTTTTATCTTAGGTCTTGTTTTAGATGAAATAGTTAGTGCCATAAGTGGGATTTGAACCCCACAACCTTCGGCTCAATACACCACTGCCCTAACCTTATCCCAACCAAGGCCTCGGATAAGAAAAGTGTAATTAATTTAAATTAAGTCTACCAAATATATATATATGAGTTAGAGATTTATGAGCGAACACACAACTGAGGTCATGTGTGTTTTCTTTCCATATTTTGCCTTCATCTTTTTTAAACTTAACTGCAAATGGTTAAGCTTAACGGTTAGCTCATAGGCTTCTCTGGTTTCTGGCTCTCTTCTTTCATATGAATACTTCATTGATATCCAAAAATGCTAGCCTCTCGTTTGTACCTCAGGTTGACAACTATCAATTTGAAACAAAAACAAAAATATTAAATAGAATAATCTGTCCGAGCGAAGCCAGAACCAAAGCAGCATACCATGGCTCTTTCAGAGTCCAGGCTTCTCATCTAGAGAGCACCAAACCACAGCCCACTGCCACAGAAAAACAGGACCCGCCCGAGCCATGGTTTCTACGACACCAGTATCCCAACATCATCCAATAGTAGTCTGGTCACATTCACTCCCCACGAGTTTTGATTGATCTGAAGTCTGTTCAAACTGTTGTCAGACATTCGTTTTGATACAATATAATTCTGGGTGAGATTTCTGTCCAGAGACAATCCTTCACAATTTAATTAAAATTATAGTAATTTGCTATTTATTGCACAACACAAAACATACTGTTTTGAGAACGTCATATTTGCTTATGTTTATTGTATGTGTGGTTTTTTTCTTTTTGATCTTCAGCTGAATCCTGTTACTATTCCATGAAATTGCTGTGTTTGTTAATAATATGATTAGGATCTTTGTGATTTCAACTCCCACTGTTGCCCCTGGAATTCCTGCCCCCACAACTATATTGTATTGTACATTCTACTGGTTAGGGATGACATGCCTGCTTAATGAGTATTTATTACTCCAAATGCAGATAGCTGCCTAAAACTTATGTGAGTAGAACTATCTTTTCCAAAAAATGTTAAAACCACTTGGCTAAAATGTAAAGTATGAGGCTATTAAAAATATATTGTATACTCACAATGTATATCATTTACCTTCTTGAACTGAATAATTTCAAAAACAAAATAATAAAAGGAGTATATGTGGATTGTTTTAATTTCAATAATCATGGTATTGAGTGGGTTGCTCAAATGGGGTTTTATCGTTCAATTTTGATTTGTCTACTAGTCACACCACTAAAGGACGTATTTACTTTTAAAGATTATGCAATCTTTATCACCCGTTTTCTTGAGCAATCTAGTTTCAAGATAAATAAAAATAACCCATAAGTTGTTTTTTTTTTGTTTTTTTTTGCATTAATATGATATCACAATTTGGCTTTGAATTTGAGAGCTTGTTTTACACCTTGATAATACCTTTCACATTACCATGTCCCACACAATAAAATAATAATTGTTCCTTAAACATACCATGTTTAAGATCATTCAAGGTCTTCCATTTATTTATAATACATTTTTTGCTGGGTTGCATTGTTGTGTGTATTGTTAGTTTCTAACAATATTATTTTTTACTGTTACCAAGTAAACTTTTTGAAACTGGTGATTTTTTCAAATTCTACAGAATTATAATTATTCTACAGAATTGTAATTACATGACCTAGTATGCACTGAAAAGAACTGCCACTCCCTCTCTGTTGGTCATGAGATAATTTATCATTATCTCTGATAAATACTGGTGATTTTTCTCTTTTCTTTGTATCAGTAGTTGCTACGATGCCTTCTGTTCCCTACATTGGCAGCCCTTCAATATATGAATTGCAAATAACAACAGTACCAATAGCTAAATATGAAAGTGAAATACATGTTAGTTTATTTAAAAATATAATTTCCATATTTTACCTTGTTTTAGTATTTTCATTGTTGAAATTATTTTCTCTTGCTTCAGTCAAACACAAAACCAGCACCATTTAGTGATGACGCTGAGGCCATTTTGGAGAGAGAACAGTGTGATTACACCCAGCGGTTCTCATACAAAGCAGCAAAATCTGGAAGGAGTAAGTTGGTTTTTTCTTATTTTTTCTTTCTTTTAAATTAAAAGTTAAATAAATGAACATTTAAGACCTCATAAGGTATACAATAATGTTAGGTACTAGGAGGATAAGGGTATATGCAGATGGTATTTACGATCTCTTTCACCAGGGACATGCCAGGCAGTTGATGCAGGCAAAGAATATTTTTCCAAATGTTTATCTCATTGTAGGAGGTATAATCTATTAGCAAAATTTAAAATTCCAATAAAAAAACCTATAAATGTATATGCTATTCCAGTTTGCAGTGATGAATTGACTCACTCTAAAAAAGGTAGGACAGTTATGACCGACATTGAACGCTATGAAGCTGTAAGGCATTGTAGGTATGTAGATGAAGTTGTAAGGGATGCTCCTTGGCAACTCGATGATAATTTCCTGAACGATCACAAGGTAATTTCCTGAATTTAATTGACTGATATTCTAATTTGATAAAATTAGATTGATTTTGTTGCTCATGATGAAATACCATATATGGGGGACAGTGGAGATGATGTATATGCACTGCTGAAGGAACGAGGCATGTTTGCCGCAACCGAAAGGACAGAGGGGGTCTCTACATCAGATCTTGTTGCTCGGATTGTCCGGGATTATGACATTTATGTTAGACGAAACCTTGCCAGGGGTTACAGTGCAAAGGAACTGAATGTTTCATTTTTAAGTGTAAGTTCTCTCTCATATTAGATAGATTTATTGTTTTAATATTTTTGGCCTAAATGCCAAAATGAACAACGCCAAAAATATCAATTTAATTTTAAAAAAGTTATTTTGAATCAAATTTATTAATTAAGGAATATTTTATTACAAACAACTTTAACATATTTTCTAATATGAAAAGAATAGTTTAGGAAGTATATCGAAAAAACAAAGCTGGGAATCTAACCCCAGTGAATGTCAGATGGGTTATATTGATAATGGATAAAAATAAATTGAGGACATCCTCTAAGAACACTTCTAGCTTGCTGTGCATGAATTATAAAATTAAGACCTAGTTTGTTTTATTTATTTAATTTTTATAAAGACAATGGAATATGTATGTCATTTAACCACCACCAAAAAAGGAAAGAAAAAAATTGATATTTTCTTAAGGATGTTTAAAGTAATTTTAGCAAGTTGTTTATTTATTTGAAGGAAAAAAAGTTTCGACTGCAAAACAAAATGGAAGAATTAAAAGACAAGAGTAAACGAGTCATGGAAAACATTGGTGAAAAACGATTCGACATGATCCAAAAGTGGGAAGAAAAATCTAGAGACTTCATCGATGCTTTTCTCCTTCTGTTTGGAAGAGATGGCAGACTGGTATTTAACTCTTTTTTTTTCTTTTTGTCCTTTGAACACATGCTAAAAACCTTTTGTATCAGTCGCACATCTGGAGTGAAAGCAAAGGAAGACTAATGCAGGCCTTCTCACCCCCTTCCAGCCCAAGAAGAGAAAGTAGTCCATCAAGTAGTGAAGATTTGAACAGGTGAATCATTAAGACAGCTACTATAAATACTAAACATTTGCTGCTCAAAAAAGGGTAAATTTATACACTACAATTGTCATTTACGAATGTCAGTATAACAACATGCTTAATCTGTAATGCTTATTTTTTTTGCTTCACGGGGGTGATCTGGTTAAATATTTAATTCAAAAGTGATAAATATTGCTTTTTTTCCTCATTGATAATTAAATACATACTACTAAACCAATATCAATTTTCAGGAGGAAGAGAAAAAAAACTGCTTCCAGCAACCAATACAACGATCACTCTTGTCGAGTTAGGGTAACAAAATTAATTTTTAATACATCAGAGATGAAAGTTTTGTATCCCAATCTAGGATATGTAAATTTTAAATGTCAAATAAGGTAGTGAAGGTTATTTCAGATATGGGTATAGTTCAATTACATTTGACCTAATATTATGCCTGTCATTAAAGATCTTTATAATAGTAGGATGATACTAGGGGTTCCTAATTATTTAACCATTTCATAACAAACAAAATAATTCACTTTTAACTTATTATTTTTTGAGCAGTAAAATATAATTGAGATACAAGATAAATCAATCAATACTTGTTCTCGTATTGCCTCTTAAGGAATATTATCTTAGAGATATTTTTTTTTGCCCACAGTCCTCCACCTTGCAAAGCTGGTCGCTTCGATGGCGATGATAGTGATGAAGAGCAAACCTCTAACCTTTCACCGTAGCTCCATATGAATATTCAAGTTTCTATGTATCTGTTTTGTAGTAAATTATTGCAGCTATTTAACACTGAATTCATTAGTCCTTAAATTAAATTATGATTATTTTAATTATTTACATTTATAAATTTGAGAGAATTAAATTAAAAGTAAAACAGTCCATTATTAAAATGAGAATAAAAAATTGTTCTAAGTTTTATTATGTAACATGGATATTTTAAAAAACTTGTCTTTTTTTAATATTTATAATTTGTGGTTTCTTTATATAAAAAAATTTTTCTTGTTGTTTTTCTAAATTTTCTACTTTATTTGTACATTCAATTTTTTAGATGTTTCGGGAATTTAACCCATTATCAGCATCTAAATTTTTAAAAGACATAATAAAATACATAATAATATTCTTTGTTATACTTATGCCTTAGGCAAATGTAGATGCTTACAATTGTATTCCCGAACGTTCAAACAATTTAATGTCAAAGTAAAGCAGAAAAAACATGGAAAAATTATTTATTATTTAAAAAAACACAAATTAAAAATTGTTCTGTTTGGTTTGTTAAAAATTTGCACACAATATTGTGTGTAAATATTTTAGGAGAAAAATTTATCATTGTGATGATTAAGGCATTTAAATTATAAAGTTGGTTGCAATTGAGATCAAAGATCTGAAGACCTGCTTATAATCATTTCTTGTCAATACTGTATAATTGAAAATATTGCATTCTCAGTATTAGAGATTTTTTAAAATCTCAAAAAGTGCCAGGAACTTTTCTAAGCATATATAAAAACATGCTCAAAGGTAAACAAAAGTAAAAGAAAATTATTATATTAGTTAATAAAATATTTATTATTTCAAATCCCCAAATGTTTCAAAAACTGTTTTGACTCAATATATTTTCTATAAATAATTATACTTTGGATACAGATTTTTTAAATTTAATATTTATCAATAATAACCAAAGAAAAAAATTGTCTTTTCGTTATTTTTATTTTAATTTGAGAAAATAATTATGTTAATTTTAAAATGTTGTTAAATTGTTATTCGTGCAAAATAAACAAATATTTTCTTGAATATCATTTATTTGAAATAAGGGTATAAACATGTACTCAAAATATATATCATTACATACAATTTATGTAGTTAAACTTGATAACAATTAAAAGATGATAATCAAGAGAATTTTTTATTTATTCTGTTTTATGCATTGGCTATTTCAATTTTTACAATTTGTACTTAATTAAAAAATGTTAACCCTGAATGTGTTACCAGATTTTAATAACAAAAATCTTATCACTAGTTTTAAGCTTTATAAAATCAACACTGATTACACTCCTCGATTGCGCAAATCCTTGACTTTATAGATACGTACTAACCAGTGTTCAGTAGTGTACGCTTCTTCTAAAACATCTAATTCAAAGTCTTTGTTGCCGATTTCTGCCCCACGGACTCTATCATAGCCAGGAGGTTTACCTATTAAAGAAACAACAGTCATTTCCTGCATAGGATATTTCCATAAATTATTACAAACCTCCTTCTGAATATATTTGACCAAATCTATAGTAGCACATTTTGTACATGAGAGAATTCAGAAGAGTCTGCGAACCCTCCTTATCAACCCTGAATTCTCCTGAAGGTGAATAATAATCCGTTTCCTTGATATGTGCTCCCTTTTCAGTCGATCCTCCAATTCGAACCATCCAAAGAAATTTATTTATGTCTAAAATGTGGATGAGTTAGGACTATATTATAATGATAATTAAATAATCATACTCACCATCAGAAGAATATCCAACGACACCACCAAAAATAACTAACACATAATCAACATCCAATTCCCTCATTATAACATACGCCTGCTCCTCTGTAGATGCCATGGCCTGTCCCACTCGTGATATGTGCGTGTTATTCCATGTGTTGTTGTCCACAAGTATTGTACGATTTGCCATAGCAGTTATCTGGTAGCCATAATCCCACCAAGACATTACCTTGGCATTCTGAAATAATTTTAACGTTATAATATTAACATAATAATTTATCTTTACAATGACTGAATGTTTCACCAACCTCATGAGTGTTCATACGTAACCAATAATATGCTTCCCTAAAGTCATCAAATATAATTTGAGATCCATCATGAGTCCTCGCTGATAACACAATACTTGGAGAACTGTATGCTTCTGAGGTAACCCAAGTGCAATGAAAGGTGTAAGTCAGCAAGAGGAATGTCATTATGGCAACAAACACTGTCGCAATCTAAAAAAAGGTTTGTGCTAACACCTAATTTCGTTTGACAATACATTTTTATTTGACTGAACAATTATTTATTCACCTGACTTTTCATTACAAAATTTGATTCCAATTTCATTTTCTTTTTATCCAGATTTCGATCTGGATCTATTTGTTTCATATAAGTATGAAGCATTGCCGAAACAGCAATACCTGATAGAATGCACATCACAGGAGCAAGGACGAGCATTAAACGGACCATGACACCCTAAAATGTTTAACCCTTCAAATGATCCCAAATTGTAAAATATCTACAAAATATACTTACAGCAAAATATATACTAGTGACTCCATAAAGAATTAAAAATATATTTGCATCTGACAGATTGGCAAAACAAAAATAAAGCCCTGCTGGAAATAAAAAGACTAGAATCTGAAGATCAAAGTAGAAAGAAGACCATGATGTAGGCTGATGTTCTGACACTGATGCAATAATTGGAATGTGGTTTTTGGCATATGAAGGATCCAAAAGAGTGTAGAAACGGCCAGTCCAAGGTGCAATCTTACCTAGAGGCAAACAGTTGATTTAAATAAATAATTTTCACATACTTGATTAAGTGTAATTACTAACCTGTGACAGTCAATATCAGCCCAACAACAACAGACACAGAAGTGACTGCGAGCATTAGTGATTTAAACAACACCTCAAAGTCTGCAGAAGTTAATTTAGATCGCAAGTAGTCAACACAGCTGTGAATTTGACAGAGTCCAAAAACCCCCAAAGCCTGGAAATAGTTTTTGATTAATAGGTTTAATTAAATCAAACTGAGAGGTGATGTGATGTGGTTGTGTTTAGACCAGGTACATATAAGACCTAACAAGAAGCTATTCTTCTCAAACATTTCTTTTGTGAAGAAGAGGGAAATCATGAAAGCAGCCAAGTTGTTTTCTGAAAATAAAACAGGGCTATTCGAAGACTTCCCTCCTGAAGTCATTTATCAAAAAATTTTGCCATATAAGGAGGAACTATGTCGGATTTTAAACATTATTTATTATTTGACAAACTGTTAATTGATGGAAGAATTAACCCTCGGACTGACTCAGAATGAGAAAAAATGAAAACCATCAGGCTAATAATCATAATATGAACAATGTAGGAGCTGATCCAGGTAACCACAGAAAAAAAAGAAGTCAAATGAGAGAATAACAAATTAGCATTGGAAAAGAAATAAAAGAAAAAAGGTACTACACCTTCAACATCAATTAAGAGAGGAAGGATTCAGTCTGGTGGTAAGCAGCCTTCATACTACAACTAACCCAAGTTCGTGTAGCATAGCTGCCCAGTACAACATGACCCATGTAGGTTCATTAATATCTAATTTTGAAGTATTTTCTTGGGACATATATGGAATAAGTAAAACTTAGGATTGAACTCAAATATGTTTTGTAAAATTGATTATTGGAATATGAGAAACCTGGCTCTTATTTCCTTTTCAATTAATCTTTGACTTACAATCTCACTCAAATTACATAATAAAACCAAATGAATGAAGCAAATTTCCACAAAATATTGCATACAAATGAAAGGAATTTGGACGGTGAATTATAAAATTATTCAGTGTTTTGCTAGTAAAGTTAACTGAAGAAGGGCATACAAAAGATTAACTTTTTTTATTTTAAAAAGTTTAAGATACCATTCAAGTTGGACTTTAGTCTTGCAGTTTTGGTCATACTTTACTGATATAATTATACATTTGTTTAATTTATTTTAGCCTATTGAAACAGTTCTTCTGTTTATAAAAATTTAATATATTGAAAAAGCAACTGTTTAAACAAATAAATTAATTTAAAAAAATAAATACATCTAACTTAAATTATTTTTATTTAATTGAAAATCATATCTAAACCAGCAAATACCTGAAAGAAGTAGTCATCTTTAAAAACATATAGCAATACAATCCACTATCATCACAGATATTGTTCCATATTGGAACGTTTAATTTTCATTTCTATATTTATTAAAATACGATTTTGCAGACTAAAAATTGACAACAGGTTCACGAAAATCAAAACATTTACTGTTTAATTGTGTTTTTAAAAGCACTAGCATAAAATACACACATGCACGCCTAAAAGCTGAAACAACAGCTAAAATTCAATACATATTATTTTGTGTTCCCAATGACATCATGTTTTTTAAAAATTGATCTTTTGTAAGGGCAAAATTTCCCTCATACTCACTCATTAACTATAAAACATAAAGAGGTAAATGGAACAAACCATCAAATACATAACATACTTACCAACATATGTTCTGATGACTGTACGGGTTGAAATCCCACAAAAGAAATCTGCATTGACAACATAGTGCCGATGCAGTATAAAATCGAGTAAGAGATGTAAATCCTGTGCGAGAACCTTCCGGTGACCATGAGGGTGAAGACATGCATAGGAATTAAATTAATTAAGAATACATAACCCCCCCAGGAAGATACCTGAAAATAAAAAATATTATAAAAATTATTGATTAGTAAGATAGTAAAAATACTTGCCATATAAAAATATGCAAGAGCAGCTAGAGTTGCCCACAAAATGCTCCCAGTTTTGACAGATTTAATCCACATATAATATGTTAACAGCATACAAAATATGGCAATGGCTGAAACAAAGTAAGAATAGTTTTCTCATGTTGTATTATTTAATTTATTCCAATTTTTGTTATACTTTATCTTTAATAAATTATGATACATTATTTTTTTAGGGAACAGATTAAAATGAAAAATTAGTACAATGAGCGAGAGAGAGAGAGAGATTCACCTACAACAGCCAGATCCCCTGGTGCTTTAACAACTAAGCTATCGGCTGTAATATGTATTGCCCATGTAAAATAAATTTTTAAAAAACCTGGTTTTTGGACACAACGAAATGGTTAACTTTGGAAACACATATTCTTTCAGTATTCAGTCACCAAGCTGTGCTAGTCCTCATTTTTTAGAAAATTTTACACTGAAAAAGATGGCTTTTTTAAACATTATAAGTAAATACGGAGACATGTTAATTTTTGTGCTTTTTATGAAATCTTCAAATTGAGCTGTAGAGTTGAAATCGTTCTGGAGTGGCGCACTATAGCAATCAATGTGAAATTTTAATAAGCTTTCAATTGGTCTCTTTCCACTTTACCAAATTGCCCAACTTTTTTCAAGTTATTTGCAATTTTGAGGCATAAAAACACGCTCATGAAAAAGACCAACTCCCTCTTTCTCTCCCAATTTTCTAGCATGCATAAACTGTCTTTTTTGTGTGTGAGCGCAAATTTAATGCTCTACAACTTTTGTTCCAAGGACTTTTCCAAAAATGTGGACAGGGGAACGACAATTCTTCCTTTGGCCTTTTGGGATGAGGAATTCAAATTCTCAAATTTTTTTTTTTCCATTAGACCAGTGTGTTTCATTGGCCTTGAATAACATATTGAAACAATAGGTTATATACCTATTGGGTTGTCCGGAAAATAATGCAGGATTTTAAGTTTTCATTAAAAAAAATCTATATAAAATATTCTGTTTACGTTTACAGGATTTCTCATTTGTATGAATGTCAACACTTATTAATCCTCTTCCAAATGATATTGTTTGTTTACCTCTGTAGCATTCCGCTACTTGGAAATAATTCAGTCATCCTTATAATGTCAAAGCGAGAATTTCGTACGATTTTCTTTTACGAGTTTAAACTCGGCCGAAGCGGAGCCAAAACGGCTAGAAACATTAACCAAGTCTGGGGCGAGGGTTGTGTTA
>CM077108.1:6819989-6845429 GCA_039619505.1 Cimex hemipterus
GGCGATTGAGTTGGCCCCCAACTCATCAAAAAAAGGTAATGGTTACGGTATGGTGGGCTTCATTTGGTTTAATACACTACAGCTTCTTAAATCCTGGCGAAACCATCAATGCTGAATCATACTGTAACCAAATTAATACCATGCA
This sequence comes from Cimex hemipterus, assembly GCA_039619505.1. NCBI lineage: Eukaryota > Metazoa > Arthropoda > Insecta > Hemiptera > Cimicidae > Cimex > Cimex hemipterus. Next base: position 6,820,135 of record CM077108.1, read on the forward strand.
TCAGAAATTGGCAGTAATGAAGCCCTCTTTGGTCAATCGGAAAGGGCCCATTTTGTTGCATGACAACGCTCGACCACATGTGTCACGTGTAACGTCACAAAAATTATTGGAGCTTGGCTATGAAACTTTGCCTCACCCACCCTACTCTCCGGACCTCTCGCCTACTGACTACCATTTTTTTAGACACCTGGACCACTACTTACAACACATAATATTCAAAAATCAAACGGAACTGGAAAATGCATTTATTGACTTTATCAATTCTAAAAATTCTGAATTCTACTCAGACGGAATTAATAAGTTACCAACACGTTGGGAGAAATGTATTGAGAGTATGGGAAATTATTTTGATTAAAGAACATTGCTTTAAAGTAACTAGTTTCTTTTTTTTTGTTTAATACCAAAATCCTGCATTATTTTCCGGACAACCCAATATATATAAACCAATATAACAATATGTATAGTAATGTGAGGAGAGAGTTTATCCATGTGCCACGAAAACCACTTTTTTGCACAAAAATCACAAATAACTCATCTATATAAAAATGGTCCAGAAAACAGGAACAGTGGAAGGTAACCAATTAAAAGCTTATTAAAGTTTTCTATCAATTTCTGTAGTGCAGCACTCAAGGACAATTTCCAGTATCTTTTTTTTTAAATTGAAAGTGTATTATGCCAGGAGCTATATATCAGCCAGTAGAGTACTGGTATTTCAATTAGAATGTCATGGATTTTAATCCCATTTGTTACACTAATTTTCATCTTAATCTTCCTTGAATAAAAATTTATTACTGTTTGTAATTCAGCCATTTCTGATCGCTGAGAGATGTGTTTTCATATTCTAGCCAACTTTTGTGATATTAGCACTGCTTTTTAATACTAGGTTCTTAGCAAAGCAAATTATACAACCGCTACTGAAGATGGTGAGAAGCAGAAATCAAGTCCAAATTGATGAAGACAGGTAGAATAAAATGATAGGAAATCACGAAAGTAAAGGTTCACCATCTCAAAAGGAAAAATCACAACTATTCTTTTTTGTTATTACCTTCGTTATCATAAGAGCCAGCAACAGAACGAGATATATAACCTGGAACTATTGCAATCATCGCTGCAGCCACAAGTCCAGCACCAGAATCCTAAACCAAAAATTAAAATTAATGACGACACTCACGAAAATTAGCTGTACTTTACTGACTTTTAACTCTTTTGTCAGTAGATATGTTATTATTGTGGTCAAGCTCGAGAAAAAAGGAGCTAAGAACACACAAACATTTCTAATGTCTATCGTCAGGTTGACAAATCTCATCAGGTGATAAAGAATGGCCGAAGTCACCATCAAACCAGGATAGATTGTCCCTAAGGGAGAAAAAAATTACTTACCACCATGTATGGATAGTATTAAAATTAGTAAAACTTTTCTAGCAAACCTCCGATAATCCTGCCCAATGGGTACCATGCACGGTCATCAAACCAATTATGGAATTTGTAGAAGCCTTCTTCAGCCAGAAACCTTGTTGTCCTATAGTTGAAGTAAGGATCAAATTCATGGATGACACTCTCAAACCTCAATACAGAAAATAATCTTGTAGCAAAAGCTAAAAACGAACGAATCAAACAAAAATATATTTTTTAATTGTATTCACAACCTATCGTTTTAATTCAGTATGTTGCTGATTTTTGTAAAATCGTAATGTTTTTAATAAATGAATTTTATTTACAGAGTATGGCTGTAATTGATAGTATGGAGAGCTTCAGAAGTGTCTCCTGCTTCTCCGGAGACATCCTCAGGCTTCTGGACTTTAAAAGCATTTTTGTCTAAACTAAAAGCGCGTGATGACAAAATAATTCAATCTCAGATACAAATCAAAGATAAACTTCACTTAAAAAAATACCGATCAGTTTACGAAAGCTGGTCTAATACTACAAATCGTGAAAAAGTATTAAAATTGATAACAACATCGCCGGCTTTCCGGCAGATTCGGGTTACGATGCTCCGTGGACGAGTGAAACACTCTAGCCACCCCATCAACACTTACAACCTGGCATTCGACAGGGCGTCCAACTTCGTTTAACTTCCTGTTTTTACAAGTCCATTAACCAGTCATAAACAACAACAAAAGAGAATAATTCAAATAAACATTATTTTAATTACTAGTTAATTGTTCCGATTAATCAAAACTGTTGATTTCCAAACAAAACGTATGGGATTTTATTTTTATTACTCCTTTTAGGAAGAAATTTAGTACATTTACATGTCCTTTAAAACAAATCAGTAACAGTTTTTAGTGTTTTAACAATCGTAGAAAATGTAAATAACATTAAACCATAAGACAATTAATTCTACTCTGCTGTTTATATTTACTGTTCACATTCCGTTTCTTTACAGTTTTGCTCGCCAGTCGCCTCATTTTTTATAGTTTTATAAACTGCAAGTGCTTCGTGACAACGAAGTGGTTTTGCTAAATGTTATGTTATTTGAACAATGTCGCTCCCTGATGGATTTGTTTTTCCACCGGTCAAATACGAATGTATGTATATCAATCATCAATAGTCTTTATTCGTATATACAAGGCTGAACGGACTTTGTTTCATTTTCAGACTTAGATCACACGGCAGACGTCCAGTGCGTATTTATTTTAATCTCATTCATACTATAAATAAATTCCACGAATCGTATAAAGTATATAATAAATAAAAATCCAGAGGGGGTTCGATGTGTCATGTACCTTGTTTCGTACATAAATTATTCCGATGAGTCATCTATGCATTTTTTGTTCCTGTTGCAATAGTTGTGCTATAATATCCAAAACATTCCTTCTTGTGGAGGAATGCAGTTCCACTCTTTTATTGAATGTATCAGGGTTTAGTTTTCTCTTTTGCAGAATCTTCACATCCCATGATCAGTTTTTATCAGATATCAGTTGATTCTGCTGTGTTGCATTCAAGAAACGTGTTACAATTCTTTTTTATGGTTTTATTTGTAGCCTATGCATATTAGTTACATACAGTCCTATGAAAAAATATAAACTCAATCATTTAATTTTGTTTTGTAAGATTCAACAACTGAATATTGTCTATATTGACTTATTTTTTTCTAAGCGATAAGAGGGTAGTCTGTGTGCTTTGCAACTTATCCTTATGTAGGGGAAGATGAGGGTCTAAAATTGAATAAACCAGAGAGTGTATTCATCTCTTCAGCTTTTATTTTAACACAGTTCTTCTTTTCAATGTACATAAACAACTACAAAATCTTGATCAATCTAAAAAGTCAGCCACAACTCAAATCTGGGATGAGTAAAGATGAGTCGTGAGAACAAAGGGACTTACTCCAAATGGCACTTGGATAGTGGGATATCCACAGCATCCCAGCGCCTTTCCAGTTTCTCTGATAAATTGCAACAGCTGTTCCTCGACTCGTGGAATTAGCTGTTAACTTCCTGGAGTGAGCCTTTAGTCTTGACTCAGGACAGTCTTCTAAGGTGACTACCTGGGGTGAGTCTTTGGCCTTAACGAATGGGGGGAGGGAGGGAGTTGTAATCGTTAAATTTACATTTTTTTTTATATTTTAAGCTCTATCATACATAATAGGGCATTACTTTATACTTAGGACTGGGCATTTTTCTGATGAGGCATTAAACAGTTTTTATTTGTCTCAAAACGCAAATAAAATAAAGACATTTTATAAGAATAGTAAGTTAATGCCATAATCAGCAAAGCTCTAGTGCATGTCGGTTACCAAACTGTTGCACACACCATATTTAAAAAATAACTAAAAATTTAATCTACAGAAAAAATCTATATAAAAAAGCATAATAGGTTTGTTCATTTGCAAACACATTTTATCAGTTCAACATTGCATAAATATCAAGTAGATCCATTTATTTTATAAACTAAGTAGTGGGATGTGTAACATGTTAATGAGCCTATTGTTTCCTGGTATGCTTATTAAAAAGTCTGAAGCCAGCAACTAGATGTAATGTTCAAGTATAGTAGGAAGAATCAGGTTCAGGATTTTTCTTATAAAAATGACAGGGTACAGGGGTCTTGTTACTGTCCTAATTTTTGTGTCATAAAGTACAGGGTTGTTCTTGAATTTCTGTTGGATAGGGATTATTTAAATAGGCAGTGGTTAGAAAGTATGTCTAATAAGAGATAATTATAGGCTTTCAAATATTAATGGTGAATATGTATTTTATATTTTCTCCTTAACATTTTCTTTAGGTTGCACGCGTGGGGAAAAGATTTGAAAGAAGCCTTCGAACAATGTGCTGTTGCTATGTTTGGATATATAACAGATCTTGAGTATGTAGAATTTGCAGAGACGCAAACAATAGAAGCAGAGGGAGAAGATTTATCATCATTACTTTTCCATTTCCTTGATGAGTTTTTATTCATGTTTTCTGCTGAACCGTTTTTCATACCTCGGGTACGGCCAGAGTATATGATAATATTAATAATAAATTAATTTTTTGTTGGTTTTAGGTGGTGATGATTACAGAATTCAACAGGGAAGAATTTAAAATCAAAGCACTGGGGTTTGGTGAAACGTTCACAATTGGAAAGCATCCTCAGGGTGCTGATGTTAAAGCAATTACCTATTCTAACATGCAAATTCATGAAAACGAGGATAAAGTTGAATTATTTGTTATAATAGATATTTAAGTTTTAAAAAATATTTTTATTTTTAATATTTCTACATGAGTATTATTTTCTTTAATCCTTTCCTCTAGATTACTTTTTAACTCAGGTATTTAATAGGTTATATGATCCCTATTTTTAAAAAAAGCTTGTTTGTATGTCAGGAACTTTAAAAGTAATGAGCCTGGTCAACGCCTTAACTGTTGCAGCCACATACATCAATTTATTTTTGAGCTTTGATCAAGCATTAAAGAAATTTGAGTATGAGTACGTCAATTAGCTGAACTATCTAAACCTTTTGAGCAAAAAATTCAGTCTCCAACAGAAACAAATTTAGATATTTGACATTTTAATTTTCACAAAAATAACTTACCAGCCAGATGCTGATACAGTAAGGCACAGCACAAAGCTATTTTAACTTTTCATTTGAAAAGTACTCGTGTAATCTGAAATAATTCATAAGGTAGTTTTCAATATCAGCTAAATAATTCTTTTGTTACAATTGAAAGCTTGACCATAATTTTTAACTTAGACAAGCACCAGTTTCCATAAGATCAAACATTAAACCAACTGATCTTAAACCCAGCATTATAATGAATGAGCAAGTAAGTTTTAAAATTATCTGTCAATTAGTAAAAATGAGGATAAAAGTTCCCATCTCTCAGAACTATTCAATCAATGAAGAAACTGCACACATAAGTACAAATTTGAAGACAGTCAGGCAAGAAATCAGACATGGACCTTAATTTAAGATTCCAGTCACAGCAATTACCAAAAAATTGAATACTTGAAAGGCAGGAGTGGTTGTGGTGAGAAAGCAAGGATCAACTCGTGTCATGAAGCATGTATTTGTCACCAATCTATACAGAAAATTTTTTGCTTCGCTAAGGTCGAGAGCCGTAAATAAAAAATCTCCATACAAATATTTCACAGAAATAAAAACAAGGATGATATAATGTTAGTCAAACTGTTCTTTTACAATCACTCAGATTAATTTTTAATTTTTTATTATTTGTTTCATTTTAATTATAAAACCAAATTATTAACAGTCTCTTTGTTTAATTAAAAACGTGTACAAGTTGTTCCTATATATTTATATATGTGTATATATAATATATATAATAATGTTTTAGGGAATTAAAGTGAAAATATGTAGCCGCTTTTCCTCCTAAACTCTTTTCGATGGAAACACGGCTGCAGAAGCCACTTTGACAAAAGAAGGGGGCAAAGTACAGAAAAGCGACAGAGATTTGTTTTGTTAATAAGAGATTCCATGACACCTAGTTATTTCTTCTTTTGAGCCTTTTCTGCGGCCTTTGTCACTTTGCCACTAGTTACATCTTTATTGGTGACACTCTGAAAATTAAACACAAAATTAATATATTTGGTTTAATAATTTAAAAAAAAATTAAATATTTATGTTGACATACCTTAATTACACCTACTGCAACAGTTTGCCTCATGTCACGGACAGCGAAACGTCCTAACGGAGGAAACTCCTGGAAAGATTCTACACACATTGGCTTAGTTGGAACTAAATTGATGATAGCAGCATCACCAGATTTAATCGACTTAGGGGCCTGCTCAGTAGTTTTTCCTAAAAGGCAAAATATAATTAAAAAAAGAACATTGCTAATAATTTATCAAATTATGTTTAAAAAGCTGTAGGAAAACTGCCTATTATAAGCAAATAATGAACAAAAGCTAATAATTGTGTTTTCCAATTTGTAATATACCACATAAAAACGCCACAATTGCAATGTTAAAATCAATGTGGAGCTGGATGTGGTGTATGGGATGTTAGAATATCAAGCAAAAAGATTAATTTATTTTAATAATATTTACCTGTACGACGGTCACATTTTTCCTTGATTTCTGCGAATTTGCAAGCAATATGAGCTGTGTGGCAATCCAAAACAGGAGTATAACCGTTAGATATTTGACCTGGATGGTTAAGAACAATAACCTGAAATAAAATTTAAAAAATCAATTGGATTAGTAAATTTTTCCATTAAAAAATAAATAAATAAAATATAAAAAAATACCTGTGCAGTGAAGTCAGCAGCAGCTTTAGGTGGGTTGCTCTTGGAATCTCCAGCAACATAACCTCTACGCAATTCCTTAATTGAAACGTTTTTAACGTTGAAGCCTACATTATCACCAGGAAGGGCTTCTTGAAGAGCCTCGTGGTGCATCTCCACAGACTTAACTTCAGTGGTTAGATTCACTGGTGCAAAAGTGACAACCATACCAGGTTTCAAAACACCAGTTTCCACTCTGCCAACAGGGACTGTTCCAATACCACCAATTTTGTATACGTCCTGGAGTGGAAGCCTAAGAGGCTTGTCAGTGGGTCTGCTAGGAGGGATAATGGCATCGAGAGCTTCGATAAGGCATTTGCCGTCAGCCTTGCCTTCTTTACGCTCGATAGCCCAACCCTTGAACCAGCCCATCTTGTCAGAAGCTTCCAACATGTTATCACCATGCCAACCAGAAATCGGTACGAAAGCTACAGCAGCAGGGTTGTAACCAATTTTCTTAATGTAAGATGACACTTCTTTTTTGATTTCTTCAAAACGGGACTGTAAAAAATTATTTCATTACTATCGCTTCAACATAAGAATTCAAAACAAAACTAACTTCACTGTAGGGCGGTTCAGTAGAGTCCATTTTGTTTACACCAACTATAAGTTGTTTTACACCAAGTGTAAAAGCTAGTAGAGCGTGTTCTCTAGTTTGTCCGTTCTTAGAAATACCCGCTTCAAATTCACCTGTACCTGCTGCAACTATAAGTACAGCACAATCAGCCTGAAAAACAAAAGTAAATTCATTACAACCCCAACAGGAAAAGTGAAAAATCTCTGATGAAATTAAAGAATTCAAGAAAAAATACTGTCGGGTTATATGCAGTATTCCCAAGGTAGCGAAACCTCACGAACATAGCGAATAAACCATTATAATATACACAGTACTTTAAATCTGGCTCCTTGATTACATTAACCAAGACCAGCAGGGACTGTGATTTGAATTGAAATTTTTTTTTAATGAAGCCACGCTAATTTCTCATACAATACTTCTTAGTGGGTAAAATGATAATATATTAGTGTTTTTTATAAATAATTTAAATAGAAACTAGTTAATTTTTTCTTTGGGGGGAGTTCTTTTTAGGAAGTATATTAATATAACTAAACTTGTCCAATTCCTGAAAAGAAACCCAAGAAACGTGAATGTTAAAAGTATAATTTAAAAACTGATGTAAAGTTGCATCTAATTATGCAATAATTAATTCATAAACTAAACTAGACCGACTCACCTGCGAGGTACCAGTAATCATGTTCTTGATGAAATCCCTGTGACCAGGGGCATCAATGATGGTTACATAGTATTTGGAAGTTTCGAACTTCCAAAGAGCAATATCGATGGTAATACCACGTTCACGCTCGGCCTTGAGTTTGTCAAGAACCCAGGCATATTTGAAGGAACCTTTGCCCATCTGAAAATGATCGAAAGTGTTAAACTTGTTCCTTATAATTATTTCATCCCTGTAGCCTTACCTCCTGGGCTTCCTTCTCGAATTTCTCGATGGTACGTTTGTCGATACCACCACATTTGTAAATCAAATGACCAGTTGTGGTCGACTTTCCGGAGTCGACGTGTCCGATTACGACGATGTTAAGATGGATCTTTTCTTTTCCCATTGTCGACGATTAAATGCGCTTTGAAATCAAAATCAGATGATCTGAAAAAACAAATGAACGATGTTGGGAAAAAAAAAAAAAAAAAAAGGTTGAAACTCGAACGGATAAGGGAGGTTAAATGCCAGCGAGCACGTGACGATGGAAAACTGAAATACAGTGCTGCCAAAATTACATAGAAATTTCCCTTTACATCCCGACAACTCCACTTTCATAAGTTACAATACAACGAAAATCTAAACTGTAAAAACTTATCGAACTAGCATAAGACTACTTATAAAAAAATTTAAGTCAAATAAACCTATATACCGAGATTCAAATTAAAACCGAAAATGACTAATTCCTCCCAATTTTCTTCGGGAAATAATTTCAAGAATGTTTATCGGAAATGGCTACCACCACCTACAACCACTCAACCTACAATTCTCAACTGAGGTGGTGGGGAGGATAAAGAGAATGTCAAAATGGCCGCAGAATACAACCCGTTTTCTGACATTAAAAGTTTTTCATCTTTTGTAAAACTTCTTTAAACTCCGGAAAAAGTAAAAAATTATTGATTTAAATATATCGCATTACTTACAAGCCAGGTTAAAAGTTAACAAAAATATGAGTTTTAATATTATATAAAATTTGATGTTTTATAGAAATTTCAAACGATACACGAAACGTAGTAGTAACGTACATATAAAACTTTTTTTTCTTTTAAATAACTATATGACATGATGGGTGACGTGTAAGACAGGCTAGCCGGTATAGCATAAGGCTAAACGCGTTATCGATCCGTCAGGCTCTAACCTCTAATTCTTTACAGACCCACTAGACTAATATGAAATTTACCAATATCTTGAAAATTTTAATGGTCAAAAATTGTAGAAACTCCCTTCGCGACTGTACCCGTGGAGATCAATAACTGTGCAAATGGACAAAATGGCGTTGAGAAAACGTGGAGACCACGTTCTCGAACAGACAAAATTCCACGACGTAAAATGAATTAACCATTTCAACTATCTTTACGGTGGGTTGCATCGTTAAAATATATAGAGGGTCGGTTTAAAACAAAGTACGGGTTGATTGAAGGAGACCCGACCCGTCGTCCCATACCGGTGTACAAGTCCGAAACATGTTAGGAGAAAATGTCTGAAAAATGTTAAATTCCAAATAAAACAATACGAGAAAGTAAAAGAAGGCGGAAACTAGAACTGACTTGTGTTAAACTTGTCAAGCGATGGCAAATATTGAACAGGATACAAGCGGATATAACAGAAGTACTGAAGAGAACACTCACCTCCAAGTGCTACGGCAGAAAGAGGAAGACAGAATCAGTCGCGAGGCGCATGAACCCTTTGAGCAATAAAGTAGTCCCTGCAACGTCACTAATCCACGGATTTATCTGTAATCAAAGAAAAAATTGGTAATTTTATCAAAATCTTTCGACTTAAATTACTTCTTTTTAATTGTTATTCAAGGTTATGGTAATTGGAATATTTTATTTTTATTCTTTGAATCAAAAATTGAGCTTTCACTGAGAACCTTCAATATACAATGGATAACAAAACAAGTCAAAATAATTTATAACACTACATTTCCACATTTAAAAAAAATCTTTATTTTCTATTATATAAGTAATAATAAATTTCAATGATATGAACTCTTAAATAATAACAACCGAACAATTAGTAACAAGATAATTTCGTCTAAATCTTAATAAAATCAATTAAAATTTCTATTTAAGAGTTCGATTACGAAATTTTTTGCTAATGGTTTTAATGCAGAAAGTTTTTTTTTTATATCATAAAATATTCAAAATTTACATACGGATGAAGACCACGAAAGCAATGTAACCTACTAATATTACAACAGTCAATTATTGACTAGCGGGATGTTTATTTTTTTCTTCATTACCTTCTTAACTGTCTATAAATATTGAAATGCAATAATATATCGTTATATATCGTCGCTATTTTGTTTTTATTTTCATTTATTTTTGGGTTGACAAATTTTCAACACGTCGGTTTTTTAATCAATGAATTATAATGTCCATTTTCTTCTTTAATTTTCTTCATAATTATTTGGTTTTATGGTTAATATTCTTTTGACACGTTTAGAATGCATGTACAACACTAGTAATCATGGAGGCTAGGTTTATTAAATAAATAACTATGATACAAGTGAGAAAACAGCGTTTAAGTGTACATAATATTAATTGTAATATGTAATTAATCTAGGGTTTTAGTTAGACTTAGTTAACCAAAGTGATTACTTATATTTATTTATAATTTTTATGTAATGTGTAGTTGGGATGAAAATGCCAAAGGTCGTGGATTCAAGTCTTGCTCGTGACTCCAACTTTTCATCTCAGCCACACTTTACAAAAATTATAAATCAATGTAACATAGAAGTTGAAATAAGTATTTCAATAAGTTTCAAGTGATAGGTAATTTCCAATCGATTTGCTCTGTTTATCATCACATGTTTCTGAGTATCAGATAAGCTTAAACATTTCACTATTTCAAACCATTTGCGTTATGTGAATTTATGTTTCCTCTCATGACATATACATTTATTATATTATTATTATATCAGACATTAAAAAGTTCGGGAAAAACATCCATTTCTTTCAAAGAGCTTTTTAGGAACATATTTCAATCATGAGGACTTCTAAACTATTTCTGATTTAAACTTATATATACTTATATAATCATCTACTTACTTACTATCATCTAATTACTCAAAATAATGGTTTTTAGATAATACATATTTGTGTTTTACTTTGGAAAGAGGACAAGGTCTTTCACCTGTCCATTCTGCATTATATCATTATCGTTGAGTCATTTTCTACATTAATAAATTTCAAATTAAATAAAAAAAAAAAAAAAAAACTTTTGACACACTACTACGGCCTCCGGTACCAAATCATACAAGATTATTTGTATTAAAAATTAAATGACCTCACTTGACTTGGTAAAAATATTTGGGCTTAACTTTACTGCATGGTAAAAGCACAAAATAAATTATTTGAAAAACTTATGATTAGTAATTTTATGTTCTAAATAATATTTTATACTCAGGATAATTATCTGTGAGTTTTCTCTTTGTGAACTGCACAGTGATAAACCTGAAATTTGGTCTGTTCTGATCATTTTGGTCATCCTATCCTTACCTACTCTGTGTGCATTACCCATTTCGACATTCACCGTCTTCAATATTGGGTCACTGTCATATTGTTTTATTTTGCCAAAATTTCACAGAAGAGGTACAACTGGAGAATAGGCAGACGAATTATTGTAAAAAAAATTGCATAAAATAATTGCTCAAATAACATGATTTGTAGAATTAGATTAGTCATGTCTTAAAATGTATGATCACTTGAAATTTTTACTCCCTTTTACAAATTCTTCACTATAAAAACCTCCAGTACTAGGGATGATTAGACTACAAAAATTCTCCCATAATATTCTTAATATGATTAATTAATTGCATGAGTATTTAAATATTAATTAATAATAATCATGGCCTATTTCAGTAATCACAGTAAAAGAAATATGTACTTTGTTTTTGTACAGCTGATCACAAACTATTACCTACATTTAAAGTAACAAAAGAATGTTCAATTTTTAAATCAAAAAATAAATTTAATTATATAGTTCAGTTAGAGAAGTTTACAATTACTTGTCTGTGGCTTAACAAAAAGAAAGTTGATCAACGTAATATTATCAACATATAATATACATATTTAAAATTAAACCATATTAATGTCCTCAATAACTATCAACTTTGTTACCATATTCTTTATTCAAACACACTAAACACATCCTAAGCCTTCAAGTTCTAAAACATCAACTCTCCTCTAAAACTTTAGCCTTAACCTTCAGAATTGCAGGGCCAAGATTATGGAATTTGCTTCCCAGGGAAGAACGTTCTGCTTCCTCATTAGCTTGTTTCAGATCCACGGCATCTGAGTTTCACCAATCACTAATTTTGTGGTCTGCTTCGAATCACGCTCATGCCATTGGCTTTTTTTATAATCTCAACTAAAAACCTTAATTATTTGTAATAAATATATAATTAAAACAATGATAAGCTCTACCATCAGCCATTATGTCAACATCTTAATTGTGTTTAATATATAATTATTATATATTAATTATATAAATTATAATATTAATTATCCAATTAATCATAAAATTGTGTTTAATTTCTACTTTATTTGATTTTTGATATAATTTTTCATGTGAAATTTTTGTGTTAACAACGTACAAAGAAAATGTGTGAACATACATATATAATTTATTCTAGAAGCATGATCATTACAATTTGTGCAAATTGCAAAAGAATTGTATTTCACATATTATATTATAGGTTTTTTTTACTGTAGGAACTATAATGCCTATTATGCCAAACCCTTATTTTCTAATACAAAAAGTTAAATCATATTGCTAAATTCAGAAATGAATTAACATGCTATCATCGAAAGGCTGGGTTTATCACTTTCAAATTAGATTTTTATGTTAAGCTAATAAAATCTAAAGTGATTGATACAATATAAGCTTATCTGGCATAATTTTTTACAATGTAGCTTGCCCAAAATATAAATTTGAATTTTACAGTTGTAATTATGAATTTAAGAAAAAACTAATTGTAATCAGAATTATTGATCCAGTCAAGAATTTCTTAACAAAGAACATTTTTAAATTTTTTGTAGGGTCATTTTTTAAGGTAATGAAATTAATATTGCCTTTACTCCTTCTCATATAAAAATGTATGGATCTTCAAACAATCATTAGACACTAAGTTGCCTTGCAAATATTTTTTTTTAGGTCACAGTTAAAACTAAATTCAAATTTTAACTTGTTGATGGTGTCCTCATTAGCTTTAAATAGATTGCCAAATACAGTAGTCATGGAATTCCATGAAAAAGAGATTTCCCAATAATTTGGAGAACTTCTTAAGATATCTGGTTTTGGACTTTGACTATGTTCTTTTTGATGTAAATAATAAATAACATTTATTAAAATATCTGGTTTTGGGATTATTATGTGTAATATTTCTTTCAGCAATGAAGAATGTTTTTCTGAACATTTGGTGTTATTTAGACAATTATTATCGTGAGATATCTGAATAATTATCGATTAACAGTCACTAATCTCTATATGTTATTTAGACAGTTTCTGATGTCTGCTGCAAATATGGTTGGAATGTGGGGTTCCGCAATAGCCAAATCGTCAGTTTAATAATTTCTCGACTCACAATCCACACTTTTTTTTCATGCTCCTATTCCCCAAAAGACATACAACCGAATATTTTGTTGATGCTGAGTTCTGGCTAGTATTGCAAAGTAAGGAAAAAATAGAGTTATTAAAATGATGAAATGCGTATACATCTTTTTTTACCCTCTAAATGAGTGAGAGGTTGAAATGCCTATAAAAGTTGAAATCCTCCTCCAAAAATAAACCAGAATGTTAGAAAATGCAAATAAATGAATGGTTAACAAATTAACTACATTTCGAGCATACCCTAAATACACATGTACGTCATCAATGCTATAATTTTAATTAATTGAAACAGCTAATAAAAAGGGAATGAATGTGCAAATTATTTTTATAAAAAAGGACAGTTTCCTGTCTGATAATCTGATTCTGATTTCTGATAGTACCAAGACCAACCAGGCAATGCCTGAGGTTTCTAAAAGGTTTGTCTTTATATCTAGTATCTACTGTTGTGTAGTTTTTGCCTTGAAAAAATAGTAATAAGGTGATACATACTTTGAAGAAAATGGTTTTCGGGAATATTTCTAAGCACATTTGGAATCCAAAGTTATTATTGGTAAGAAAACCAATTATTTAATTTGTTTACTAAGTTAGACTCTTGTATATTGGTACCTACCCAGCCTCACAAATGTTTATAATTATGACAACCACGCGGTTTAAAAAAAATCACACCAAGTTGTTTGATTTATTTTAATCATTCTGTTTTGACTGTCTAACGTGCTGGTTTATTATGTCAAAACCTTGTCAGAATCTCACCAACTTCAGAGGCTTCCATCAAACCTCACAGCCATATCCTCATTTCTCAACTTCCAAACCACATAGATTGTTATCAACATGCTTAAAGGATTTATTGATCTATTCCCTTTGCTGCATGCCACCTTACGATCTTTATACTATTTTAAAATTATATCAACCTTTGTTTTATGGGGGTTCGCATAAAATTGATTACCAGTGCCTAGCTAGTAAAAAGGTCATAGACTTTAAACTGAAGAAAATATGAACAAAATTTTTTGTTCCTTATGGCTAATGCATCAGCCATTTATGTATACGGTTTAAACTCTAGTAGGCCAGGGGCCATACAGGTCCTCATGGGAGAGCACTTAAGGGTATGAAAGTTGAAATTCCTAAAAGCATGGTAGTAAAAGATCCCGTTCCCAGTGATGTGGAAAAAAAAAAATATTTCCAATCTAACTACATTTCTTGGACAGTCATGATTTGGGTCAGCACATATCGTTGCATCAAACAACTAGCATGTGTTATGATTAGTGACTGTTAATCGATAATTATTTAGAAATCGTGAGATGTGGTCTGGTGTGATGCATTCTAAACATGACATGCTAGAATGGCACAATTACACAGAAGACAAACACTTTGAGCCCTGAAGATGATCTCAATAAAGATCAAAACACTGGCACAATAAAGAAAATGTTTTTCTGAAATTTACATCACACCAGAACGCATTTCACGATTTCTAAATAAACAATTAGCATGGTTTTGTAATAATTTTTAACTAGCTGATTGTGACTGAACCAAAGCCTAAACACGTTGGTGAAAAATTGTCTTGCCGGTATATTTTAATCTATCAGGGCTGCCCTTGTATTGTAGGCTGTAGCATTCTTTAGCTTGGATGTCATACTCTTTTTGCCATGTTATTCTAGGCATTTTATTCATGAGGGCAATGGAGGATTTTTCCATTAAAAATAAGTGAAGATGGCATAAAATAGGATTAAATGCCAAAAAATCTAATAAATTCGTTGTACTCCTGCTACTTTTTCCTAAATATGAATTTGCATTTCTGTACATGCCATATCAATATCTGATCAATAAGATATTAAAAGCCAAAAATTAGTAGCAATATTACAAGTTTAAACAATTTAATTAATTTGTTGCATTTTCAGTTTTAAAAAATATTAAAATTGACTTCATTCTAATTTCAAAGCAACGATTTTTAGTGTTTGAGCTTTACAATATACTCTTTTTTTTCTCCAGCCAAACTCATCTCTTCAAACACAGTTGCGGTACAAATGGGCTGATTGGAGAATGGCAAAAGATGTGAGGAAAAGGAAAACTGTTGCTGAGTTCGCAGTAAATAAACTCAGAGTGAATGCCCTCCGTAAGAACAATGTTTTGCCTAGAGAAATTCAAGTGAGTCAAGTCTTTTAATACCAAATCTTTAGGTTTTCTTTGTAATTATTGTTATATATATATATATATATATATTTTTTTTTTACAAGGAAATTGCTGACAAAGAAATAAGTGAGTTTCCAAGGGATGCAGTAGGAAAAAAGATTCGTGCTCGATGTGCTCTTACTTCAAGGGGAAATGGAAATGTGCTAAAATGGCATGTAAGCCGTATTGTTTTCAGAGATTTAGCAGATCATAATCTTTTGGCTGGGGTTCAACGAGCAATGTGGTAATTATTTTGTAAATAAAGTTTAACTATGCTTAGATTGTATTTTCTTTTTAGATTTAATTTTTAATTGAAAAAAATTGTTCGTTTTTACTCTGTAAAAATATATATACACCCTTAGAAGTTGTTTTATTTGTTGGAATATTTTCTACCTTTCAATTCCTTTTCAATCCAGTTTAAATAGTTTCAACTATTCACTTCTTTATTTATAATTTCATTCAAATATAAATATTTGCACATCAAAATGTAAGCTATAACTGATATGTAATATAGCAGTTATAATTAAAATATGTTCTTAATTATGTGAACAACTATATTAACTCATATGTAGATATGTACTGAAAGTGAAAACACCATTTTTATAGATATAAAATTATGTGTAATGTTTGGTGACCATTATTTTAATGATAGGTTATTTAGATCATGAGATGTAGACTGGTGTGACAGGCTTAGAAAAACCTTTATAACACACAAAATGTAATACAACATATGTATAAAACAATTAATTAATCTCTGTAAAGTATTGGTCGAGATAGAAAAGTCAGCGTCTTGAGCGTGATTTTAACCGAAGACCTTCAGCTAAATACGCCACTGCTCTACCACTTAAGCTATCGTATCTTCAAGGCACAAACTTCCCATCTCAACCTCACCTTTTGAATATTCCCTCCTAATTTGCCATTTTTGAAATGTGTATAATCTGTTTCTCGGCAACAAACGGAATGATGATGTAATGGTAGAGCAGCAGTGTATTTAACCGAAGATTGTGGGTTTGAATCCCGCTTGTGGCATACTTTTTTATCTCAACCGATACCTTACTTAAAGATTAATTAATTGAAAAGAATTTATTAGGTCAATCATAAACAATAACATAATTCTTATAAAACAACCTGACACATCAACTTAGTCTAAATTCTCAACAATTTCTTTCTCCTGAATAATCCTGAAAGGCTAACCAGGACTGAATAACAAACCATTACCGTTTCTTCTTCCATTGTCAGGTCAGCCCCTTTCACCTCAATGAACCAGCTTTCCTTTTAGAAAAATGAATTTCTATCCCTACTTCCACTGCATCAAAATCAAACATAAATAAACAGAAAACAACTCACTAACACTCTCAACAAGACAACAGAAAGCACATTCGAACATGTTTCTTGAAAATGCAATATTCCCTTTTTCCAGTTTTAATAAATTGTATAATTATGATAAAGATAAGTTATCAAATTAAGATAATAGTTATTGTAAGTAAGCCCTTGTAGGGTGTACTTATACAGATAGGGATTTTCGTTTAAAAATTACACATTCCTTTTTAATAAAATTTATTGTAAAATAAAGACATTCATGAATGTACACTCCTTTCATACACAGTACATCACCCAGAAATGATTAATCAAAAAGCCCTAGAAAAAAAAAACAAACATTAAAATAGTTATAAAAAAATAAATAAACATTACATTTATAGTAAAAAATGACTAACCGAATCCCATGTCGTCTTCAGACTCATTGTCACTTTCCTCTTTTTTCTTCTCTTCTTTCTTCTTGTCACCTCCCGCAGGAGCCGCAGCAGCTTCAGCTGCTGCTGGTGCTAATCAAAAACATATACATATAAAAATTATATTACTTAGATAATTCATAGTCTATGACTTAATGTACCTGGAGCACCGGCTGCAGGTGCAGCACCAACACCACTGCTGATGTTCGTGATCAAATCCTTGACATTGACTCCTTCCAATGACTTGGCAAAAAGTCCAGGCCAGTAGGGCTCAACATCAACACTAGCAGCTTTAAGAATAGTTTGGATCTTCTCACCCTAAATAACAAATTGTTAACTTTAATGTAATAAGAACTATTTTCTACTAAAAACTAACTAAATAGATAAAGAGATACTTTGAATATGTCCCCCTTCCCATACCATACAAAAAATTATTCCTATTATTGATACTTTCTGTTTAGCAGACTATGTATACGGGTCATTGATATTGGAAGGGAAATTTTTCTATTATACTCTGCAACCAAAATTTGGACTCAACTAAAGAAAATTCAGGAAGGATAGCTAACTGACATGTCAAATGCATAAAACGACTTAAACGTGAAGAGAAAACAAAAAATTAGATATCTTTCTTAAAGTGTCAATTGTAATGTAAGCTACAGTATACCGTATTTCACATTTGTATTTATAATTCATGTTTGTAAGGCACATACTAAGCAAACCTCCACCAACAAAAGAAAATAGATCACACTGAATGTTTCCTACACATTGGTCATCCATGGCTCATGGAACTCCAATCAGCAACGACTTTTAATTTGACAAGGGGACCCTGTGCCCAAATGGTTGACGTGTCTCGCATTTGTCAGAATAGTAGCCCTGAGTTCAAACCACAGCACAGAATGGCTTCTTTTAAAAATTTAAAGTATTGCAAAGTAGCCCTCGACTGCGATAACCAACGGGTATTTGGACAGTAAGCCCTCCTGTATGAGGAATTAATTAATATAACGTACCTTGAAATGAATTATGATTTAAACTGACTATATTATATTAAATGCATAATATGCAAGTAAAAACCATTAATGTTTAGTACACAAGTGGAGAGTACAATGTGAGGTCCACATACCAAAGACCCCTATTCTAATTTCTTCCTTACAAGCTCATGGATTGATAAAATTTTAAATAAAATTACGGTAACACGGAAAGCTACGTTTAACGCATCAATGAGGTTGTGAATACTAGTCATACCGCTTAGTCTTTAATTAAACAAAAAAAAAATGTATAAACAACTTTTTGGGTTCATTCCAAATTTAATTTTAAAGGCAATTAGTTAAGAAACGGGTAAAAGTAATATTGTAGGGAACACAAGAGAAAAAGAAATGACCGCATGGCATTGACCACGTGACGACAAAATACTCACAGTAACGGCGACATCGTCGTCGATGAGGATCAAAGCGGAATAAACGCAAGCGAGTTCTGCCTTCGACATGTTTATCGGTAGATTTGTAAGTTGTTTTTAAGTGCAAGTCGCCTTAAATTTGGCCTTAGCTCAGACGAGAACAAGCACAAACGTTTGCTCTGGTTAGAAGCGCAACTGCGGTCTCGAAAGAGAATGTTACGTCGACACAATTTAGTCGGCGCTGACTCACAGCCTACTTTATAAAATTTTTATTATAGGCTTTTCCCAAATTACTAAAAAAAGACCATTTTCCAACTAAGAAATAATTTAAGGTTGTTCACTAACATAATAGAAAACTAAATAGTTCTAATCATTCAAAGGGCGCTAAAATATTTGCATGCTTCTTGTGATCGTTGGCGGGAAATTCGGTTTACTCCGGATTGGTTTTTTTTAACGAAAAATTATATAAATTGTCCCAAGAATGATTTTTCTTTTAATTTTCGAGTGGGTTCGCAACAGCAGATAACATATCAACCTTAGAGATATCAGGGGGAGGGGGATGGCCACTGACCCCTTGCTACTTTTATTATTAAAAACGAGCCTCCGAGCCTTTTACATCAAAAAAGACATTGAATTTTTTTGTGTGTTTTGTGTTTTTCTTGAAAAATTCGTAAAAAATGTGCCTACGAGCCTTTTACATCGAAGAAGATAATAAATTTGTTTCGATTTTTTTTTTGTTTTTCTTGAAAAATAGTTAAAAACGTGCCTACGAGCCTTTTACATAGAAAAAGATAATACAATTTTTTTCTTGAGAATACAATCTGATTCTTTTTAAAGTCCTTAAATACGAATATTTGTAGCAAACAAAATATAGATATTTCTGGGCTGGACAAACCAAGGGGTTTTGTTCATTAAAAATTCGTAACTCCTATGGATTTTCCAAAATCTCCAATTAGAAAGCATAAAGTGTCTTCTCTGAGCCAATAGTTGCAACCCTTGGTGGTTGTATATATTATATACTAAAAATGAGAATAAAATTAACAAAAACTTTCCAAACGTTTTATTTTATATCTCCGATTCTGATTTATTTAATTAAATCCAATTACACACCATCGTTGCTTAATGACGTTCAACTTGGTCAAAGTTGATATTATAACATAGAAAGAAAAGGGAGTACACAATAGAAAACGTCACAATCCAGGAATATGCCTATTTGTGCTTTTCCTTTGGATATGAAAATTAGATCGACCAATTTTTCGAAAAAAGCCACAAGCTAATAAAATATTTTTTCTCCTTGGACGACATTTCGGCCAGTTATTCACAATATTAACGATAAAATTACTCTTGAAACATAACATATACATGTACAAATCAAGATGAAAAATGGGCCAATGATAACACTGGAAAGACAATAAGAACACATCATTTTCACGTTTCAAGACGAACAAATAAAACAGACCCATAAACAAAAAATCTCACAATGCCATAAGTAGTACATAACGTTGTTTATTACATTACAAATCATCCCTTAATAATACAGGGAAGTCCCATGAAAGAAAGAAAAATACTAAATATGATTTTAGTGTCAAAATTAGATAAAACAATTATACCGAAATCGTGTGATGCGGTCCGGTGTGACGTAGGTTTTAGAAAAACATTTTCTTTATCGTGCCATCGTTTTTTTCTTTATTGAGATCATCTTCAGGGCTCGAAGTGTTTGTCTTCTGTGTATTTTTCCCATTTTTGCGTGTCGTGTTGAGAGTGCGCATCTCACGATTTCGGAATAATTATTGATGAACGGTCACTAATAATCACCACGCATTAGATAAAATAGTTGAAAGGCGATATAATTTGTGAACTTTTCAACCTATTCAATTCAAAAGTTGTTGAGCTATTTAGAATTGATTTCTATTAGAAAGCTCTATTGTTCGGTTTAATTTGTTAAAAGGAAATCAGAATAAATATGGAAATCGATATAGAAAGTGCCACTCCTTTTCCCCCATTTGTTAGGAGCTAGTAGGATGGCCACTATTGTTCTGTGGACTACGATATTGTTTTTTGGCGGCTTTTCTTTTAATTTTAAACTGCCAGTTTTTAATACCGTACCTATCGACAATTCATCCCTTTTTCAATGTCTAAATGAAATTAGAAAAACACGTTTTCTACAAGCAGATTGTTATGTTTGGAGATGAAGTGAAAAATTCGGATTACGCCGATACGATATTGCAACTTGATTGGCCGAAGCTGCTCATAAACTCCGCCGTCGAAAGCCGTGAAAGTTTAAAAGGGTCTTTTATACTGATTCCAAACTCGGATTTTAAAGTCTATTCGAGATTCTTTAAAACTGCTCAGCATTACAATTCTTTGCAATATTTAATTTCACGATATTGTCAATCAGGTCGAGCTGACGTGGAGTTTTAGATTACTCGACGTGGCTGCTCTTTACGTATCTGAAACAGGACTGTACGTACTGACATTTTTCCCATTTAATTCAAACGGGTGTTCTGACACTTTTCCGATAAGAATCAATACTTGGAATAAATGGATAAAAGGATTTGCAACAGAGAAAAACATATTTTCAAGAAAGCGAAAATTGTATAATTTACACGGCTGTTCTATATAAAAGTGTCTCTTCAAGATAGATCGCTCAGCGAATTGAACAAGCAGACGATTAACGGAGTTTCCATTAAGCTCTTTCAGACGGTAAAGAAATTTATGAATTTTTCAACTTATATTGTGGAAATGGACAGAGAAGCGAATGCACATGCAGCAGCATTCTTTAACCTTTCGACAGCGGTCATACAGAGCGTCTGATACAATAAAGTTGAAATAACTCTTTCATGATTACAACTAAAAGTCGCTGCACACCGCTTATCGCTAAACTGGGTTGAGCTCTGCCATTTGATCAGTCTGTAAATTGGCCGATTCCGATCATTTTGGCCTGCCTGTCAGGGATATAAATAAGCCTGGAGGGTCAAGAGGATCGTATAATCGTAAAATAATATAGGATATACTTGAAGAAAACAATATATACTAGAAACAATATAGGATATAATAACGGGTACAAGTCCACCCCAGTAATGGCGAAATGTCTAAACGGACCTGACATACCAAAACAGCAAGGATGCAGACCAAAATGATCGTTGTATATCAAACAAGAAAGTAATAATGCTGAAAATCATCAAATTATAGAAATAAATGAAGCCACCTAGGACTACTGTTTTTTTCTATGTTCCAACAATTTTCGTTACTACTCTGTAAAGATGCTGTAGAGTACAGTTCAATTCATATCTTCTCTTTTTTGGTTTATTTAATTTATTGTAAAATTCTTTTAAATGTACATAAATACCAGCCGACTGATGAACCGACGATTGGCGTAACTGTCTTGTTAACAAATCTGACTTTTTGTATTTTTGTGTTACTTGTTTTTGGTATGTGTTTAAAAAAATACCGAACGTAATCAGAAAAATTATTTTTAATTCTACGTTATTAAAAAAAATTGGAATTGATCACAATTTCTTTCTTTTTTTTTGGTAGCTTTCAATTTGATATTAATTTATGACTAATTGGATTAATTCAATATCGACCCTGACACATAAGGCAATCGATAATGAATGAAATTTATGTACAGTTAATTATATCGCATGTTTAAAGGAAACAAGTGTTTATCTGTATTGTCCATCAAAAAGGAAAACTATACCCTGGAGAAGGCCGATAGTCTCGAAAGAGAAATTTAAGCTGAAATGTTGATAAACCTCTTGTTGATTTTTTCCCAAACTTCTGCAAAGGAACTTATGTACCAGTCCGTGGAGAGGTTCACGGAAGTCGAAAGGGTACCCCCGGCGGTCGTCAATTTGACCATACCTTTCGTCTATACCTTTCCGAAGAAAATCAAATGCATTCACGTAATTAAAAAGGAACAGCTTTTATTAGTGTTTTACTCTGCATAGATTTTAAACTTTTAGATCACCACTGACAAATCGTCCCTGGCCGAAACGCTGCTTATTCAGATAATGAAAGCTAATGTCACCCTGTCGTTCATTCAGGGCATCAGGAAGGAAACCTTCGATTGCAACAACTATCTGCTACTGTCCAAAAATATCTCATCAATGGCACGGATTCTACCAAAAGTCCCCAAATGGTCAAAACACAGAATCCTTTCACTCATAAATTTAGGAAGTGTCGATCAACTTGAGACCTTCGTGAAGGTAAGCTCTTTTCACTTAAACTACCAATAAATTTTGAAATTAATCTATAGTTTCCAACTTAATTTGTTACTTTAAAATGGGGTTAATATTTCTTAATTTTTTATGCAATCAGGTTAGTTAAACTTTTTCTATTTTGATATGACAATTGTGGTGTTGCTATGTAATCAAATAAAAGTGCACACTTATTTTCCGGTTTTAATTGTTGTGTACACTGGTGTCTCGGGGCCTTTCATTCGTTTTGTTAATCCGTGATGCTGAGGGCAGCGATAATTCGAATGGTTTGTTGCATCGGAAGAGAATAAGTGGCATGCTCTTATATAATTTATATTCAGAATCAGTCATTGATTGCTTCAACACAAACTCGAAATACCGGAGTATTCGCAGGAAAATATTTAAAGCAGACCGGTTATAAAAGAATCGAGGAGTGAAATAAAACGATCCGCGGTAAAAGGGAAAAGGCAATATATAGCAGATGGCTGCCGGAGACATTTTCTGAGCAGTATTTGTTACTTCTGAAAATTAATCTAACTTTAACAGAAGAAAATCCCCCCCCCCCAAATCTTGTGTACATTCGCCAGAGAATGGTTGGAAATAAAGATAGTATATGGAATGTTTCGGTGAGCTTGACTGTGAGCGAATTGGAATGTCATGGCATCACCTTCTGCAATAAGCTTCACGAGGCTTCTTGGGAAGAAAAACATCCATTTCCTTCGTAAAATTGTATAATTTTGTACAAAATAAAATTAAATAATGAAACACGAATTATATTTTCAGGCCAATGCGAGTATGTTTGGAGATGCTCAGGCATTAGTCGTCATGCTGTCCAATATCACCATCGGCTATAGAATTGAGCAGCCTGTAAGGACATTCAATAAGTTTTCTATCGATACGGGATTCTGGCCGTTAGACGTACGTAAACTGAAAACGTAAAATGTACGTATTCAAACGTACCGTTTCTTCCAGGAGGGTGAAATTTTCAATTTCCAAGGGCGTGAGATAAAAATCTCAACGTACAACTGTAGTATATTTTCACAGTTGGGCCCAATTGAAGAAGACGGCCGTCCAAGTAATGACCCGATCCGACTAAGAACGCACAATATTTTTAAAATTTAATTGAACTATTTTCAGCATATTCGGACGGTTATGATTACGAACTTTTCAAAGAAATCGCAGCCAGGGTTAACGCGACGCACAAGGTGATCCCGATGGAAGGCATTGTCAAATACGGAATTGAAAATTCCCAGGGTGAAATGGTGAATAAAGTTATTGACGGCAATGTGGACATGGGCTTTTGCGGGTGCCTGATCGAATCGAGCAAAGTGCCCATGAACTTAGAACTTTCTGCACCAGTGCACCTCATATGTTTCATATTCGCCGTACACCAGCCTCCAGAAGTCAACAACAGTATACTAGCGATATTCAGGCCATTCACTTTAGACACATGGTTCACCCTTTTCACAACTGTGGTTTCAATGTCTCTAATCTTATTCCTTTTAGCTAAATTATTGATGAGAGTTAAAAAATTTGATACCAAAAGTAAGTGCAATGTTTTTTGAAAATGTATTGCAAAATAAGAAATTTTTCTGTTTTTTCAGAATACGGGCATTTCGGAAATAGTTTGCTAATGCTTTTTGGTATTCTTGCACTAGGAAGCTGGCCGAAAATGGGAGTTAAATTGGGACCTATTAGGCACATTATAACATGGTAAACTTACTAATAATTACTGATATAACAAACCTATTTAAAATCAACATTATTTGGTGTTTGTTTCTTCTTTTCGTCGCCAATAACATTCGTTTGCCTGCATCATCCTGGGTTTTGTTTTACTTTTTGACGTTAGATATAAGATAAGAGGTTAGATTAGATAGATCGTTAGATAGTTAGAAAAGACTAGTTTATTTAGTGATTGGCGCAAGGCCCTAAGCATGGTTTACCGACGACTTTTAAACAGGGATAATATTACAGATAGAAAAGAGACAGAGAATCATATGGATTGAGTGGAGAGTGAGTGAATCGTTTGTGGTAGAGGCAGACAGATAGTTAGAGATAGAAATAAAGATTGACAGAGGGAGAAAGAAAGAATGAAAATAAGAAAAACAGAGAGAAAAACATAGTGAAGATTGTGGGTAAAGAAAGAGAGACAGGGAGAGAGAGAGAGAGAGAGAGAGAGAGAGAGAGAGAGAGAGAGAGAGAGA
>CM077108.1:6845439-6895590 GCA_039619505.1 Cimex hemipterus
AGAGAGAGAGAGAGAGAGAGAGAGAGAGAGAGAGAGAGAGAGAGAGAATGGGAGAGAAAGCAAAAAGAGGAAAGAATTACCTACATAAACTACTATTTTATGTTGTGAGTTTAATGTTCTTTATTCTATTGCACGTGAAATGAAATATTTGGCTTTAATCTATTTTAATTTCCCCTCAATTAAACTACATATTAATTCATGGGGTTATTAGTTCATATATACATATATCTACTAATGTTGATGTATGTATGCATTTCGAGACTGTTCCTTCCTCTTCTTCAGTTAACTCAGCCTCAGTTTACAAACCTTATTCTCTTTCAATTTGTAATTTGGGATCTTGCTGGTTTGTTCGGTCAGCCGCTTTTGGTCTTTTCACTTATTCAATGCTTGTATTCATGTAAAGGTTATACGTAGGGTGAGATGAAAACAAGTGACCGATGAAAGCGGAGAAGTCTTGCGGTTGATCGGAATCGAAGATGTAATTGCAAATTTAAAAAATTTCACAAATATTTTTATTGTGATTACTGACATACTTTAACCTATCTAAACCTCTGCAGACAAGTAAGTATGCAGTATTCTTCAGCTACTCTAAATTTTATTTATGTAAATATTGAATAACTTTATCATTATATGTATTATATTTCATGGTCCGATTTACCAAATAAATTGTTTCAATTAATTAATCCTTATGTAAGGTATTGTGACATGAGCGGGATTCGAACCCACGACCGTCGGCTCAATACGCCGCTGCTCTAACCATTTGAGTTATCGTGACTTCGATCCACTCGGACACTAACTCCCACCTCAACATATCTTTCGAATTTTCCGTCCTTTTTGCCTTATATCATAGATTTTTTCTTTAACTTTACAGGTGGGTTGTATTTGCATTATTGTTAACTAATAGTTATACGAGCATCCTTGTCTCTGTCCTAGCTACCGTAAATCATAGAACCAAATATAACTACATTAACGAGTTTCTCGAACACGGTTATTTCTGGCCAGTTACGAAAGCACCTTATGAAGGAATTTTCGACATGGAGGTAAAATTTAAATATATAACTTTCAAGTTGTTAATAAATATGCTAATTCTTTTAGCAAGTTAAATTCAAAAAGTGGCTTCAACGGGTGAAAATAGTCAACGGTAGCGACTTAAACAAAATACTAAAAAAGGATCGAAAATCGGTTATTTTGACACAACAAATTTCTCGAATTAATGTAGCTTTCGGTGAAAACATCGACGAGGAAGTCCTGCAGCAATTCGAGACCGTAGACCATTGCCTGACATCGAATTTCGAAGGATTTTTGTACCGGGTCGGCTCCCCTTTTAACCGGCCATTCAACCATTACATTAGAAAACTCACTGAGGCGGGTATCACGAGGAAGAAATTCGACAGGGTGATGCGTCGGCTTTTCCAAAATCGAAGGTCGTTGTACAAACTCAAGAAAAAGAGAAGCTCCACGCAGAAGGCGAAAAAACTAAAAATGGAAAATCTCAACGGAATATTTGACTTTTTGATCCTTGGACTGATGATTTCAATCTTAGTCTTCGTCGGAGAAATGGTTAACGCGAAAATAACCTAACATTGTGTAATTATTTGAAGTATAAATTCAACAATAAATTATTTTTTAAAAACTAAAATTTTGTGAATTTCAATGTGTAGATTAATAATAAAATTTTGGCTTTTCTATTTTAAAAGCTATGTACATCTACTTATCTGTATTTAAGTATATTTGATACTACTGTATATCCCTGACAGATGGAAATTCCTCCTTGAGGTCATAGAATCAATGAAACAATACGGCAAACTGTATTAGCACATCAGATAATTAAAGACAAGAAAAAAGTTGGGGAAAAAACAGTGTGTGACCCGTGTCAAGTGTGGTCCAGTGGTTTGTCTACAGGTGCGGAAGGGGGAAGAGAACGCTGGAGAGCACGGCTGTACCGTGTTTAGGTGAAAAGGAGGACTGATCCTGCGAGTTTGGTCCTTCTCAATTTTTTATCAGGCCTGATAATTCAGGATTTCCGACATTAGATGTAACTTTCCTTTTGTTATGAGTTTAATTTAAATAATATTATGTATATTTAGCTATAATCGTTGTTACTTTTGTTCATTTTTTTATCCTCATATTAAACCCTAATTAACCACATATGTGCTATTGAATTAACTGCCGGTGAAGGAAGAAGCTTGCTTGCTTTGAAAAAAGAAGGTTACTTCCCACGCTTTGGGTGGAAGCGCGAGTTCTTCATACAAGGAGAGCAAGCAAGAAGTGCTAGATGCATACAATCAATTCAGAATAAATCATTTGGTTGGGTTTGTTTCGGGTCTCACACTGCTTATTACCCTGACCATAATTATATAATAGAGAGGGGCGTCGGTGGCCGAAAGGGTTTAAAGCGGTGACACGGCGCTCGTCACTGCAAGGTAAAGGTCCTGGTTCGAATCCAGCGGCCCTGCACTCGACATACTTACAAATGAGATTTTTTTTTCACAAACATCGGCTCTCGGAGAGTTCATACAACCTCATAGTTGAAATACCCTCGTTTAAAAAAAATGCTTCACCCTGCTTGTAACATACACAGACCGAAATAGCTTCTGCAGACCTAAAAAAGTTACACTACTCACAATTTATTCTGAATTTAAGTAAAACATAGATCAACATTAGGTGGGAGGAAAACCAGCTTGCAGCTACTGTTCTCGCAGTAAGGAAAAAAACGAGTTTGACTATTGTGGATTCACATAAGTATCTACTACAGGACAGAGTCCATTACAAACCTTGTAGAAATCGTGTGGGAGGAAGCAAAGAAAGTTTTTAAAAAATCAATCCCTTACAAACACATAAATAGAATATTTTAAAATATCAAATTCAAAGATGAAGTTAAGACAACTGAAATGATGCAAACATACTGTGGGATACAAAATCTATAAGACCTGATTGAACTGGACAATGGCATGTCAGGTGAGAAAGATGTTTATTTTTTTTAACGGGTCCCTTTATCTTAATGAAAATCTCAAACGGAGTTTATATTTATAATTCATGTTCGATTTATTACGTGATTATTCACGTTTCATCATTGGATAAATTGAATTCACGAAAACCAGATTGGGAGATTATAGGAGTATTGATCATTACTAAATATAGAGGACAATAACTGAATAATAAATAGGTTTTTATAAATAAAAGTAATTTGTTAAGGTTGTAATTATGGATGAACTGAATACTTTGGTGTCGCCATTAGTCATTGAGTTTAGATTTATTAGGAAGACCACATGCCATTTTGAAGAAATTAATTTTCATAATAAAAAGAATCTGTAGTATATTTATGAATTTAAATCAAAGCTCTTTTATCCGAGATGATCGTGGTTGATATTTTCAGATTGGAAGTTAGCGTGTTGTTGGAAAGACTAGAATAAAATAATATACCAAATGAAAACTGTGATTAGTTCGTTGGTTCTATCCTATTGTGTACTCGAGTTTTCATAGGCAAATATGAACCCTTCCTGTTTGTTTATTTGGTCTAGCATATTTTCAATGATACCTCTTCAAAGTGTTGCAAATAGGGCTTTGTTAAACAAAATGAACGAATATGACATTTATTTATCGGAAGATTCATTGTCGAGTAAAATAGAAGAGCTTTTTGCTCATGTCATGCCCAATTTTCGCTGCTGTTACGTAAGATTTTTCTTATTATACATCATTATTGATTTTTTAAATAATTATTAGTATGGGTAGTCTAGTCGCTTCCGGTCGTTTTGGTTTCCATTGCGTTTGAGTTAGTGCCTCTCACCTTGCTTTATATCCTGACCGACCAGCCTGTGACTTTCCACAACACTGCAAAATTTGTCAGAGCCGGTACTGAAAACTGCGAAATGTCGACAGCGAATGCGAACCGAAGATCCATTACCCTGCAGAAAATTTTATGTGTTCCTTGTGTGCAGGACCTGGACCTCCTCAGTACGTTTCCCCATTCGTTTCGGTCTTCTGCCTTCTAAGGACTCTAGAAATTTAAGATTACTGAATACTGGGAAACTATGGTTTCCAATTTGTACTGGTCGTTTTCCACATCCGTGGGTTCTCAAGGTGCTCATATACTTAGTTTTACCCTTGTTAATTTCCAGACTGCACTTCTTGCTGGCTTCTGCAGTTCCTAAAGTGCTCCACCCAGGGCCTCCTTTGTTCTTGCTATGATTAATACGTCGTCCGCATATGCTATGTGTTGCATTAACTTATTATAAATAGTGCCGCCTGGGTTTGTTCTAATGGCCTGCACCGCTCTTTCGAAACAGAGATTAAAGATGACAGATGATAGAGGGTCTCCTTGCCTCAGGCTCGCATATACTCTAAAATCCTCCGACAGTGTATTTTGCTATTTGACTTGATAGCTCGTGTTATGCCATCGATTAGCCTAACTAACTTCCAAGGTACACCAAGTACACTTAAATCTGCTAAGGCCTTCTTCGTATTCACACTGTCGTAAACATCAAGGAAGTACCGACTTCCACTCAAGTGGACTTACCTAGGTAACAGACTAACATGGAAACCCCCTCATAAAACTTAACAGGAGACTGGATAACTACGAGGACCTTTATGATCGAAATCTGTTTTGGCCTACAAACCAAAACTATCACACCACAAGTCATTATTAACGACCATTTTGAACATAAAGAATGGAAATATGGGGGTTCATCCAATATCCAATCCATCTAATCAAAAGTCCTCAAACAGATTGTCAAACCTCAACGTCAACAACCTCAATATCCACAATGACCTCAACATTCCTTTTGTCAACGAACTGATCCGATCTTGCTTGTAAAAAGTTCACACCACGGTCCATCCTAACTCTATCGCCCAAGATTTATTTACATACTCCCGTCCTGAGAACCAGCCACGTCTCTAAACGACGATGGCCTCGAGACCTCCACCAGCGTTGGCTAGTTTCTTCAGGTCCTCAGTGTCCAGTGCTGTCCATGTTGTCAGCGTTCTGACTGGGAGAAAAAAGGAGGTATTTCAATTTGAGGTCTGCGGATCATGGACCTGAGGTTGGCCAATTTCGCCTTTTTTGCTAATTTTTAGTTGGTATTCATGTCAGGGTTTAAAGAAAGGTGAGGTAAAAACCCACCATTGAATATGGCGGATCAAATCGGAAATATTCAAGCTAGGACTTATACATGTAACGACGTTTACAGGGATCACCACAAATTATCCTAAAGTATTTATTTTTAGCTTTACCACGACGACAGCCTTTACACCAAACGTCTCATTCACGAGGTCTTCCTGGCTCAAAAAGCCCCACCTGTCATCCTTATGGAAGCGAACATCGAGAACATGCAGTTCAGTATTAAATGCAATGGTTTCGTCATTTTGAGCGCGTTAGTCCAAAACGTCCCCAAAATGATTGAGAAGCTTCCTAAATGGGCGGACCACAGAATCCTGGTCATAACTGAGATGAAAAGCAAATTTTTCTTTAATAAACTAATTAATGTGAGTAGTGTCGAACGTATTTTATGTCTTAATGACCAAAGATTTCTAGGAACAAATGCCGTTGTTCGGCAATGCAGAAACGTTCGTCTTTGCTACGAACGAGCGCGACAAAGGGTATAAACTAGGCCAGCCGATTCGAAAATTTCAGCTCGTCCAAAATATCACAGTTCCTTGGAAATTTCACGTAAGTGTAAAATATGTTTTCGGCAGTTTAAAAAATCCCTAAAACAATTATAGGAACGCGGCTTTGACGACTTCCAAGGCAGACAAATGGACGTAATGACATCAAATTGCTCTGTTTTCTCTTGGTTGAAATGGCCCATTACAGACGTACATAACATGAGCCGTAAGTAAACTTATTTACTGGGTCAGAGTTCATTATTTGGAAGGATATTTTGCATTTTCAGATTTTGATGGTGTAGAAATGAGATTGCTCCGGATAATCGCGAGACGCCTAAACTTAACGATCAACTACCACTTGCCGCCTGACAACGCATCCGAAATCATTTTGTTTTCCACAGACAAATGGTACAAAACCCCGTTGTCCAAATCGATAATCGACATGGCTTTCTGCGGAATTCGAGTCTCCGCGAGCAAATATAAATCTCACATACAAATGACAACTCCTCTGTACCAGCTCTGCTTCAAATTCCTAATACCTAGGCCAAAGATGCTCGCTTCGGAATGGTACGGTATATTTCTGCCGTTTTCCGAGGACATGTGGTACGCGACTGGTGCGTTACTAGGTGTAACTTCAGTCATACTTCAGCGAGTGTCGATTTTAACGCACAAATTCGTCCGAAGCAAAGTTTCAAGTTAGTACTAGTCGTGATTATCGTAAGCCAAATATAATTTTTGTTAATGTTACTTTGTTTAGAGTATAGAGGCATAGGGCAGAGCTTATTTCAGTTGATTTCAATTCTAGTATTGACCAGTATACCATCTTCCAACGCAAACCAAGGCGCCACGAGGCACATTCTAACTTGGTGTGTGTTTTATCTTTGTTCTAAGTAAATTTTTTAAATTATTTTCTCGTAAATAATTTCTGTTTTATTAGGTTCGCTCTGATCAGCGTGCTCCTTACAACATGCTTTTCCAGTAGTCTCGTATCGTTTCTGTCTACTACTAGATATTCAAAACAGCCTCAAACAATAAAAGAGTTTATCCAGAAGGATTATCGTTGGACTTACATGAAGCAACCTGACTTCAAGGAACTTTTGGACCTTACTAATGTGCGTTTTACTTAATTTTAACTTGGTCGAAGTTCTTTTACGTATTTTAATTGTTTTAGAATTTCTGGCATCATCGGTGGAGGTACAGGTCGTACAGAGTTGCTACGACGGAGGCTTTCCTCAGAACTCTTAAAGATAGGAAGCACGTCCTTTACGGTGCAAAGTTACAGGACGGTTTCTTCCTGCCCAAAGAGTCGGTATTTTCTTCCAAATCGCTCGATGATTTTGAAGCTACGAGAGATTGTATCATCGAGGCTTTCGACGGATTCGCTTTCCAGATGGGCAACCCTTTTATAAGATCGTTCAACGTATTCATCCAACAGCTGAAAGAGACGGGAATCGCGCACAAAGTGGCCTGGAAAGTTGAAGTTGAAAGAGCCAAGAAACTTCAATTCACAAGATCTGTCTTGAGCAGGACCAAGCCTAAAATCACACCTGCTAGAGGCCTCAAGATCGAAAATCTATCAGGCATCTTCCAAGTTTGGGCCTTAGGCTTGGGACTAGCTATTATAATATTTTTCTTAGAAACATTGCAACGTTTTCATATTTAGTTGTTTCAGTTATAATCAGTATATTAGAGTGAAGAAATGAATAACACCAAACCAAGGATTTGAACGTTTTCAAAATCTAATTATTAGTACATATTGTTCATATTATCAACAAAAAATTTTCCTTCTTTTGTTTGAAATTCAAAATTTTTCCAACTACCTTTATTTATTGTAAACTAATGTCAACACACCCTTCCTGTGTGGGTAGTGCTTTCCCTGATGTGGCTCAAGCCTCCTGGCACTCGAGATCGATTTGAAGGCAACTTCCTTTTCATCCTCCAAGGTTGGAGTCTCACAAAGAGTATTCTTGGTCCAGTATGCAACATATACGGCAGAACTCCGTCAGCAATAGTCAACCTACCCATTTATTCACACTTTTATAGATAATACTGTTATCCTATTCCCATCCTCAGTTAATCTGTTTTCTTCTGCTATGGTGAGTGACCACATGGCCGATCTATATGACTCCTGTCATAAGAATCGTCATATAAATGGCGATATTGGCTGTTTTATGCAATTTATTTTGGAATGTCTTCATTAATGCCCTTAAGAATACTTACTGCTTATCTCGTGTACCACCTCATTTTTTAAGGTTAGGACAAGTCCAAAATAGGTAAAAATCTTCACACCTTTAAACCAGTGTTCATTCACGTTACGTTCCTAGTGGACACCTTGAATTTAGTTTTTCTTCACTAATGTTTAGGGCAATTGACACCGCTCCATCCTCGAACTCTGCTTTCAACGCAGCAACCGAGCCACAACGACTGACTCATCCAGGGGTATTCCTCATTGCTAAGTCTTAGCACTAAATTGAAGAGGATTGAAAAAGATCGTTCTCCTTGCCTTAAAGTCAATGTTTATTAAAAACTCTGAAGGATCTTCCACTTCAGCACTTTTTGGCAATTTTGGCTTCCGTATTCTGGAGGGTAATTTTAACCACACTTTACCAGAACATTGTATCCGAACCTTCGCACGGATCAGTTTTAGTTCCTTAATGAGCTCTAGCCGTGATTTTAAGACAGGCTCACCTTTTCAACCTAGAACCTGGGCTGGAATGAAGTGTAAGTGAATTGTAATTTGACGTAAACATCGATCAAATTTTCCGGCCATGATCTGAAAAAAAAAATTCAGGTCAAATTGCTACCCAAAAAGTTCAAACCACGTCAAGGGTATTTTAATGTTATTAAATTAAATTATTAACTTCAAAATAGAATTTTCATGTACATACTAACCATAAATAATTGCTCTTTGTAATTGAATTTTATAATATTTGGTTGAATTATAATAATATAAACTAGCACTACCCTACCAATATATGTAAATCAACAATACATTTTCTGCTCAGTATTTATTTGTTTCTGCTATGTAAGTAGTAAAATCGTTGTAATTTATAAATCTTGCAGATAGCACAAGAGAGAAAGAGGCATACTGAATGTGGCGAAATGTAGAAGGTAGATCAGTAAACTACTAGTTTATCACCCCACACACAACAGGAGAAAATCTCATAATAAAACTTAAAATTAACTTATAATTCATAGAATTGTTTTAATATAGAAAATAAGTTAATTATACTGAATTTCCTTCCTAAGCAGGTTTTTTCCTGTTGAGTATAAAAAGTAAGAAAATCTATCTCTGAACACTGTTCTTAGAATTTATACTAGTTATTAGAAATTAAAAATTTTCAAAGCAGTTTTACACAAATATCTAGTATCCCATCTCTTATTTCTTTCATTTAATGTACCATATTTTAGCATAACCTTGGTTTATTAGAGGAAATGCCAATAAGCTTTTGCAACTAATTAATGAATTTTATTTAATAAATGCAAATGGTTTCCACACAAAATATTAAAAATTTTGAGCTATTTCATGATAGTTTTATAAGTGAATGAATAATTTGTTGGAATTCAAAAATATTACTGTTTTGATTTTAATGTAATAGGGGATGAGTTAGCAAACTCACTGGTTAGTCTAATGGTGTTCTAAAGAGCTGGAATGGATGTCATCCAGTTTTAGTTACAATTCGATACCTACTCTTTTGATACAGAGTGGCAAATGGTTATTCCATCCCTATCTCCTTCTGTTTTTTACTTTTTTTTTAGAGATTTGAAAAAAATTAAATTTCTTTTTATAAATGATGAATAATTATTTTTATGTTCTAAAATAATTTAAATGTTTTAATTCATATATTATGGCTTTCACTACAAGAATGCACCCTAACCATCCCTAAATTCATTTAGTTTTTTTTTACTTACCCCAATTTACATACCAACCCTTTCCACCAGTTGGTCCAAATTACAATTCCCAAAGTTTTCCCAATTTACCAAATTTACATAGCTATGAACAGGTCGAAGCGTAAACAAGTATTAAGTCACAATCGCCTTAAAAAAAAACTGCTTCAAAACACAAAAGAGAGGAAATTTAATTACTGAAAAATGCTAGGACTTATTGTACAACCCGAATCATGAACTATAAATCACGCATACTTTTGTGACGTCATTAAAGATAAGAGTTGAAACCACTAG
Organism: Cimex hemipterus; assembly: GCA_039619505.1. Classification (NCBI taxonomy): domain Eukaryota; kingdom Metazoa; phylum Arthropoda; class Insecta; order Hemiptera; family Cimicidae; genus Cimex; species Cimex hemipterus. The sequence goes on from CM077108.1 coordinate 6,855,223, forward strand.
GAGACATTTAACCATATAAAGAACGAAGAAATAAGGTTTTATAAAAGGTAAAAAATTTAAAACTAGTTCATTAGTCGTAAATTTAGAATTCTGAAGTTCCCAATGTTTTGAACCGATATTAAAATTATCGGTGGTTTCTTTAGTTTAAAACTAAACCGCATTCCTTGACGCGAATTCTTGTTATTTATTTTTTCCTTTTGTATTTTTCTTTAAGCGGAAATGCCATGGCGCCAAGTTGTGGTTTCTCGGTTGCTGCCAGTTCGTGTTGCTGATTGAAGTCGTCCTGTCGACGTATGGGAGTTGAATGCTAACCGTGCTAATCCTGAGAAAGTGAGAATAGTCATCGGTTGTATGCTAATGTTCATCGCGTAAGCTCTACCACAACGAAAGTCATGCTCAGCTAGCTGTTGACCTTCGAGACTAAGCTTTTATTACCGTACCGGCGGATATTTCAGAAAATTTCAAAATGGGAATTATTGTCTCCAGGTTCAGGGTGAGTATGTTTTATTTTTTTGTTTTCCTCTCCTAAATAATAATCCTAAATAATTGTGCCTTTATTTACTACTAAAGTACTATAACGACTCTTTTAAAAATATTTTTTATGTTAATTTTACTAATTTTATTCATGGGTACAGCAATATTGTTGCAATTCGTCCTGAAACAATAAAAAAATAGACAAAAAATTATTTATTTACTTTTTATTCCCTAACCGTCCCTTATTTTATTAATTAACAAACGTTAATCCTTAATTTTAAGCCAATTATTGATAAGCTGTTTTGGACATTACCTAGTCCATGATTTGACATAATGATAATTACGAGATTCCCACTTCTTACAATGGGCCTATAGTTAGTGAGAATTACCTGTGAATAGTAGCTATAGGCATTTATCACAAATTTTACAACTACAGCTTTTGGTCGTAATGAGTAAATGCGAGTTTTACATAATTATAATATTATGAAATGTGCGCTTAGGCTTTGTGGTAACTTATATGTGTCACCAAAGAATAGTAGCTGTGATATTTACCACAAATTTTATATGCACGACTTTAGATCATAACATTTAATTATGATTGTGATATATCTATATGATTTAATACTTTTACATAATTGTAATACTATGAACTTTCTTTTTGGGGCCTGTGGGGTGATAATCTGTACATATCACCCAAGAGTAGTAGCTATAGGTATTTATCATAAATTTTACAACTATGGCATGTGGTCATAATAAATAAATGTTTTTATATATTTATAATATTATGAAATTTCCTCTTGGGGTTTGTGAGGTTGAATCTGTACACGTATCGCCCGAGAGAGCTGTAGGTATTTATCATAAATTTTACAACTTTTCGTCATAACGAGTATATATGATAATTTTACATAATGATAATATTGTGACATTCCTCTTGGGAAATGTGAGGAGATGAATTTACTTGTGTCACGACAATAATAGGCAAATATATTTATCACAACTTTTACAACTATGGCTTTTAATCACAACAAAGTAATGTGATAATTTTACATAATGTTAATGTAAATTTTTTTCTGGAAGTGTGTGTAGTGATGAACCTGTACCTGTGTCACCTGAAGCTTGTAGGTATTTATCACAAATTTGACAACTAGGCTTTTAATAACAAGTGGTAGTCATACTTTTAAATAAATATAACGTGATATTTCCTCATGGCCGTGCATGGTGATATAAATCATAGTCGGTATTCTTTGTGATATTGTTAATCGCTTCTAAGTTGTACTACTGAAAAACAAAGGCATACAAAATGTAACACAAGGTTGTGATTGTTATACGTTCAGAGCTAAGATAACGCGATGTGCATAAACGATTATTTGGTGTTCTTCATTGGCTGTCAAGGATAGCTAAATGCAGACATCCCAGCAAACTTTCATCCACTGTTTATATTATATATTTATTTGTTGTGGGGACATAAACATGTAAGAGAGAAAACATCAATGGAGTGCCTATCAGCTTTATGCCATTTTCACTAAGGAACTCTACTAGTTTTGGGGGCTGCCAAAACACGTGTGATTAAAACAAATTATTCATTATTATTAAATTCAAATTATTGAAGCAAAACACAAATGAGATTAGACAGACACAGTAAAGTGATGTGTCAATCATTTCAGCTTGTAAATGATGAGAAAAGCAATCATAATTCATTATTCTGTAATAATTTCTTAATTAACGTTCAAACATTATATTTTATTTTTATGTTGACGTTATTCTCATATTCCAATTTTGATTTATTCAGTATATAACAATTTACACAAAATTGTTCTAGTTAAATTTATTTTCTTACTGTATTTAAGTCTAGTTATTTCAGCACCTAGAATAAATATTGTTGCCACTACACTTATCTCTGTTAATTCTAATGAAATGTTATAATTTACAGAAGAAGAAGACATCAGAAGAACTTCTAGAGGATATTCAGAAGGTAAAGAGACATATATGTACATAAATCAACTATTTGTTAATGCATAGTTACAAGTTTATATTTTATTACAATTAAATTTGGCCACTTTACACTATGTTCTTAACAAACCATCCTTTTCATTTTCAGAATATTGAAAAATTAGAAAATGACAGCAAATTTATACTAAAGAGGGAAAAAGCTATTTTATTTAGATTAATCTTTTTTTCTGTTCTAATATACATAATAGCTGCACTTCTGTTTTATTTCTACTTTTTCCCTGCATCTTTATGGGATAGATTGTTTTATATGATTCCTTTACTTATATTTCCAATTATGTAAGTATTTTTGTTAGGGTTGTTTACATACTTTTATGTACGTTTATTATTTATTTTTAGCATTATAGTTGTGAGACGATCTATAAAATGGCTTTATGATCGCGACATGAGAAATAGTAGTAATAAACTAAAAGATTTGCAAACTAAAAAAAAGGAAATATTAGATGATGTTATGAACACTGAAACCTATAAAAAAGCTAAGGAGATACTAGATAAATATGCGCCCGAACAACTTAGAAAATCTCCTGCTCCGGTAATGCAATATTTATTTATTTATTTATTTAATATAAAGTAATACTAATTTTGAATTATAGAGTCCATTACAAACAACTCTTACTCAGATAAGTAGAACATCTCCAAATAAAAAAACAGAGGCAAATATTCAACAATCGAACCATCCCTCGAATGTTTTACAACAACGCGTGGTAGCGAGTACACCACTGAGATCCACACCTCCAGGATTGAAGCCAATTCCTCCTGCAAGTAAGTGAATTAACTTCCTAGTTAATGGTTCATTCAGCACAATCAAATCATCAAAATGCCTTTTTACTTTTTTATCTTGTTTTTATTTATTTTAATATATATATATTAAATTTTTTTAATGGGAAAAAGCTAATTTTTTAGACTGTAGGGGGCCATGAAAAGGTAGGGAATGATATAAGGATTAAAAAGGAATATGTCATCATGCTTACATAATATTGAATTTGCTCTAAAGAAAAAATAGACTGATTAACGAATGTAATGTTTTATCAATTATGACTCTAAACCGTCTACTCTGACAAAACTTTACAGAGTACATTTAAAAAAGGTATGTATGCCCCTTTTCAGCACATTCACTGATGGGACCTAGGGCCTGTATCACAAAAGTGCATCCACTTCATCGTCGCTCCCATTGCACCAATGCGTTTGTACAACAGAATTGTACACAATTTGGCAACCAAAAATCCTCTTGGTTTTTTTTTTTTTTTTGCTTCTTATAACAAATTTAAGAAATGTTGTTATAAAGATGACATTTACGTAAAACTTTTCTTTTACTTTTTTTAGGAAGACCATTACCTAGGCCGTTGCTTCCTCAAGATCGAAGTTATTTAGACAAGATAATAGAAATTATCGTTGGCGATGGTCCAAGCAATAGATATGCCCTGATATGTAAATTCTGTTCCTCCCATAATGGGATGGCACTTAAAGAGGAATTTGAATACTTAAGTGAGACAGTTTTCTGTTTAAATTGTAATAAGTAATTAATAATGGTCAAATAAATTTAGGCTTCCGGTGTGCTTACTGTGGAACTCCAAATCCATCTTTAAAAGTTAGACCTCGAGAAGTACCTCCCAGATTCACTCCGTTGCAACTACCTGGTCCGAATCAATCAAATGACGACCCAAAACAACCAAGCACTGGTATGTTCTCAAAAATGTTTGTCAGATTTATTTTATTTTAGTTTTATATTTTTTGTGTAATTAGTAACAAAATTATTTTGCAGAAGATTTGGATGTTAGCGGTGATAACCAAAATAATTTAAAGGAAGAGGAAGGAAGCGAACAAACAACTAGCTTGGATAAAGACCTAAACAATAAAGAGAATTTTGTCAAACAAGAAGATTATGACAAAGAAGTAGAGAACAGTGATTATATTGAAGAGACTAAGAAGACACAATAAGACAACAAATTATTAACATAAGCAAAGTTGGCTGCCCAGTTATTTTTTTATATCTAGTTTTAAATAAAGAGAAACTGCTCTCCTAAATGAATATTTAACTTGCATCTGGTAATGAAGTGCCAAAATTATAAAAGCAAATTGGTCAGTTTTTGTTAATTCGATAATTTGTCTTTAACTGTAAAACTTGAAAAGATGTATAATAAAATAAATATATATATTTTGTGAATGTTAAAGACATGAACTGAATATAAAAATAATTTTAATGATAACATTCACAATGTTCATAAAATCTATTCAAGTCAGGCAACAAATATTTACAATGTTAATATTTATAAATCAGCGTACAAATGTAAATGCATTCATGTATAATTTTTTTTGAGTACTTAACAACATTAGGTAATTTAAGTCCTCAATGGAAAGGATTACAGCTGTAAAACTGCGATCTTATTGTTTATTGTATTTATGTCTTAAAAGCATTTAATTTCTAGTCTTGGAATTTTAATAAGCATATCCTATTGATTTATTCGCCTCTGGCTTGTTAATTATCACCAAAAGCTCTAAACAAATGCTTAAAGCTTTAATGACATTTTGTATTTATTATCAGTTTAATATGTGGTGGTTAGTGACTATTAATCGATAATTATACCGAAATCGTGAGGTCTCACATCTCACGATTTCGTAATAATTATCAGTTTAATGTTATCGATTATATAATGCAGTTTTGTTTCACTTTTTATTGAGTGCAAAAAATAATTTAAAGTGAGAATATACTGAAGTGAATTGTATTTTTGTAATAGAAAGATTTTTATGGAATGTTGGAATTCAATTGAAACTAATATGTGTGCCTTTTATTTATTAATTTTTAATTGGGATGTTATTAAAAAATAAATAACAATTTAATATTTTAATTACCTTGTTTTTTGAACCAGTGAAATAATTGAAAAGAATCTTAATGTAATTCATATCAATACGCAATTTCGATTGGGGATGTCAGTTACAAAATGTTCACTTTTGTAATAATCGCTTAGTCTAATGATAAATAATTAAATTTAATTCTGTTGTCAAATTTTGCCCAGTTAATACAAGGTTTTCTCAGTTGTTTCTTATGTAGTCAACACATGTGGAGTGTTATATTTTCAGATGTGAAGTTTATTTTTATACTATATTATGTTGTTCATTTAATTTATTTCCATTTTCCATATGCAAAATTTATTTAAAACAGTATGTTATTAAGTCCTAACTTTTCTACAAAATGTTTAGATTATTTAATATTTCTAAAGTGCTATAGAGACAGTCTTACATTAAACTTTTATAACGAATGTAGGGCATAATTTATTTGGTAAGAATAAATGATTTGGGTTTTTTTTTGTTAAATTTATTTATTATAGATACATAAAATAAGAATAAAAACTGTCCCTCTATTTATTAATAAATATTTTATTTTATAGTCAAAAAATACACATGATTCTTTTTTGTTTGCTTTTAATTAGCTTAAATAATTTACACGGATGATAAATTAATTTCCAAAACGTTCAAATCAGTGGTGTGTGTGCAATAACAATGGAGCCGTACCTCGTCCGGGCATCAAAGAGAAACGATTTAGAAAGTGTAGAGAAGTTTCTTGCACAGCTGTGTGAAAAAACGATTTCAGTTCTTGATTTTATAGAAGTGATCAAGCGAATAAAACCTTTGCTAGGTATCATCCTTATATGGCTAAAAAAGTTGTAACAATCTTTACAGAATTTGTTTCAGATGTATTTGGGGTATCTTTCAAATCCTTAAGCTATGAATTAGTGCGAAGTATTGAAGTGGGTAGTTAAATAAAATCCCTACTGAGATTAAAAAGTATAAATAGTCCATTTTAGGTAGTGCAATCAAGATACAATACCAACGAATGTGAGGACTTGAAACATTTCTGTTATCTTGATGTTACAGCAGATGATGCAAAGGTTTCTGAAGCTATAATGTGGATTTACCGGTAAAGAGTTTGGACAAGTTACGATATTCTGAACTGATGAAAATTCTTTCAGATGCCTATGTTGCTTTAGACTTACATTCTGCTTTATACTAAATGCAAGAAAAAAGAGCGATTGTGTAGTCCCTTCTGCTCGTTACGGTGAATGCATTGAAAGTCTGACACCTCTGCTTAGACAGGCGTATATGCACCATTTTCGTATCTACCATTCATGGTTTGATCAGCAAATATTCAAGGTGTGCACCATTCTTGCACTAGTCTTGATCAGTTTAATATATTCAACCATTTTTCAGACACTCTCTAAACACTGTCCATCACCTGTGAAAGTGGTACAAGCTTTGCAGTTTGGGAAAAAAGAAAAAGAAGAGACCACCTTTGCCAGAATAGCAAGTTTTGAAATGATCCTTGGAAAATTTTTATCTCAGTTGAATGATTTGCTCAATTTAGAATGATTACTGAAAAAAAACTGCATTGAAATATAAAAACAACTTTAGGAATAATATTTCCAAAATTAATAAACAATCCATATGATTCTTTTTTTAAATGCTAATGCGCTCTTAACATATTTTATATGATAAATCTATCATTTAATAAGCTGAACAGACTCGACTGCAGTTATAAAATGGAGAAAATCCACAAATTCTAAAAAAAACTCAAAACTATCTCCCAAAAACATAGATAGTACCTATTCTGGAATTTGAATTTACTTGCAGAAAAATGCCCAAATGAAGTAACTGAGAAATTTTTACCACTTGTAACAAAATTTTATGCAACAAACTTACATTTAAAATTGTATGTACAGGGACCTTTTCAAAAGAGTCCAGCATGTATGTGACAAAATTGAATATGGGCTTCTTTGGTGCATGCCCCTAGTCTGAATCTGGATTGGGAGTAACACAAAAAATTTTGCTATTCAAAATAGCATATAATTCTGTGGTTTATGTTTTCTCATAAGTCTCTGATAATGTCAGCAGTAATGAAATATTAGCCTATAGTTTTGTTTCTCTTTTTGTAGACAGGTATATCGTAGGTACTTTTATACATTCTTGGTTCGCTTTAATGCTTCTATGAGGCTTCTTATGAAAGCATTTATTAGTTTAAATGTTTAATACAATCATAAAAATATTTTCATGATTTATTTACAATTTTTTACATTATTTATTTCCAGCATGGATCTTGAATCAGTGAGCAGTTTTTTAAAAAGGTTTCCAAACAATCGATTTTCTTGAAAACAGTTAAGATGTAGGATAGAAGAGTAAAAATTTAAAATGACTTTTTCTCTGCTTTGAATTAATTGTTTTACATGTGTCCTCGGTATTGGAGAACGACCAGCTCTAATCCGACATCTGTAAAGACTGTAACGTTCTAATAATCAACATTAATAAAACGTTGTAAATATGCTTAACTCAGTGTAAATCGATAATCGATCGGAGGAATTCGAAAAGTTCGTTACTCCACCCGTTCAACCTGTGAAGTGGGAAAGTTCAGTTCGGCCGTTGCGAACGAGCGAATGTCTGGACCTGTTTTGGGCTGGAGCCGCTTTTTCTGTTTTTCCTTTTCGGATCCATAATCCCTTTTAAGCCTCATTCTCCGATAAAGTGTTCACTATGGATTTCTCTGATGTAAGTCGGCTGTTATCAATTATATACTTGTAAATATGTTGAATTTGTGCAAAATCTGTGGAGCTTCAGTCACATACATCTGTGACTCTTGATCCTGACATAACACTTTTTCATTTTGGCTTTGAACCTCAGGGGCCTGACCAATTTTCCGAAACACACACTATCGATTTGCACTTTGGAAAAATAATACTACATAAACATTTAATTGCTATTTTTCATTCTTAAAAAGTGCTGAAAGGCAGATTAAAATCTCTTCTGTCTGTAAAATGATTGTTGGTTCTACGCCTTCCAGGCCTCAGAGATCTACACAGGTCTATTGTTGAAATTTGTCCAATTAAATGGAACAATCACTATTTTCCATTATAGGAACATTCTGAAGATTTATGATAACAATAATACCAAATGGGACTTTTATTGCTTGTTCTAATCATAACACCTTTGTTGGCTCTAGGCCTCGGATATCTTCACAATTTTACTGTTGAAATTGTTGGCCAATTTAACCACTATTTTCCATAACTGGAACATTCTGAAGACTTATTCATAATTTATAACAGTAATGCCAAATGGAACTTTTATTATTTGTTATATTTCACTTATAATCTTCATGAAAAGGCAGATCAAAATCTTATTTCTGACCACAACACTTTTGTTGGATATACGCCTCAGATATCTACACAATTTTATTGTTGAAATTTGCACAATTTTAATGGAACAACCATTGTTTTCTATTAGAATAACAATAAGGCCAAATAAGAACTTTTAGTACCTGTTATTTTTTATTTGGGAAGGTGAATCAAAATCATTTATTTTGACTGAAACATGTTTCAGTGTTGACAATTGGTGTGTTTGTCAGATAATCTATTATTTGGAAACTTTTGCACAAAAAAAAGCTTACAGATCTGAGAACCAAGTAAAAAATGAGCCTTGAAAATATTATTTGTATGAATTTGTTAAACATTTAAAATATTTATTAAATGCTTGTTACAATATACTTCATAGCAGCATCATAGCAAACCTATTGAATAAAAATTGTCTAAAAGTAGCTATAGTTATACCTCTCAACAAAAGTCGCAATTAATTACGGTTTTTAGTTGCGATGAAAAAAAGTTAATAGCATGAGAGGGATTCGAACCCACAACCTTCGTCTAGATACGCCGCTGCGCTATCACCTGAGCTATCATGACCTCGGACGTCAACTCCCCATCTCAACCTCACCTTACGAATTTTCCCTCCTTTTGCCATATTTCTCTACAAAAATATAGGCCAGTATTTCATTACTGTCAATATTTTTGAAGGTTTATGAGGAAACAAACCACAGAACTATATAGTAGATGATGGGTTTTGGTCTACGAGTTGGTGAACTCATGTTGAACAAATGTTGAAACAATGAAAATATTATTTTTATGATTTTATTAAATTACTATTTATTATATACTTTATTTTTTAATTTTTTATATTTATATATAGGTTTTTTAAAATTATGTATTATATACTTATGTTTATACTATTACTATTCATTGGATGCTAGTTGTAAAAAACATCGTAAAAGCATTAACATGAGCCAAGATCGTCTAAAAGTAAATATTAAAACCTTTTCATTTGTAAAGATTAGACCAATTTAATGGTAAAACCACTGCTGTTTATTGGAACCTTCTGAAAATGCATTCACAATTTAGTATAACGATAATTTCAAACAAAATTTTCATTACTTATTATAACTAATTTCGGACTCCTCTCCATCCCCTAGCCCTGCTCAGACTTGGAGTGAATAGAAAAATTCTACCTTCTTCTTGAGCTGAATTGCAAAGGGGACTGACCAATCTGCAATTTTTGATTAATGGAAGGTTTTGTAATTAATAAATATTTGCTTCCTTATTCATTATGTATGATTTCTTAATTGTTTTCTGTTTCTTTCATTTGAGTTGTTTGTGTCAAACTCATTGTTAATTATTTGTCTTTTGAGTTCATTCATTCATTCAAACCTCTGGGTTATGGACCTAGTACACTTCCACATTAAGTGAAATAACTTACTTTTTCATTGTTAAATCAGTTGCAAAAATATCAATATACATGTTTGCATTTACAGTGGTATTTTATTATTAGATTTGTTTGTGTTTTCTGCGGGGTGATGACCTTGAAATTTAATTGCTAATGATCTTCTTGTCTGCATTCACTATTTTGGCCTATTCAGATGTGATGTTATTGTAGTTATTTAAAAACAAATACTGGCCTGTTATCTTTTTATCCCACATATTTACAAAATAGTTCATTGTAGTAATTTATCGTCTAAATTTATTAAACTGAACTTTAAACTCTGTCCCTCTATTTATGTTCAAAGTTTGTGTGCTTTAGTAACCAATATCTTGACAGCTTTTAGTTGAAAATGAAGTACGATGTTTTTAGGAAAGACATGCTATTTTGTCATTAGTTTTGTCTATATTTTAATTTTATTTTGTAAGAGTATTTGAATTTGGAATGATCAAATTGAATTCTAACAATCAGACTTCGGATTCTATGTTAATTTCTTTGCACTTTTACACTTTTTTTATTTTTTATGCAGAGGCTAATTGCTCGTTCAGAGCTGAAAAGGGCAGAACTGAAAAAACATATGGAAGAAGAATTGACAGACTCTGAAAATGATCAGTTTAAAGCCGTGATTTCAAGTAAGAAATGTTAAATTGTTCATATTTAATTATTTACTAATAAAACATTCAAAACAGCAAGACACGAGATTGTTGTGAAAAGGAATAAAAAACAAACTGAGGAGGATAAGGAAAATTCTTCCAATGGAGGACACTTAAGTAAAGTGACTAATGAAAGATTGCAGAAACTCAGCTCACTTTATTCTGGTAAATTTCAGTTCAGATGGCTTCTTTTATTTGTCATATTATGAATTTAAGTGTTAAACAAAAAACATTGGTTCAGATCAATCTCCAGGACCATCCTCACCCATCCACAAACCCCATGTTCGATTTTCACCGTCCCATGAGGAAAGCTGCAGCGATGGAAAGCCCCGCGGTAAGGATCGTTTAGCAGAAGCAAGAGCACAGAGGCTTGCTGCCCTCGCCAAAGTGATTAACAATTGGGAAGACCAGTCAGACAAAAAAGTCAATTTTAAGTCAAAAGATCCGGTATTTAATATTCACTATTAAAAAAATATATCTGTATTTATATGTTATGTTTGTATTTATGTTTAATGTGTTTCACCAAAGGTAGAATTGTGTTAAACTAACCAATATGTGTTGCATGAATTGTGATATTTTCCCAGGAAACAAAAACCATACCTGTCCTGAAAGATGCTCAACCATTACAATCCCAAAAATTTTTGAGGCCATCGGTGGATAAGATATGTAATAATTATTTAAAAACATCCCCATCAAATAGCCCTTTGCCTCAGAAAAACATGGGTTGGGACAATAAAATCATTCAATCTTTGGTGTGTATTTGTCTAGTGTTGTTGTGTTTTAGTTAGAGCAACTTGTCTCATTTTAGATCAGAATAAACACATGTTTCCATTTTACAGGAAGCCCAAGGCTACCAACGATGTGATTCACAACAGCATTTAATATATGATTATAAATCTCCAAATACAAGCCCGGTAAAATGTAGCACTAACGAAAGAAATACAAAACACCAAACTCCAGAAGTAACGACTTCACCAGTTAAAGAGAAAAGCCCTCCGAAAAGGTAAGAAAATATTAGACAGATTTATGTGTTTTTTGTAAATAGCAAAACTTTTTAGATTTATATCTCCAAAAAAGAATGGCCCTGCAGTCATGGAGCTAGCAGCCAAATATTCAACTTCTCCTAATAAAACTGTTAAAGACCCAACAGAACTGAGCATAATGGAACGGTAATTATGCGATAAAATATTTTTCTTAAAATAGTGTTAATTATGGAAATATATTTATAGAAAGGCGCTTTTTGAAAAAAATAAAGGAGATGTCATTTTGCCAAAAGTCCCTTTTGGCACACCAGTACCAGCGAAAATATTAGCATCATCTGAATCAGGTCCAAAACACACTTCATCAAAATTTAATCAAGTTCAGGGTATGCAAATTTCTCAGTCATTTTAAACCACAAAAGATCTTTTTATCGTTTCAATGTTTAAAATCTAAATGTTAAATTATACCTCCTAGCCTCGCAAGCTACCCAAAATGTAAAAGTTCCGGGAAAGCTTAACTGGAATAAAATAGCGCCTTTGCCGACTGATAGGCCCAGGGACATGGTTACAGAGTCGATTTTGGAACGACAACAGGAGATAGAAGAACTTAAAAACCGTTGGGAGAAGAAGAAAGCTGGATTGCCAGGCTTAGACCCCTCGACTACCAAAACAAATGTAACATAGTGTGAAGACTATATGAATGTTATGTTGTGGCAGGCCCGCTAACAATGTCTTTGTATAGGTGGAAGAAAATAACCATATACCCAAACCACCCCCAATGCCCCCACTGGAGTCCTATTCTGGTAAAAGGATTTGGGCCCACACTGTTTCAAATGTATGTTTGTGTAACAATATTTTTTTCTATTTTAAAAAGGATTTTTGGTATATTCGTTTGCATGGCATTAAAATAAATTAAAAAACTAACAGCTTTTTTGGTTTCAACAGTTTTTATTTATTTATAATTTTCATTGATAACACTTATTTATAAATTAAACCATTGGCATAAGGTCCCTAATTTATTTTTGATTTGTACAGGAGGAAGGAAACACACTTTGCATCCCCAAACCACCTCCTATGCCTCCTCCTCTTTTTTCCCCTTGCAGAACTTTGAGATGGGCTTTCTCTCGAAGCATGACCATGGTAAAGCCACTTTTAATGCTTATAGTATTCACACGACTCGCTTTTGCTTATGCACTGTTTCTTTTTAAACTATCTTTAGTCTATAAGTTTATCTCCAAAATTAAAAAAACTTTTTTTTCCAACGGCAGTAATATGACAGTAAACATTAAATTTTCATACATAGTTAACTGATCTAATGCCATTGTAGATATTTCTAGAATATTTTCAGCTCTCAAAATTATGATTTAAGACCGCGTATCCACAACGACCTATTTTGTAATTTTGATAGATAGTTTCTTGACCATTAAGAGAATTCTGAGTACTTTATGCTACTTAACAAATTTCTTGAGGCATTATTTAGCCCTTTGTCCTGTTTATTTTGGATAGAAATCTGTTTCTTCCTTAGAGGCCAGGCAGGCCCCGAAGGAATTTCACCTCTTTCAGACGAGGCAGGGATTGGTTGGCTCAACTGAATCATTAACTGTCGTGTGAAGATTTTTCTTGGCAAATTGTGGAATCAATTTCTTTTCCCACCCTAGATCAGAATGATGTTGAAAGCTGAGTGAGAAGGAAGAAGAGAAGCATAAAAAGGAGAAAACCCAAAGAAAATTGCAAATTCAACCATTGTTATAAAATCGGGAAAAGGGCGCTTTCTCACAACTATTGCTGTACCTCTTCCCTCCAATCTTCAGGCATTTGATTTTATGAATATACTCGTTTCTTCATGTCCCATATCACAGGACTAATACTAATGTTTTCAAAGAACTGTTCAACATGAAAACTTTCAATGGCAACGCTTTCTAGGGTGAACTCAGTTGACTCAACTATCGAATGGTGAGAATAATGAATGCTGAATTGAGTCAACCAATGGAGACTAGAATGTAAGCGGCATTGCTGGCACCCCGCCTAGGGCATGAGTTGACAGTATATGAAGGGGTTTGGGCGATTCCCAATCATTTGCAACATGTTTTCATGGATAAATGTACATCTAGCATTTCATTTTGTAAACAGCATTTTTTGAAAATCAGTTTTTTTTTTTTTTTTTTTTAAATTGCATACATAGGATATCTGAAAATACCAAGAACGTTGGGTAATCAGAACTCACGAATAGCTTCTAATCATGGTAAAATGTACTAAGAAAAAGCAAGCTCACTGGAGTATTTATTCTTCCACTTTCTGTCAGGCTTCCTTTTTCCTTCTTTGTCTTCTTCCTCTTACGATAGAGATATCATTCCTCACTATTTTTTAAATTACTGAGTAATTATTTGATAAAACTGTTATGTAAATATCTTTGATTTTAATTTATTTTTTATATTTGGTATGATGGTCCGTCTCTATCCTGGCTGTTTTGTGTTTTTAAAGTGTGAACTCTAGTCTGCAGACCAAAAAGCCACAGATTATTAATTTGTATTGAGTCGTTTCTGGTTGTTTTGGCCTGCTGGGCAGATGATGAGAAGCAAAGCACAAGGGTTTTCTCCAATTTTTAATTGTCTTTTTCTCATTTTAGCCAGGGCGCATAGTATGAACAATGTTTTTGTGGAGTTTCTGAGGGCAATGGTGGCTTAATGGACTCCCATCCCAAAAAATACGGGATTAAACAAACCAATTTGATCATAAGCAACCAAACCATAGGTTCATCATGAAGAAATTTCTTCTTTCAGTCAATGTTAAAAAATCTGTTATTTTTTGTTTTGCCCCATTTTTTACTTTTGTCTATAATTACTACATATACCTGGAGGTTTTTTAAATTTTCATTTCTTTTACACCCAGAGTTGTGTGCGGAATTGTTGGCCTCATAAAACCATAAAATGCCGAGATCAATGAGATTTGTTTATTACAAATGCACTTGGCTGGTACCATAGGTGCAGAGGTGCTAAGAACTTAGAATCATACTTTATTATTTGGACCCTCTTTGTCACAAGATTGACCACTTTATTAAGCCCACTCTTGTCAGTCGTGTGAAATGTGTGTTTTGAAGCAGTCTCCTTGTTTCAACTAAGAGCGCTAACTAACTCAATTGGTGGCAATAACCTGTGTGCAATGTTTGGGTAAGGTGACGAGTGACGACTTAGCTGACTCAAGCGGAAATCTGAGCTCTACTTTACTGTAGTCCCACAGTTACAGCTTGGAATAGGCAGAATTTGTTTGACTGAAATGATTTTATAAATTTATTGAAAATCCATTCAAAATTTAGTGTTCAAATTCGACATGTCAAATTTACATTGATGAAACCTTTTTTTAGAAAAAATTTAAAATAGTCAAGTGGTATCTTATAGATTTATAAATATGGTCAGTTCAACCTGAGTTAATCCAACCATCACCAAATTTGTAAAACAGAATTAATGCTTTTAGGCAGAAAGTGTACATAATTAAAATATATTTTTTATAATACTGTCATTGAAATGAGTAATTAAACAAAAACAAATTTGCGTCAACAATGGTTAAATAGTACATAGGCACATTTTCTTACAATTCAGTATAAACTTTTCTTTGCCACTATAAATTTTGTAGAATTTTATTTATTATTACATTTATTACTTGTGCATTAGAATGATGATGATAGTCCCACAACACCACATAAGCCTCAGCAGTGTTCTTCTCCAAAGAGGATTCGTATGGGCACCCTTAGTCCGGTGAGAGGATTGGTACAGGATGAAGTTGTTTCTCCGATTGAGAGAAGAAAGTCGTATACTCGCAGCCCAAGGAAATCTGATGGTGAATATATTAACCAGATTAAAACAAGACAGTATTTTATATTTTATTTGTTCAAGGCTACGTCGGGCTTAATGAAATCAAACCTATTCGAATTTCGCCGCCCAAACCCGGACGTCTCTACCCTAGTGTGTCTGACATTGAGACTGAGTCTGACGCTTTAGATTCAGAGCATGACACTCAGTATTCAGAACATAATACCGAGTACTCAGATGGGTAAGAATAAAAATTTAGTTTGATTTTCAAATTTTGAAACAACCCATAATCATATTTTTTTTAAAGAAATAGTTCAGGATCAGGAGAGACAAGTATATCTCTTGGGCAAGCGATCATAGAAGCTTCCAGGATTTCCAAAACCAGCTTTAAAGTTTGTTCCCTCTCATATTTGTTTTTTCTTTTGACTGTTAATAATTGTTCATTTTGTTAATGTAGAGAGCGTCAAATTTTTCAAACAATTCAAATACTATGACAGACTCGCTGTCCGAACAGGAATCTAAGGTCATGCATGAAATGGATGATTTCTTGGACGAGGCTCTTGGAGGTGCGTCACCCCCTAAAAGATCAAAGGAAAGTTTTACTTCAGAGGTCAGTAATTTATAATATAAATTATTTCTGTTTTTATTTAAACTTTCGTACTTATTAATTTATGGGATTCCAGACTGAACCAAGTTTATCATCACATCCATCTAGTTCAACAATGAGTGACAGTTTCAAATTTTTTAACGATGAAAGCAATAAGAAACCACCTACTCTAGTGCACACTGTGTCAATGTATAGAAAACAAGGGACACTGGTAATATTTTACAAATTTATAAATATGCATCTATTTAAACTTTTTCTGTTCACTAGGCCACACCTGTAAAAAAGGAAGTAAGAGTTCATGAAGATGTTAGAACCTGGGACCAACCAAAAGAAGAAATTCCTGAAGAAGTAAAGGTCAAAGAGAGAGTAAAGGAGTTGGAAAATGAAGTAAGCTTGTTTGAAATATTCAGGGATAAACCATTGAAAAAATTGTACATGAATTTTATTTATAGATGGTGAAACAAACTACAATCATTTCTCAAGCGTCACAGGCTTTGAACCTCTGCCATTCGAGAATAGAATTTACTGGATCTCCAGAACAAGTGGAAGCGGAACGATTACTCCTTCTTGCTAGTAAGAATGGGTTTAATAAATAATAAATTACATCTAATAAATGTTCAACTTCGAAAGATATAATAAATATGTATGTAGGTTTTTGGTTTTGTTAAATTTCAGCTTTATAAAAGTGATATTTTATTATCTGCTAAAGAAGCTGTTAAGAAAGGAGTTTGGATTCCAAAGTCAGCCTATTGAGTGAGCTGGTGCAAAAATAAAGCAGATTTGGAAAAGACAAAACTATTTTTATAAAGAAAATTTATTCAAAATATTTTTCATCAACATCTAGACATTTTTTCTAACATGTAGTAAGCAAGCACTTTTATTCCACTGACAAAAATTTTTATTTCATTTCACAAAAGTTTTGGAAGGTTTTTCGGCTTCACCTTGCTCTTTAAAAATTTTATCCTCTAAGATCAAAATGCCTAAAAGAGTGGAAATATGAAGGGTGTGGTAATGTGGGTGGGCCTCATAAGTTTGGCGTTGTGGCCTGTGAAGCACTAAGCTCTTCCAAAATTTCCCAGGTTGACTTTTGTTCAGTCAACATTTTGTCTACAATGAAAGGCCTGTGGACCTTCCCTGTTGTCAAGATTGGAATCTCTGAAACCATCATTGCACATACCAGCAGTACAAATTATGACGACAGTACAATTTACTTTGGACACTCAAGTTCGAACTGGTGACCAATACATGTGCTACTCTATTTCAAACTAGAATGATGGATTTAAGCGTTACATGCTTATTTATTGTAATCTCAAACAATGTAGACGCATCAGCATAAAAGCCTTTGTAGATATTGCCATAAAGAAGAAGCAACAGAACCTCAGCTGGTGCAAAGATCTATGCTGGCTGAGGTTCCTACTCTTCAGGGAGGAAAAGCCAAGGCCTGAAGGATACCCAGATTCCCTTAACAAAGCTTGGGATCTGATAAATATCCTTCAGCTCAATGAAAAGCTCTAGATAATAATGGGGATTAAATATATTGGGTCACTGTTGTCATAGTGCATGATGTTTTAATAACAAGGCTGACTGCTTTTAACCTAAATCATAAGAAAGAGAAAATGCATGAATGTCTATGTACATATGTACATTCTTTTGAATATTTGTTTTTTCTTAATGTGTTAAATTATAGTATACAAAATGTATCAAATTTTTTAGCATCTAGAAGGGTTGCAGCAATGCATGAAATAGAAAGGTTGAAAGTTGAGAAGAAACTAAAACCTGGACCTCCTCCTCAAGATCACGAGAGGGGTGATCTTACAATTGAACAGTTGACTCTGCCAATAAAGCCAGTACCTTGTAAGTCGATTTTTTATTTTTCTGACAATTTAAAAAAAAAAAAAAAAACTAACGTCCTGTTTGTAACAGGCTCGATGGAAAAAGTTGACAATTTCGTCTGTCTGGCGACATGCGGAGCGACTGTTCTGGCTACTCAGGCATTACCCGCAAGCAGGCGAGAGAACAGGATTTTATTTACAAAACCGTTGAAATTCGAGAAGTTATTCCCAGATTTTACCATAACTCTGGAAGTCTACAGGCTCAGCACTGAGTCCTCATCGGACTTCATCCCTCATGAAGTGAAATATGGTATTGACAGGAAGAAAGATAAATTGAGATTGACTCCGCAAAAGAAATCAAATAAGACGCAAAGAGTTGTCGAAAGCCCTGGTGGACCAAATGCTGTTAGATCTCCAGCATTCCAGTTGGTCGGTTTTGCCGTATTTTCCCTAAGAGAAATAAACAGGACAAAATTTTCCTTAAGTAAGGTAAAGCGATATTTATATTTTCAATTGATTTGACACAAACTTCATGTTTAGTTTTATTACACTTACAAGAATTCAAAATATTCTAATTTTTTCTTTTACAATTGTGAAATACATAAAATTAGTAATATAAAAAGTACACTAAATTCCTGTAATGTTTTATGTGTGATTATCGATTTAGGTTCCATATGGAGCGCCTATAGATGGAAGTCTGGAGGTGAAAATGACAACACAACTCAAAACCGATCTTGTCTATAAAGGATTTCTAACTCTATTTGAAGAAATTTCCGGTTTCGGCGCCTGGAGACGACGTTGGGGTGTGCTTTCCGGCACGATAATATCCTTATGGGCATACCCAGAGCATGAAAATGAAAAAGTATATTTTAAAAATTTTACACCAATTATCTATTCCTTATTTAATTTTTTTCCCTTGGCAGATACCGATTGACACAATTGATCTTTCACAATGTCTAAAACGGGAAGTCGGCCTTGTCAGTCGTGACGTTTGTGCAAGGCCTCACACTTTCGTATTGGAAAACATCGGTGGCACAAGGTAACTTTATCTATATTTTTAATATTATATTTCGCTAATTGTTTGCCACTTTTAGGCATTTGGTATCAGCGGACAGTATCGAAGACAGGATTGGTTGGTGCAAAGCGATCAACAAATCGTTGTACCTTCTCTCAGCTTGGGGAAATCAAACCAAGCCTTGAATTTAAACCTGATTTATTTACCATGTACATTTGCTATTTTAAATGTTATTATATAATATTAATATATTAATCCTTTATATAGTTTTTATATTGTGTGATTTTATATAAATGTATTTTAATTAATTGCTGTAATCACTTTAGCTCGAAAGAATAAAAAATGATATGTACAAACAAATACAATTGCATCAAGACGAACATGTGTAACATGATGTATGTAATTTTTTTTCCTCAACTTTATTGAACAAATTTTAACAAGTCAATCGTCCATCTTTTGTCTTAATTTTGGTCTGGAAAGAGATGCAGTAAGAGCTTTGACAATTTTTCAGAGGAGAGGTTGAAAGAATTGTTGGCTTTAATATTGAAGTGCTTCGTTGAAACCCACTGTTCCACTCAGTTTGTCCAAATTGGTCAGTAACATCTTGTACACAGTTGTGCTTTGATGCAAATGTAAAATATTAAATGCTCTTTTCAAAGAAGATAGTTACAACAACTAAATGCTCAATAAAAATTAATGACCGTTAATGGATAACTTTTCAGATATCGTGAGATGCGGTCTGGTGACAGATATCTGAATAATAAAAACTAATTAATGATTTTTAAAGTTTGTAAATGAATTAGTATAATTATTAGCCAAAAAGAACAATTGTGGGCAAATAGAAGTTAAAGACCAAGAGCAATGCTGGGATTTGAACCCTAGACTACTAGGTGACTAAAGCGAGATCATAATTTTATTTGTACTGCAGCAATTAAATTGTTCCACCTAGTTTTTAAATTTTTGATAATTAAAATAATCTTGAATTAATATTGTAGAAGACTCCAAAGAATAGTATGCAAGAGAGGTAATTGGAAAAATAAAAAAATTGAACTTGGAGCTCTTCTGTGAAAAAGATGAGAAACGGTCCAGGTATGGACAAGGGACTACAATATAGTTAAGACTACAATACTATATACTAAGACTAAGACTACAATATAGTTCTCCTTTCCACAAACTCTTTCTAGGCAAATTAGCCATATAAACATGTATACACGTAATAAATAACAAAAACCTCCAGGGTACAACAATAATAATACTTCAAAGATAGTCAGGTAGCTGAGAATTCTAAGCCTAAAGTTTCTCCAAATCAACTCAAAAATTGTTTGGAACAGCCTCAATACTCTAAAATATAGGATCTGCAGTCTAACACCTAAAAGGAAAACATCAATAGAAATCATTTGACACTTATTAGAGCAGTTTAAACTCAAAAAAGTAGTTTTTTTTAATCAAAAACTCAACAAACCATGCTTTTACTGCTGGAGGGAATCCAGCATCTGGCCTCTAGATGGCAATTGATCTATCAACCTGTCTTCCAACACTTTTTTAAAACTTTTATATTTGTACTTTTCTAGTAAATACTGCAGGTTTCTCCCTTCAGGAAAATGTTCTGTTGAATCAGTAGTTTTGACAATAAAAAAATT
The DNA here is from genome assembly GCA_039619505.1 of Cimex hemipterus. Lineage (NCBI taxonomy): Eukaryota > Metazoa > Arthropoda > Insecta > Hemiptera > Cimicidae > Cimex > Cimex hemipterus. The sequence continues at coordinate 6,875,803 of CM077108.1, forward strand.
TGGAATAACAGTTGAAAAGGAGGAAGAAATGTTTAATTGAGGAAATCACATGAGAACCCATCCCAAACCCTGCTTCTTCCCATCTCTACAGAGCACGGCAAAATAAGGAAAACATTAATCCAAATCATTTGGTACTTAGTACAGTAGTTAAATAATAATTAAAAAAAACGTTATGAGTTGAAAAGATTATTAGTCAAATATCCATGTTTTTATCACTGTACGAAATCTAGCAACTGACCTTTAGATGGCAATTGAGCTGAGATCAACCCGTCGGCAAAAACTTTTTAAAATTTTGATACTTGTACTTTTCAAATAAATACTGCAGGTTTCTCCCCACAGGAAAGCGTCCTTTGAATCAGACGTTTTGGTTTAAAAAACTTTGGAATAATAGTTAAAGAGGACGAAGCAAGTTTTGATCAAAGTATGTGAGCACTTTCTCCTTCCCATCTCTTTGGAGCAATGGCAAAATAAGGAAAATATTAAAACAGATTATTTGGTACTTAGTAAAGCAATGTAAACACAAAAAAAGAAAAATTATTAGTCAAAATCCTTTTTTTTTTACCGTTGGAGGGAATCTTCATGCCTCTAGATGGCCACCATTGAGTACGACCATTAATCGATTTTCAGAATTTGAATTTAATTTTTTAAATTTAATAGTTTAAGTACTAATTTTGAAACATTCGGTTTAGTTTTTTGTTTGTTATTAAATAAAAAATTGTCGTTTCTTTAGAACTTGATCTTTATGTGCATCACACTACTGACATTTTTGTACATGCTCAACTAGTGGTTTTTCAAAATAATTAAAATTCCTTTCAGAATGTTGAATAAAAATGTTTGTTGAAAGTACGAAGGCTGGTTGTGGCTTACAAATAAAATGCTTCGTTTAGAAACTCTAGAATATTTTATTTTTCCTGTTATTTAAAATATAGCTTTTATCATGGAAATATATGTTGATATATCGATAGATGAGTCCATCAGAAAGCACAAATGCGCGCTCACTAAGTTCAGATTTCTGTATTCTTCCCTTCGTCAGTTCCTTTACAATCTTGCTAAGAACGATCCAAAGCTCCTGAGCTTATTCAGACTTAAATAAGCTTTGTAGAAATCCAAGATTCGCTATGCCGGGAGAGAAAGCAGTTCTCAGATACGTCAAGCTCACCGAAAAGGCCTTTGCTCCGGTCATCGGGTCTCAGAAAGCGGCCGGCTTCGATCTGAGAAGGTACGTTATTTAAAAATCGTTATAGTTATTATTTTATTTATTAGTTATCTTAGTTAATTTAAATTATATCACCTCCGTTTATAGCGCGTATGACCACGTGATTCCGGCGAGGGGCAAGGGGTTAGTCAAGACGGATCTGCAGATCGACCTACCTGAGGGCTGTTACGGCAGAATCGCCCCACGATCAGGGTTGGCCTGGAAAAATCACATAGACGTGGGAGGTAAAAAAAATTATCTGTCCATGTAAAGATGAAAACAGCATCGCAATCGTTACATCATAACGATATATCATCATTGTTTATTTACAAGAATAGAGTTGTTATGCCGTGCATCAGGACTGTGTCCTATCTGTCGTTAAGAGAGTTGATTGTGGATAAAAAGTGATAACTACATGTGGGAGTTGTGACTTGTCGATCAAGTAATATGGAATGAGATGGGGTATGGGCCTACCTAGGCTTTTAGCCCCTCGGGTCCTTGTAGCCCGCCCTGCGTAATATATAATACGGAATGAGGGTTAGAGCTGTAATTTAAGTCACAATTCTAGATGATGATGATGAAACTATGAAGCGGGGTTTGTGCTCTCCAGACACTGTGGCCTTCTGGCTTATTGTTCCTACCTAGTTCCCTAGGTCAGTGCAGTTGACTCAATCTTCTAAGAAGTATTTGGTTATTAACTGTTGTTGCTGAAATTTCATACCCTAGGTTTTTACTGTACGCTAGGTTGTGCTGTTGCTTCACATTTGAATATGATGTGAGCGACTGGTAACTCCTCCTCGTTGCGTAATGTGCAGATGGTGTGTAGATATTTTCTCAGATGCCAGTTAATAGTCCCATCACTCTAGCCCTCTCCAACTGCAGCAGTGAATTTGCCAGTCTTGGTGAAGTTGCTAAGTTTACTAGTATAAGTTTACTTTGCCTAGCGCTGCTAGATTTTCTTTGGTTTTATTTGGATCCATTCTGTGACAGAGGATTCTGTATTTGTTTTTGTTATCCCAAGTCTAGGTTCGGGTAATGGTTTGTAGATCCTCCTCTGGCCAGTGTCTTTTTTTGCTTTTTGCTTTTGCTTTTTCTTACCCAAAATTCCTTTGTGTCCTGGTACCCAAGATATCATCTGCTTGTGTTTCCTTAGGTTTTGGAGATTTGGAAGCATTCACTGACTAAATTTGATGTGTTAATGCTTTATATTAATAAAAATAGCTGCTTGCCTAGCAGATCTTACAAGGATTTTTCACCAGTGTAACTTGTTTTTAAAATGTTTTTAAATATGTATATATTTCTGCTTGAAAAACCAAATTAAAAAAACTCTATCCTTTTCCTTCATTTGTTTTGGGGTTCTCTGTATACCATATCATTGTATTTGATGCTCCCTTGAGTTCTTCCTCTCATTTGTGGTCTGTTGAAACTTTATAGGAATCAGGAAGAATTCAGGATCATATAGTCCGTCCCCATTTCTAAGATTTAATTATGGTCATTTTTTCAAGTTTTTAGTTCCTATGCAATTTGATAGTTTTTGGAGCCCGATTGAGCTTTTCTAAGCCTCCCCAGTTATTACCGTAAGCCAAAAATTTTTCACCACAATAACCTAAAGATGTACAAACATATTCTACATAAAAATCACTACCCAAAATACAATCAACAACTACAACTCGACATTAAACATCTATTGTTGCTAATAGTATTACATCAATTCTATCAAACACAGACAAACCAACATAAATGTCCATTCCATTCGTTCATGGCCTATCAGAAAAATTAAACACTTTTCTCTCTTCTTATTTATAACTTCAAAATAGACTTCAAAACCTATAAAAGTCTTCTCACTCTTTTTCCCAAAATTAAAGATTCCACATTAGTAGCAGATAAATCTGATGTAATATATAAATTCAACGTGTAGATACTTTTATTAAAATAGAATTGATATCCTGTTTTCAGCTGGAGTCATCGATGCTGATTATAGAGGGAATGTTGGTGTCGTTCTGTTCAACCACGGTTCTGAAGATTTCCATGTTAAGGAAGGCGATAGGATTGCACAACTGATCTGTGAAAAAATCTTCTACCCTTCACTTCAAGAAGTGGAGGTCAGTAAATAATAAATTAATTAAAAAAAAATTTTTTTTTATTATGTTTCATACAATTTTGGTTTATGGTTTTATATTTATGACAATGCACTGGAGATCACAGGATCTGCAAGATGTTTAATCTCCTATTATGATGTTTGAGGTGCAAAATTAATTTGAAGGGGGAATCATTTGTTAAGTTATCATTGTAATCTAATAAAATAAAATACAATTAGAAATTAGAAATATGAACACTTTCCGTCTTTCTCAAATGATGGCGGGATGTGGGTTGGTGTTTGGCTAGTATTTGAAAGTGAAAGCATTGGATCTAATGAGAATTCAGGGGGATGTAAACAAAAATAACATAGTAGGGATATCAGATAATTGGTAATATCAAAAATAACATTCTTTGAATATGCAAATCAACCTTGCTACATGGTGGTTCTTTAATAAAACCATACATTCTCGCTGCATTTACATGAAACATTTTGGTGCTTGGTGCGCTTTATCAAAGTTCCCAGTTTTTGTTTTTCATCCAGTTATATTCCTTTGGCATAAGAAAGTAAATAAGTAGCATGTATAAGGATGCATGATTAGCTTATACTTTTGATAAGTATATTGTTCTGCACTAATTTCTTTCCTAATGTTTTGACAGGCGATTAAAGAAACTGAAAGAGGCAGTGGTGGATTTGGGTCAACAGGTGTAAACTAGATTATTTAAGATTCATCTTTAACCTTGTGATTGCATTTTTTATTGATTATTATCATCCTCTTATACATTTGTACATTGATGTATTGTTCTTTGATATAAATACAAAATGGTTTTTGATTAGTATTAATTATGGCAAAAAATGTCTGACTCCTTTTTTCTTTTAAATTTTAACCTTGGTGTATCGATGTTTTGGAAAAGAAGCCCATTATGTCATGTTCGAATATAGGACAGTTAAAAAATATGAAAAATAAAACCAAAGAAGTGAAGAAGAAGGAAAGAATAAATAATTTGTTTTCATTTTTTATGTAATTATTATTTGTGGCTGCTGGGAGGGAGGTGTCCAGATTCGCATTATTATGGGAGGTGAAAGGATGTTGGCATCATCGGAATATCCAGTACCACGACACCACAGGGGAGGGCATGTTTCTGGGGTTGTCTGCTTGCTTTTCACCTGGTCATTGTGAGGGGGTTTATACACTATTCGAGGTTGGAGAGAATCAAGCATTTTTTTTTCTATAATAGTAATTTGACAACCTGAGGTACCTTCGAGAAGTAACAAAATAAGAAAATAGACGTACAAAAAAATTCAACTGATACATAACACTACAAAGGCAGAAAAAATGGCTCTTTTTGCAAGAATGCTGGGGCTTATAATAAATTTTTGGTCTAGTATTAAAAAAGTGATCCACATTCAAAGCCTCATCCCCTTGTGATTGTACTTAATTAAAATTCTCCAATTTTAATTATAAATTCATTGTAATTTTTGGTTATTTATGAACATTCTGGTCATGTTTATGCTGTTTTGCTCAGGCATGTTACGGTTAATTATATATAACTTTGCAAGGCTTATTTTGGGTGAATGTCACTGGCTCTTCAAGATCAGAGGTGATCTTTTATATCTGAATGGTGCCTCCTTTTGGATTCTGGGATATGAATGGTTAGGGGGGAAATTGTTCATTTTTTGGCTGAATGCACAATTTTGCCATAGAACCACAGTTTACACTTGAATCATTCTTTAATTACAAAAGATCAGCTTTAAGTAAAAGTAAGAATTTAATTAAATATGCTCATTACTGAACTGTGGTGGAATTCTATTTCTAATGAATCTGCTTTTCTTTAATCTTCATTGTTTTCTTTCTTTTTTCCCTTATTAGTTCTTATTTTTTCCTTCAACTGTAAAAAAAGACAGTATCACTTTATATTATCCAGCGACCTCTGGCAGATGGATTTTCTTTTTCCATTCTGTATAATACTTAGTTTTTCTTATTTAATTGTTACATACTATACAAATAATAATGTATATTATAATTCATGCTTTTTCGGCCTGTGAGGTGCATTTAATCATGTTGCCACATTGTATTGTAGGTCAGGGTTATAAGCAAGGTGAGAATGTAACAGACTACTTGATTGAAAACAATAAGTAAATTCACTTTCAAAATTAGGGAAAACATTTTGAAAAGGAGTAAAGTAATGATAAAAATATAATATAGTGCAAAAATATAGTTTATTACAATACACATACTTTAAAAAGTTGATATTGCAACCAGATAAAAGCAAAATTATATCATATACGATATAAATTAGCGTGTAATTTATTTATTTTTTTAAATTAACAGAAAGCATGACAATTTTATGATAACAAAAATAACAAGTTAAAAACTTCAATAACAAAACAAATAACAAATAAATCACTACTTTTCTAATAAAAAATTTCCTTTTATGAGGCAAAAAATAACAAGGATCCAAAGTTAAGTGATCAATTTTTGGTTTCTCAAATTGCTAATGTCAATTGGAGGGAGTATAATATTGTATTATCATTGAACAACTTGTACAGAAATATCTGGACATGTATTTATAGACTATGAATAAGCGAGTTGTACATTTAAAGGCATAATGTAGACACCTTTTAATAACACAGGTTGATAACATCTTTAACAAACAATATAATAAAACAACCTAAGCGTTTCCTTTTTATTATAAAATTGCTTGTCTCTTGTGTACAAGAAACAAACGTATATGATAGTGCAATAATTCAGTCTTTTTTTATTGCTGAGTTAAATAGCGATTTGATTACAGTCAATTGCAATTAATACAGTACAATTTGTCTGTTGTAAGGCATAGTTTATGACAAGATTTATTGAATTGGCACAAGTTAGACGGCAGATGTTTTTAATTTGAGCTTTTCTAAAATTAGGAGGAACACCTGTAGTTTATTTATTTAAAATTGAAGCTAAATACAAAAAACATTTATTAAATACAAGGGTATTATTTTGTTTTCATTAGAGTGGCTTAAGATGTGAATCAATACAATTCAGCAATTTATTAACTCAACAAAATAATCTAATTTTTTTGTGTGCAAAAATCGGGGAATTAACCGGCATACATCACATTTGTCATCAACTATTGTCCAGAACAGACACATGGCGATAGAAAAGTATTCATATATTTATGTGAACAATTAAAGCTTACATTTTTTTATATACACTGCTCCACAAAAAAAAAAAAAAAAAAAAAAAAAAAGAAAAGAAAAAGAAATGCACTTGGTTTTTTTGTTTAATGTGTAACTTTATTTTTATTTATTTTAGTGTTTTCAATTTAATGTATTTATAAAGCGTTATTTCACATTATTTTGCTACTAATTGCTTTCATTACTCTTTTGCACAAAGGTCCGTATTATGTTCATTATTTCCAAACAGATCTGTTTAGTTTTAATTACTTGAGTGAAGAGCCAAGTAGCTACTGCACTCGCATTGATTGAAGAAGGATTTAGTCAACGGTTTGGTGCGCGTGTTATTGGACTGCCTAAAACAACTGTCCAGATGTCCATCAGTTTTGGGACTGGTTCCTGTCACAAGTGGCCCGGGGATAATCAAGAACAACAGAACCTGAAACTTTTCAAAGAAGGCTTGCTGAGTTAAATAAGGCGTCAGGAGGAGGCCCATAATTGAATATTTCAATGTGCATCACTTTTTTTTTTTTTTTGTGGATCATTGTATTTTTTGTGCTATATAAGCAAGCAATTTGATGTGATTGCATTTTAATAAGTTTTTTTTTTAAGCAGTTCTAATTCTACGCATTCACCTTTCGCTTAAAGTAACGTCCAAATGGTCCCAAACCATTAACACAATAGAAGACGTCTTTTTTCTCATAGCTTTTTAAAATTATGTGTATGTGCGCGCCCACACACGTGCTTAATTAAGATTTTAATTTAAATAACAATTTCAATAAAGTAATAAAGTACATAGTGGGTAACCAACATTTTATATTCGTCAATTATTTGGCATCGCATGGACTTCTGTTTCAGAAATGATGAAACATTTGCCAAAATTCGTTTGAAATGAAATTTGGAAGCATAAAAGAGGCCAATTTTTTAAATAAATATAATGTGCTTTTAAAAATAATTTAAAATTCTATTCAACTTTGTATTAAATAAATTTATAATCTGACTAGTTTGTACAAGGAATTGAGTCATATTTCTTTAGAAATAGTAAAAACAGTTAATAAACTTCAAATAATAAATTGGCTTTTATTTGTCAAATGGAAGAATTACTGCATAATTGGCCTTTAAGTAAATTTTTAATGCAGAATCAGTGTCAATCTTAAAGGTAAGATAAATTTACTCAGTTAAATATAGACAGGAAAGTTTATAAACTGGTAAGTCCCGTGGGAGAAATTGGACTTCTCAGAAGGGATTGAATCTTGGCGAAATTAGGATTTTCCTGGTCTGCCAAGCATTTGAACAACACACTTTCGGTAGTGGTGATGAAACAGCCGATTTGCTGGAGTCTCTGGAACGATTTGATAAATTTTAAAAGATCAAATTAAAAATTCGATAAATTGAAATACCTTCAGAGCCAAAAGACGGTCCTCTTGGGTCCTGGACGTACATGAATCGGCGACCACGTGCACCTGAAGGCCAAGAGCCCTCAGCTCAGCTGCACTTTGCTCGATGGTTATGTGAGTCTGAAATAAATTTTTCCTTTTTCAAATAAATAAACGTCAATTATTTTTGTTTTCAAAATTTTGTAATGAATTTTATGCAGACAAAATTATCCTGGTTTGTTTTATTCTTGCTTGTTTTGTCTTCACAGATACCAGAATATGCAGACTGGGTTGATAAAGGCTGCAACAAAATGAACTCATTGACATTACCCTTGAAATTGTTTTGAAGAATAATTTGACAAATGTATTCTACAGTGGAATAACACTTTCTATGCAACTTGTGACAGTGACATTAATTTTATTTTACTGTTAGATGTCCCTTATTACAACATCAGTAATAGATAACACTTAGCTGAGTGTTAAGGCATTAGATTATCGGCTAGTAGATCCAGTGGTCATGGGTTCGATTCTCACTGTCACCTATGTACTTTTTTCTATACAAAAGGGTATAGCAGTGGTCACAACAAAAAGTTGACTGACTAATCAATGGAAGTTCCAGGGCAGGATTGGATCTCAGTGACCCGGTCTTGACTCTCTTTGAAATTTTTTTTGATGGAAGAACATCGGGGATTCAGTTCACTTAGTGTTGCTGCAAGCTATCAAAAATGAAGCCAGGGAGGAGTACACAATAAGCTAAAAACTGCAGTGAACAGGGGAAAAAATGTTAACCCTCAAACCGGTATAATAGTGTGAAGCGAACTACACAGTACGGTCAGGTTGGATAAGAGACTACCTCTTTTTGATGAGGTTTTTGGCACACGTAAACTCATAATAATAATTTTCATTGTATAATAACATTTATTGATATCTTACATGAATTTTTAAAAAATATTTTTTAGACAGCATTTTGCTGTCTTAATATACTAATATTACAGTTCCATCTGGAGCTGCCCACAACAAAGGTAATGAATTGTACTTGAGCATTTCTGATTGTTTCAAAGGCTGTTTCTTTGTCTTTAATGCAAACCCATCAGAGTTGAAGCATTCATCCTCATTATAGACAAAAATATTTTGAAAATCACTTTTCATGAGATCCCATCTTCCACTTCTGACAGATATGGGACAGGGACCTTTTGCCCTGACGAAAAAAAATTCAGCTAGAACTTCCTCAGAAGTGCAAAACAGTTGTTGCCAAGACATTTTCTGATCAAAACTGTGAAATAAGTAGGCCTGTACTTCAAGAGAAAACTGAAATGAGGAAAACAAATTCAATTATCCAATTGAACACTAGATGACGGACGACTGGCCAACGACCACTGACAATGAAAGAGGACAGTAAAAAGAGGTAAAATAAACCGCTAGGTCGGATCTGACCCGCCCCGTTTAAGGGTTAATAAACATACAAAGTGAACTGTGATTTTTTCATTGATGTCGCGAGAAGTTCTAGTACAGAAAATTAAATGACTAAAATAGCAAACTGTTCGTATAAATGCCTTTAATTTTTTAAGACTATGAAACTTAATTATTTAATGTTAAAAAATTGAGTACCTGTAAAGTAATGGAATCTTAGGAGAGTAATACCTCTAGACCAAATAGCACAACACAAAGGACGTTCCCTTTGCACAAAGAGTCCAATTTCTCCGTCACAGCAGGGGTGAGCATGCTCAGCTTGGTTTTCTCGTAAACACCTTCAGCATGACTTATGTCCAGTTCTGACACTGTCTTGCCCATCGTCTCCAGTTTCTGTTCGGTGACAAGCAGCGGGATGTCCAGGATCTTGGCAGCCTGGCACTATACAAAATCGTTAAGATAATAGATGAAGTATGTTTTATATCTGTGATAACTCACTAGTTTACTAGCCGACTCTACTATCTCGTTGAAGTAAACCGCCTCGGGTCGGTATTTGTCCTGGATGTCACAAAGCAGGAACACCGTCCGTTTAGGTGGCAGTAGGCCGAAATTGACTACTGTCGAGGACATGGAAATACGTTGCGGTGGGCTGTGTTCACGTGGCTCTTTTAATCCAGAACCTCTGAGCAACTGTATGTTAAAACGAAATGCGAAAAACACCTGTGGATCCTTGGAAATAGCATTGCGTAAAATCCATAACCACACAGGTCCGACTCGATTTGACACAAGTCAATGACAGTCGACACTCGACAGAGCCCCCACTCGCTGCTTTTTCTACTACTGCTGATTTATACCAAAGCAAATTAATTTTTTAAGCATGCCTGTAAATTAAATAAATACTAAAACACACACAATATACTAGGAAATATAACACCTCAGGTCTAAACATTAAGAAAAATGCTATGTGTACCGATGAATTATGCACGATTTTATTTTCACTGTGACCAATCATAAATCATATAAAAATTAGAATCGATATTTCATAAAACATATACATCACCTACATTACCTTTTTTTAAAGTAATTATTAATACGCCATTTTAAAAGTCGCGTGAAATCCCGCATTCAGAACTATTATGACGTTACTGTCATCGAGAGGGGTTATCTAAGCTCTAGCAAATTTTTAAAAACAAAACAATTTATCGGTTAGATAACTTTCATTTAATGAAATAACATCTTATCATGGTAGAAAATCAAATGACCTATTTGGCCAAGCATCTGCCGACAAAAGAGGAATGCGAGTACACATCCTGCTACTGGTAATCAATTTTCTTATGTAATAACTCATATTTTGATCATGCTCTGATACTTATGTTTCAAAGCTTTTCATTATGCTACATTGCTCCTGTAATATTCAACCGCTACACTCATTGATTCAGACAATTATTAAAATACACTACACCACAAAAAAAAAAAAAAAAAAACTGGGGCATTTTAATATTTCAGCCATATTTTTTGTTTTGCTCCTTTAAACATGATTTAATAATTGTGAAGCAAAACCGCTTAATTCCTAATTTCCTTAAAATCTCCACAACATAAATCATCAAGGGCATAATCCTCTAAAAATGATTATTCAGTATTGTCTCGGTGGCATGAAACAAAATGGTCATGAATATGCCTACAATTATCGAGCAAGTTACATCGTTGAGGATGGAAGAAATCAGTGTTACACTGCAAGAGTTTTAAAATTGCCCATAACAACGGTTGATGGGTATTCAATGATACCAGGAGTCTGCAAGGTGTACTCGGAGGCCAGGATCAGTTTGCCCAAGAGGCAGGGGACCTGTAACACCCAATTAATATTTGGAAGTTAAACCCTTCTGAATGACAGAAATTGCTTTATGTGTTCTTGTTTGCTTTGTTCCTTTTCAGTGTTACACTTGCATGCGAATATAAACTAGCAGCCCGATATAACTTGGGCGATAACTGTTAATCATTTGAATTACTCAGCTGTGAAAAGGCCATCAACTTCATGACCTACAAGCAAAAGTGTTTCTTCAAAATATTTCGCCATCAGTCTTCTCGCACTAACATTTAACTTAATAAATTCATTCTGTCTCAATATCACAAAACAAGATACTTATCATACATACAATAAAATCTATTGTCAAACATCAAAAAGTTCTGTTTCCTCCAAAAATTGGAACAAGGGACCCAAATATTTGCTGATGTGCTCAAGTAAAATTCTCATACGGGCATTCCTACACACTTTCTATATGGAACCAGGAATGGCACTGTTCAATTAAACGGTACTCATCGAGCAACTGCTCTCTACTAGATAGACACGTACGTGAGCCATTGCTTGTAAGCGTCTTTGTGTCATCCTTGCATTATTAAATGCTTATTTATATCCATGCTTATTAAAATATGGGTGTGGAAGATCCCCTACCATTCTGATCCTTTGCCACTATCAACACGTGAGAGCTTCTCAGCCCGTCCAGCCCAAGATCGTCTTTACAATTCTTACCCTGTGAGATCATTTGTTCTGACAACATCTTCAGTGGTATAGCTTTATTATTTCTAATTATATTGGTCTGTCAAACATAGGATTTTTGATATCTTCAGTGGTAGGATTTTGTGTTCTTTTACTTATTTGAGCTCTTTTTTTAAAAAACACTTATTGAAAAGACAATTATAAGAGTTTCTAATTCTGGTCTTAGAGTGATCAACTTGCAGTTAGGTCATTTTTGACACATCTAACAAAGTAACAAACCAAAACAGCTTGGATATGCAGACCAAAATGATTGGAAACAACCTACAAATTACAAATTCTGTTGATTACAGAACCAATTATCTTAGTTCTGTACACTGAGATTATGATGAATTAAGTTCTTTTTACAAATCAATCACCTCTATTCTGGAGATTTTAATCGACTTCTGTTTAAACAGATTTCTTCCTGTCTGTGGAGTGATGAACCTATAATTTGATTGCTACCGATCATCTTGGACTGCTTAACCTCATTGAACTGACATTTTGTCATGTGTTGGGTCCATGGTAGCTTAGTAATTTCCAATTATTTTGGTCTGATGGTCATAAACGCTCAACTGAAGATGGCAAAAGGTTCTGACAGACCAACCCAGCAAGGATAATTACAACTACTACTTAACCAAGCATATTTAATTTAATTTGTTTAAGTGAGGAGAATATATGGAAACTATGTGAGAGATTAAGAGATACGGGTTCAAATGTTTTCTGTGATACTTACGCAGTGTTCGTTACAAATGCTGCCAGGAAAACCCTTGTCTGGTGCCAGATGAAAGGAAACGCCAAGGATAATTTGGCAATCTGGGTAAGCTATGTAGAAATCAAATTTTTCTCTATGCACAACTGTAATTTTCACTGTGTTTACTTTAGGATTATCATGTGTTTTTAGTAGCTAAATGCTCGGAGAAATTCGTGGTTTTCGACTTTGACACCACACTCGATATACCATGCCTATTTACTGAGTACTTTCAAAAGGCTGTGAGGTTTGAAGACAATTTTCTGCCTGATTTCAAAAGGTGTGTTTCCAGCAGCTTTCATTTTATAACAATATTCTCTAATCTTTTTCTTTTGAGAAATTTCAAAACTATTTTAAAATATTATTAAAATAATGTTCAATAATTATGTTTTCTAAGTGTAATTTAATTATTTGAGAACTACAGGGTGTTTCGTGTAATACCTGCTTCGGTTTATTTGACATCGTTTGCTTCTGACAGGAGCCACATGAAGGACAAAAATGGCCAGTTTATGAGTCCACCTCCTTCGTACCCGCCTATTTTTTGTGGTGGTTTGTAGTTCTTTTTGTATGTTATTTAAAAAGGAAAAACACATACAATAAAATCTTTCTATTCTCAGATTGCAAAAACAACATTCAAGATTTTCTTTCTGTCGATCCAAACATCGGAGTAGGTGAAATTATCGATGTTCAAGGCTTTTGGAAAAAATTTACAAGTTGATTTATTATTTTATCTCTGTGTATTTAATCATTGTTTGTGATTTTACCATAGCCACTTACATTGCAACCAGTCCACTTCTTATTGGATTTTTAATTTTTCATTGAGTTTATAAATTGTTTAAGTTAAGTTTTAAGGCTTTTGAACATGTATTTTAATATTAAACAATTTATTTATAGTTTTACTTTAATTTACACCTTCCTTTTCATCTATGATTTTTTTTTAGCTTAGACATTTATTTTTATAGTGGGATTGCTTCATTAAAAGGTCGATTCTTCAAGGTGTGGTTAATGTACCAAAAGTGAACTGTCACTGAAATGTTTACAATACCAATGATTTATGAAAAACCTGTATTGTCCCTCAATTCACATAAATAAAATATAGCAATTAAAGTTATTAATTGTTACAATTAATTATGATTTTTGGTTGAGATAAAAAAGTCAATGGCATGAGCGGGATTCGAACCCACGATATTCAGCTAAATATGCTGCTGCTTTACCACCTGAGCTATCATCACTTAGATCCACTCAGACACAAACTTCCCACCTTCATGGGTTCGAATCCTGCTCGTGCCATTGACTTTTTTATCTCAACTAAAAAAACCTTAATTAATTGTCATATATTATTAATTGGTCAAGCAGACCACAAAATTAGTGAATATAATGTACGTTTTAACTATAATAAATTATGCAAATAGAGGTAAAATGGCTACTTTAATCCTATGTGCCAAGTTTAAGATTCTTCTTCTGTGTCACTCAAATATATTGGTAAAAATGTGTAGAGATTAGTGACCGTTAACGGATAATTATTCAAATATCGTGAGATGCGGTCTGGTGTGATGTAGGTATCAGAAAAACATTTTCTTTATCGTGCCAACGTTTCGATCTTTTATTGAGATCATCTTCAGGGCTCAAAGTGTTTGTCTTCTGTGTAATTGTGCCATGTCGTGTTGAGAGTGCCACTCTTACACAGAAGACAAACACTTTGAGCCCTGAAGATGATCTCAATAAAAGATCGAAACATTGGCACGATAAAGAAAATGTTTTTCTGATACCTACATCACACCAGACCGCATCTCACGATATTTGAATAAATATTGGTAAAACCTGGTCATAAATACCAAAATTGATCTAAATATAATATGTATTATACATTTCATCTATAATAATGTAAATTAAATAAATATATAGGAACATGGCTTCTTTGTCATGTTCTTTGTCCATGTACCACATAATTTTCTTGTTTACTGCTCTATTCCGTTAGCTATACTTCTTTATAAGCTCTCTCGAAATTGTCATTCATTTTTAAATCTGTTTTGTCATTAAACTATAAGTAGCACCAATTTGATCATTCCCCTGCCCAATTAATAATAATTGGCTTTTGCATCTGTTTTGAATAAAGTAGTGGGCAAAAATGAATATACTATTTTTAAGATTTCTATCCCATGTCACCCAAATATATTGGTAAAAACTGGTTATTAATACCACAATCGACCTAAATATAATGAATATTGTACATATTATCTATAACAATTTAAATTAAACAAATAGAGGCAAAATGGCTACTCCGACCATATGACACGTAAATTTGTTGTTTCCTGTTCTATTCTGTTAGCAGTACTTCTTTACAAGCTCTTATTCACTTTTATGTACATACTTTTTTCTTGGTTAATAATAGTTGGTTTTTGCCTATATTTTGATTAAAATTGTGGGAGAATATATTTGTTAAAATACAATTTACCTAAGTATAATAAATTTGGTTAAAATTGAATATATTAAGTGTGTGTGTGTATATATGATATATTTTATATGATATGTTTTATATGATATTTTATATGATATCAAACTGTAACAAAACTTATCAAAATCAAATGAATAGAGGGCAAATTATAATTTGTGACCTGACAAGATAAGAAAATTTAATTGATTTGCATACTTGTCAAGAAATTTATTGCGATAAACTAGTTATTTATGCCATGATTAATATAAATTCACTAATTTCACAGTATGCTTGATCAATTAATCAATTAATTAAAGGTTTTTAGTTGAGATAAAACTGGCATGATGGATTGAATGAGATTGAAAAATGGCAAAAAGGAGGGAATATACAAAAAGGTTGGGTTGAGTTGGAAAGTTAAATGTCCGAGTGAATTGAGGTCACGATAGCTCAAGTAGAAGAGCAACGGCGTATCTAGCCAAGGATCATGGGTTCGAATCCCACTCGTGCCATTGGCATTAATATTTATGTTAATTACTGTGTTCCTTTTTTGCAACATTTTGGAAACATAAATAAGTCCACATCCTCAAGTTTGGTATAAAATAAAAATATATTAGTTTCATATCTGAAAACAAATTGATATGTAGAGGGAATTTGGATGTAGATGATAAATGATGGCTATAAAAAATTAAATAAATAATAATATACATTTTATTTGTTCCTATTTAATACCTACATGGAAATTAAATCTGAAATTTTATATAAATTATAAACATGTTGATATGGGGTCAAACAAAAATCCTTGCCTGGTTTTGCTCAAATGAACTTAAACTGGAAAGATATTTGTTCAAGCTTGATCGTTTTTAAAATTCTAATTTGAGTATTTATATATTTTTATAGTACATCAAAATAAAACTGTACAGATCAAAAGTTTCAAGTAAATCTTTAGATTTATCCCTCTTTGATTGAAAATTGCAAGTGAGAAAAATCCAAACATCATTCCGCAAATGGCATGTTTTTCATTTCAATAGAGAAAAACATATATTTCATGTTGAAACCTCTGAATTGAGGACAAAAATTTCACTAAAGTCTATGTCCGGTAATAGTGAGATCGTCCCATTGTATAGGTATTCAAAGCTATGCAGCCTGGATGCTTTGTTCCTGCATAATGATCACCCTGTTGCTCATAATCTACATCGTAATAGATCCCACTTTGGTTCTGAAAATGTAAAAAGTTGATTCAAAATTCATACAGAAATATACATTATAGGGTGAACTTACAGCAATAGAGCCACGACTTTTGGGCCTAGGAACATGAAAGTTTCTCCCAAGGAGATCTGTCCTATCCTCCTCTTCACTGCTAGAGTCATGGCGTGTATTATGAGTTGATCCAGGTCTTAAACCCAGTCTGAAGATTAAGCAAAAATTAATTTATGTCTCAAAAATGAAAAATAAAATAATCTTGCCTTGGCAATGGCATAGGAGCCATAGGGAGAGTTCCTCCATATCCGAACATAGCTGAGGACGGCCTTGTAGCAATTCCGACGGGTTCAGGCTGAAAGTAATGAAAATTAAAAATAGATTGAATTTATCAGAAGTTAAATATCTCATAATAATAATAAATGTAGTACTTTGTAACCTACAGCATAATGGTTTGTGCTCTGGGCCATGACATCGGCAATCTGCGCCCATCTCAGTCGGTCCTCAAGTGAAACTTGATAAGGAGGGGCACCTATACCAGGTGTCTTTACAGTACTACCACCAGAAGGCATATATCCGAATACAGGAGAACCGATACCAGCCATCTTCTGCTCTTTATTCCAACGTCGGCTGTATTTTAAATAATGCATTAGATGTTTTATAAAAATTAAAAACAAAATGCATATTTTACCCATTACCAAAACTGTAACCTTTGAAACTTTATTAACTAATTAAAACTGAATTGTTTTTGTAATTAAAAAAAAGAAAAGAAAAGAAAAAAATAGAATTCAGCTAACCTCCACATACACAAGCATACCAATGTTGATAGTATTATAATAATGGCTGCGACTGAGGCGCCTATGGCAACTCCCAAAACTTCACCATCTACTTCACACTGTGATCCATAGTAGTTACCAGCACACCTTTGAAGAAAAAAAATTCTTAGAATTTTATAAACACGTAAAATAAAAGAATTGTAACAAAATTCCATACTGGCAGACAGGCTGGCCATTATTGTAGCTACAGGTTCCTCTATGATTACAATAGTCGGAGGTACAAGTTTCACACCTCCTTCCAGATTTGTGTGGATTTAAGGAAAAGTCATCTTTGTATCCTTGAGGGCATGTACACTCAAAAGAACCAAACGTATTCTTGCAACTTGCAGCAATGTGGCAATCATTGAGTTCTGGTGATCGGCATTCATCCAAATCTAAACATTCAACACTGTAATACTCATTATTTATATATTTTATTTAAAGATTGTTACCTTGAAGATGTGATACACTATTGACTGGTGTCGCCCAAAGAGGACTCGTTCCAATATTGTTGCTCCTTCTGTGGATAGCTCCGAGGAGTTGTTTCTGAATCTCCATTTTGATCTGTGGCCGTATTGTTTCCGCGTTCTCCTCAATCTGCAGTGTCATGTTGATGAAAACAGGCTTGAGTGTCGACCCAGGAATTGTGAAAACATTGTTCAACTTAGCACCCATGTATGCATCAGAAAATGGTGTCATCGACATTGCTGATTCAAGCTTAAAAAACACATAAATAAGAACTATGTAAATTTACAAACAAATATAACTTACAGCTCGAACTGCCTCGTACTCCAATTGTAGATACTCCTGGGATTCTACATCTCTCAATTTGTCATTCCAATTTAATTTATGTTCATATATTTTTTCAACCTGTATCGCAGCCACTACGGAAACGACGCGTTTACACGGCTGTCGGTGGCTATGCCTGCTGTAAGCTGGAGCACAATGGCAGGAAGAAACACCTTGTTCAGTTCTACATATTTCATGCTGGTCAGTGTCACAAGTACTCCAGTCACCGACAATGCACGTGTCAATCCTTACTGGAGGCTGCTGAGGCCGCTTATGAGGAGGTCGTTTTTGCCTATTATTAGTTTGCTGTGGCACACCCCCATACACCCTATCACATTGTCTATATAAGTGATTGCATTTTCACTTTTTTTTTTTTTTAATTTGAAATGTTTCACAGTTATTATATGTAATTGAAGTTAAAATGTAAAAAAACAACTAAAATTTTGAAAAAAATTGTCGATATTAATTACCCTGCAGTGGATTTAATAGTTTGAGCTCTTGTTGGTTTCACACTAGCTGTCTCGCTACCACCAAAAAGACTAATGTACGTTCTCTTTCCATCAATTGATACAAAATGTTGCCCTTCTTCCGCAGTTGTTATAACAGATATTTCTGCATTCCCAGCTCCAGGTATACTAACTCCTTCCAATTCAACTAATATTTAAATAAAAATAAAATAAACTATTACATATGTAATCTAGAAAAATATGTATGTACAGTTAGATATAGTCAATTACCTGGGTAAATTACTGGTTGACCGGTACTAGAAGCAGGACCATGAATGGCAGATACAGTTACATCAAATATTTCCCCTTTAACAGGGGCAGTTACAATTGGCCTTTGCTTTAACCCTGGTTTGTATTCAGGATCATCAAGAACAATGCCGGGTCTGGGTAAGTATCCGCTATGACTCGTCTCTGAATTAGATAAATAAATAAGCCACATTAATAATTATTTATTTAATAAAAGCTTATTGAAACTAGCTACATAGAATTATACGATCATGAGAAATGTTTTCGGTACTTTGCGTTAGTTCAAATTTGATCAGCATATTACTGATTAATTACATTTATTTGAAAAGTTAACCCACTAATAATGATATAAAGATCAAAAATATTAACATTGCTACATAGAATTGTGAAAAAAATTTGCTTTCATTTTACCATTGAATTTTCTTAAAATAATACAATTGACTCTCGACAATTCGATACCCAAGGGACCACAAAATAATTCAAATTATCAACAGGAAAAAAATATTAAGTGTAGATATGCATTTTTAAAGATTACTTATAAAACATCATAAAAATAATGGAAAAGTAGAAATAGATCAACTAGGAGTGAACATTGGTATGGACTATTAAAATATTTATGAAGTGGTTTTATTTCAATGTGGTATGGTGTACTTTACCTAAATGATTTTCCAAAGTGACCAGTGCTGAAAACACATTGACAAAACACTGAACACCATATATAACAACCTAGAAAAAATTCTAAAAAACTTTATGCTGCAAGGGATACTACAAGTGTATCAAAATATCCAGATTTTTTTTAGTTTACCAACGGGACCTAATGAAGAGTTGGTATTATCAGGGCTTTTCAAATAATCAAGTTTCAACTGTCAGCAATAATTAAACCAACTGTTTTCCGCTTAAAAGAAGATATTTTAAAATAATTGCTTTTAAAGAAAGAAAGTTGAAAGTAGCCAGGCAGGCATGTACAGGGAGAATAAGCAGACAGGCTATGACATTAAAGGTAAAAGGTGACAAAAATAGGTAAAAGATAGTTTAAATAAACTGTAAAAAATGAAAATGGACGAATGGCATGTTGGCTATACACGGCATTAATGAGACTTAAGACTCATGGCTCATTAATCTGGTGAACTAGAGTTCAACAAAACAATCTACCCAAAAATCACGCACTGTGCAGAGTGGCAAGCCCTTGGGAGTGGGAGAAATGGATGTAGGCCCAACAGCAAGAGTGGAGGACACTGAGAGGAGACTAACTCAGCATAACCACTCCCCCATTGCACCTTATATATATATATATATATAT
>CM077108.1:6895990-6928217 GCA_039619505.1 Cimex hemipterus
AGTTGTGTTATATATATATATATATAAATTGTAAGGCTTTCTGAGCCCGATCTTCCTTATGATTTTGCCTGCCTCTTTGCTTCCTAAAATTATGCATTCATTTTATTGCTTCTTTTTTATAATGCTGAAACAGATCCTGAATCAAACTTATTCCTGATATCGTTCTTGTAATGCAGTCCATTTTATTTTAAAGTTAAAAAAGTCCTTCACTTCTTTATATAGTGAATGATTAAACAAATCTTAACTGAATTTTCTTTATGGTTGTTTCATTATTGTAAATGTATGTTTATATTTGTTAACCTATATTAAATATTGTTTTAAAGCCTTGATGAAGAGGATGCATTCCTTGAAAGCTTGACAGAGAAACTGAGTACTTTCTTTCAAATTGGCTTTAACCCTGATTTAATGTAAAATTATATTTGCTGGAAAATGGAAAATAATTTCTAAATTCTGCAACATGTCCAATGAAATAATAATTCGTGTACGTATGAAGAAAAAGTAAAGCCACCACTTCAAAATATTCAAGTTAAAAAGAAAAACTCTACAATCAACATTTAATTGTGTGAAAATGACTTTTATTATAAATCTACCTACATAAATATAACAACACTAGTCTGATAAAGCCCTTGTCATGAGCACAAATACATAATGATTCACTTTCTGCAGGCTAATTGTTCCACTTTCTACAGGATACACATTAGTCATTCTTGTTTTGTCACCCTCATCGTTTTTTAAAACGAAATTTGGCTTAAAAAATTGTTGTATTGGAAATAAATACTTTCGTACTTTGTCTGTTTACTTTTCAATAATTTAGTTGTGCTTGAAAATGGTTAATAGATTTGTTAAGATCTTCAACTTAGGGTTGTTTTTTTTAAATATAGAAAAATATTAGTAATTATTTTAATGGGCGAAAATTACCTCTAAACGGTTTAGTTGCGATTGATGACTGGTCCCATTTTGTCTGCTTATGGACGTCTTTATGAGTAACTTCTTCGACGATGGACGATTCGATCAAAGGCGAAGAGACTGAAGTCGAAGGGAAGTCTGTGACAACTTTTTGGCCGAGATCGGCTGGTCGTGATGTCGAAACGAACTCAATTTTGGGTGTCACTACGTTTTTGTCATTCAGTTTGGACGTAGTCGAGACGGTGGTCGGTGCGTCTTCAGTCGTGGTGGTAGTGGTCGTCGTCCTTTTTGTTGTTATAGCTTCGGTCGTGGACATTTCCATTGTCGTGGAAGAACCGGTGGAAATATTCGGTTGTAAAGTAGGAGTCGCAGTAGTGACGATGTTAACGGTCGAGGAAACATCTACTCCGATCACTTTGGTCGCGTTAATCTTTGGTATCCGGGATGTAGACGGTGAAATTTTCACTTCAGACGATGTTATCACTGCTTGCGTTATGGGAGTTATAGCCGTGGGCTCCATAAATATTTTATTACTATCTTTTGTCTTGTTTTCGTTCTTTTTTTCATATTCGGGCTTTGGTTTCGTCGGGCGGAGTGGTGGCCGAAGACTGGGCGGGACGTTGTTAGGCTTCGGTGGATTGGTCGGCACCAACTGTTCTGGCAGGGGGACGCCGGATACAAAAGGTTTGACGACGTGTTTGTCCAACGGCTTTTCGAAAGGATAAGGCGGAGGGTCGTGGGTCGTAGGTGGAGGCGGAGGAACGAGAGAAGGGGGTGGCACGAGCGAAGGTGGAGGAGCCGGGTCGAGCAGCAAAGGAGGAAGATCTGATATCCTTGGTGGACCCCTGTTGTTGATCCTGTTCCTTATCATGGCCGGTCTTCCTGGCTGACCGTTTCCATTGAGGTATTTGACGAAATCGTTTATGAATTCCCTAAGATCAGGGTTGGTCTTTCGGTTGTCTCCCCTCGGGACAGTCGCCGCCAATGTGGCAGTATTCGAGGGCTCCGCCTGAGGAATCTCTCGACCTCGGGGAGCCCCATTCCCTTCCCCCGAACCTGTCGTAGTTGTGATTTTGCTCGAAACGACAGAATAGCTTTTTGTCGGTACGAGTTCGTAATAGTTTCTTGACAAATCATTGTTGAAGTTGAAATGCTGTTGGATATCAGGGCGATAGCCTTCGTTGACGGTCCTGTCTCTGCTCCTTCGGGTGTCAATAGTCGATTCTCCACTGAAACTGCGTCTTTCGGCACTTGTCGATTCTATAGACTGTTTTATGGTTGCGTCCAAATTCCGTTGTAAGTCACCGGTTTTCGTTGGAAGTATCTGTGGCCCTGCACCGGCAGTAACGTGGACAGCATCCTCTTTGAGTTTTGAAGTAGGAAAAACTGAAACAAAAGAAGCTAGTTAATAAAAAATATGAAACCAAATTATATTCATCTAGTTCATACAAGAACTATTGGGTTTAGAATATACTACGATTAGAGTCATTGCCGATCATCCTGTTGGTTTGATCTCTGACCTGCACTTTGGTCGGCGTTTCGCCATCTGCAGTGGTTGCTTCATTTGTTGCTTCAGAGACAGAGTGATTGAAACCCAGGATGATCTGGACCAACTAACAGGTCAAGAAGAAATTTCACAAACAATAGTTCAAAACGTAAGGTGTATTTAAAGTTTCAAAATCCAAGAGTAAAGTGAAATTTTGAAATAAATAGAAATGTCTTGAATCCAGCGTATCTAACTAATCCGGGCAAAACCGTCTAATTTACTGGGAAGAGAGATTGTCAACTTGTGACCCATGAAAATTGACGTAAATATTTAAATCAATTTGGTTTTGTGTTTCTGATCAATGGAATATATCGTAAATGTTATCCAGTTTGTGATCTTAGGATTACAAGATCTAACTTATTATTGTAATTTCTAAAGAGGCTTTGCTACGGAAAAAATGAATGCCATACATAATTTTCGATCTAATGGCGGGTTTGGTTCACTGTATCACCCTGCTTATAACCCTGAGAGCATAAGGAGGCGAAAATGATCGGAAACGATCAAATTACAAGTTCTTCCGCTGGCCCTAAAAAGAATTCAACTCTTCTCTTAATTTATTCTGAATTTATGCTCCGAGAAAACTGGTATAAAGCCGTGGAATCGTATTACTTGTGCCAAATCTTTCTAATTGAGAACCGAACCCTTTGGTTGGATTTGTTTCGGAGCCACACCGTGCTTATACCCTGTCCATAATTAAGGTCTGGGATAAAAAGCCCACCCAAATTATTCCCTGTTAATTTTTTTTAACCTTAGATAATTTTTTTTAAATTAATAACTTATTTTGCAAAAGTTTTAATAAAAAGGAATTACAAAGAATGAATAAATAATACTCGATTTGGGATGAGTCTACAAGAGAGCACGAAAAATCTTAATTAGAGACTTAAGAAACGAAGATTTTGCATTTCTGATAGCTCAAGAATTACTGGTAGGGGTAGAAGAATGATTTTTTGAAATCTCCAGAAAGTTATGGTACAAAGAAATCTTCTGGACGACCGCCGGCTTTAACAACAAATTTGGGGTAGGACAAAACGAAAACAGAGTTAATAACAATTAAATTATTCATTAAAATACATTAAAAATAATACAAATTAAATTAAATTCATATATTGTGTATGCATCACTTTTGCATACAAATGAGAAGCAAATCAAAATGGCGGCGAATCAATTCTTGAGGGAATTTGTTCCACTCCTCCTGAATTTTTTTCTTCTAATTCATTGACCTCTTGAAACCATTAGCTACCGCTGTAAACAATCCTGGCAACGTGTCCTCAGACATTTTCAATATTAAATTCCGGGTCTTTGCCGGCCAATCTAAAATTTGAATATCTTCTTTCCTTAAATTTACAAATTTCGCGGCGTGCACTGGCGCATTATCTTACTGGAAAATGACGTATTTATTTTATAGTACATTTTAAACCGATTTTCTATCAATTGTTTTTGTAATTTAATTTATTAATTAAAAACTGGTCTTATTGGTATTTGTCGGCAATCTTTGTATTTCCGCCGTGACCTCAGGGACCATAAGATCTCTATGTAAGTTATTATTCCTTAAGTGCCAAAGTACATTGACCACATTACGCAAGACTTTTTTTTCTTCACGTGCTCTTTCCATCTCTGTTTGGCATCTAAGGTCATTCCCAGCTGTATAACCGTATGGTATAATAAATAGTTCCATCGACTGTGAACGTCGAAATATTGTCCACTGTTTTGTTTGTAAAGTTTATATGTACTGATCTAATTAATTTTTTATTAAGAATAACGGAGATCATATGTTCCCATTTTGCAAAATAAATGTAATATCAAAGATCAACATTTTTAAGAGGGTAAAATTTGAGTGAGCTATCTTTTCGTCCAGGACCTATATAAGCATGTACAGATATAAAAAAATCGTGGATGGGAAGGACAAAATGACCGGAAAAGACCAAGCTTCCACGAGCCTCAAGAGGAGATCTCACTATTCATAATTTAGTGCCAAATCATTTTACTTGAGAATAAACGTTTATTTGGTTGGGTTTGTCTCGGTGCTTCACCCTGTTTATAAACCTGACCAGGTTATATAATAAACATACAAATCAATCTAGAGAATCAGTAAATTTTTTTCTGAGTGGACTAAAATTAGGCGGACGAAACTGTCATAAAGCCGTGGAAACGTAGGTAGTACGTTTGCCAAATATTTTCAATTGAGAAAAAAAGACCCTTGTTTCGGTACCTCACCCTGCTTATAACCGTGACCGTAATTGTATGAAACATACAAACCCCAGCGAGGAGGTCAAAATAAACTGGAAATGACCAAAAACTAAAGGTTCTTTCGCAGACTCAAAAAGAAATCTCATTCATAATTTATTCTGAATTTGGGGTAAAAGTAGGCCGAACAACCGGGTGAAAAGCCATGTAACCTTAGTACTTTTACAAAATAAGTCTATTTGTGAATCAAAAAGATTTGGTTATGTTTGTTTTGGTGCCTCACCATACTTACAATTCTGACCATAATTATATGATAAACACACAAATCAAAACAGAGAGTCGGTTAATTTTTTCTGAATAGGCTAAAACTAAGCCGAAGAAAACTGATAAAGCTGTAGAATCGTAGTTCCTTTGCCAAATATTTTCAATTGAGACTCAAAGACCTCAAAGATCGTAATGCTTTTGCAAAATAATTTTATTTCTGAATCAAAAAATATTTGGGGGTTGTTTCGTTGAACAACCCTGCTGAAGAAAACTGGGTGTAAAAACCATGGGGTCGCAATAGTTTTACCAAAAGTTTTTAATTGAGAATGAAAAAACGTTTCATAAAAATATAAATTTATTTGGTTAGTTCCTTCAAATCTGTTCCACTAAAATGAGCAAGCCTAAATAATTATTTTTTATGTGATTGATACGGCGCGAACCTGAAAATATTTCTGACCACGAATGTCCTCAGAAGAACGCATATATAATTTTCGTTATTTTTTCAAGACTCCTAGACAAAACAGTAAGATTTGTTTTTATTGGTCTTTGAGGTGGTGAACCTGTAGTTTGGCCGCCTCAGATCCTATTTGACTGCCCATCTTCAGTGATTGGGTTGTTCGATACGACCACACTACAAAAAACGACTAGTGGCTGTACAATTGGACAAAACACGTCGCTTGTTGAATATTAAACTTGCAAAATCCAAATTTTTCGGAGAATTTCTACAAGTCGGTTTGTGTACTGTTCAATATAACTTTCCGACCCACAACTGACGCAAGAGTCGAAAGGGAAAGTCGAAAAAAAGGGTCAAGTTTTAGACAATTAACGAGACAAAGGCTCATCGCCGGACCCGATTTGCAATCGATCACCCACCTTTCACCTATTACCATTCTAATTAAACCAAGCCCCATTAATGGAGCTTTAAGTTTAGCTAGTTTAAAGGCAACGCTGTGACGTCTCGTATGGCAACGTCGGCTTAACGGGTCTAACGGTGTTCGGGCCCCTTGCATTCTTGCTAAGGACATCCACGTCGATAAACACGAGAAGTGGGACGCTGGGTCCATGGGCGTTCGCTGTCCTTAAACTGACACGCTTCTTACATGGGAAATAGTAACATGCAATTGCTATTAAATGAACTTGGTGTTCAATGAATCCATGGCCAAAAATGCTAGAACGCAAAGAAACCCCTTAACACCCAACCCTAAGAAAAACCGAAAATAAACGAAAGTTTTAGCAAGATCAAGTTATAAGTTACCCACAACCAAAAGGTAAGGGGAATTAAAACTGCATATCAAACAATTGATAATATTGCTGCTGTAAGCCAAGTGGAACATTTAGATTTTTTTAAATCGCTTTCTTCCAAATTGTTTTTACTTTAACAAATATTTATTAACATATGGAAAACAGTCTTTATTATTGCTTACTATGAGGTTTGACAAGGTTATTATTATGGCTATTTGCGCAGGGTAAATTTAGAGAATGAAATAGAAGTTACACATCTTCACTAGGCTTATTTATTTTTTTATTTATTTGGAAACATTTTTATTCTTGTGCATCGACTGTTTTTTCAGGATGTAGATAATAGTTATAGACCTTATCTAGATAGAACGATCTAGATTCTAGAATCTAGATTAGAATAAGTTTCTAGACTTTATTTCTTATCGCAAAATTATGGAACGTTTTGGGTTCAACTTGTCACATGTGCTCTTCAGCGGAGAATTTTTTAGAATTTTCAAATTATGTTGGGCGGCAAAGTTGTGAACCTGTATTTCGAACCTTAAGAAAAATCTAAAAAATTATAAGTTTCAATTAAATAATGTTTAACTAAGGTTTTGGTTGAGATAAAAAGTCAGTGTCACGAGCGGGATTCGAACTCACGACCTTCGGCTAAATACGCCGCTACTCTACCACTTGAGCTATCGTGACTTCGATCCACTTAGACACCAACTTCCCATCTCAACCTCACCTTTCGAATTTCCCCTCCTTTTTGCCATTTATTTCAATCAAGATTAATTAATTGAAAAGAATCTATTTGTTCAATCGGACCTAATATATTGTAAATTATGTGTAACCTTGCAGATTATTGCTAATACATAAGTTGCAATCTTGATGAAAGTTTGGTTTGATATACCTAATACTGATCGACGAAGGGACTGAGCATTTTCTATCAAACAATTCTTATTTAATATAGCATTATTCTTGCTTTTAATACAAAATTATAATATTGAAGGTTGATATTAATTATATCGAATAAATGGTAGACGTTATAAAGCAAACATAATGCCTAGTCATAACCTCATAGAGCACATGGATTCAACTGCTTAAACTTTAAAAGCTTTAAAACTGCTAAATTCTTAGACTTAAAAGTAGGTTCTCATTTTTTCTAATATTATTAGGTTTTGCAAGGAGTTTCGCTTTTAAAAGAAGAGAGGTTGCCTATGTATTTGTAGACTAGATTTGGTAATACAACAAAACGTTTGTATAAATAATAATAATGATAATAACAAAGTAATGGGTTAGGCGTTGACACTGTAAGGTAATGGTCCCGGGTACGACTGCAGGACAGCTGGATTCGAACCCGGGACCTTTACCTTACAGTGATGAGCGCCGTGTCAAAGACGGAACCTTGCAGCCACCGACGCCCTTTCCCGACATCCTTACAAATGATCATCGGATTTAAAGCCCAACAGTACGAATTATTTTACTTTACTTAAGAAAAAATATTTCATGAAAAAAATGAAATCTGCAATATTTTCAATCGTTATCGAATCAGATCCAAATCAAAAATAATATCAACTTGAAAAATGTAAAATGCCTGTATCTTTGGCCTTAATTAAAATCACCTAACATCCCAGGGGAAACTCCCAGGACCCTCCGTCAAAGAGGATGAGTCACTGCAAAAAAACTGATTCCACTTTCTCCTTCTATTTTTATTTTAAACTCTCCCCGAGGGTTGGGACCAAGATAAGATTTACTTTACATAAATCAATTAATTTAACAGTATTTGAAAAAAGGTTATATAATTATATAATATTATTATAATAATTTTTTAATAATTATATATTATTAGCTTTGTATTAAGAAAAAAAACAAGGTATAGAGTTTGCAATTTGGCATGTATCACCTTTGCAATTAAACTTTATAGGTCCGCCGTTAAATGTGCCACAAAAATTTAAATATATTTTAATCCGTAATTAGATCATCTATAAATAGAACACATAATAAACAATCTTTAACTCAGGTCGTTTTCTACGACAAGGAAAATGTCAGATTGTATGCGTGTCCAATATAACATGGAAATTTTAATTTAAATTACGTTATTGATCTTAAATTTTGTTATTTATATCAAAATAAACAAAGATTTTTTTTGTTTCAATTTATTTCAGGATGTTAATAATGCAACAATTTTATAGTCTTACAGAGACCTGATAGCCCATTAAAAACATAACCAATGACTAAGTCTAAAGGGCAGAAATATGTTGTTTAGGTAAATTCTTAACAAATTTTCTTTTGTAAAAGGAATTATCAAATTTCTTGATCTAAAATCATCTAGATCAAAAATTGAAGATTGTCAAACATTGCGAAAGTTTGCGGGGGGGGGTGAAACGCCTGACAAACAAATCTGGCGATACCAGGCGCACCATCAAAAGAAAAAAAACATTAAATTTAACGTTTAGCAAAAACCGTTGCAAAAAATATGTTCTCATGGAAAAGTCGTCGACAGAAGGGTAAATTTTGATTTTCCAATTTTTTCTTTCTTGCGGAAGTTTGAGTTTGTAATTTGCTCCAGTATGATCATTTTCTAATTCTTGCTTTTTATTTAGACGGATTTAATTGATTTTTATTAGAAAAATTCGTCGGTTTTTGTATTTTCAAGCAAATAACAGCCAATAGGATGTGATTCAAAAAATCCGTGTCCATTCCCCCTTGCAACTCGTAAGCGAGTTTCTCTTTTCCACTCACGGTTTTTTCCCTTAACCAACAGTTCTGTGTAATCGGGCTGTGTCATTGTTATAAAACCCAGCCGTATTATGTCCGGCTTAGATTAGCCAAAAAACGGACAAAGCATAGTCATTGTGAATGATCGAAAATGGGCATTTGTCGAGAGAGAAAAAGTCGTGCAACCGTGTAAAATGGAGAGTGCAATAAAGTATACACGTTCGCTTTCACAAATTGTATTAATTATTAATAAATAATCTAGGAAGAATAATAATTGTGAGGTTTCTTCACGGCGTCTAAGGGCTGATGAACCATTCGTTTTGGTCTTTTCCGATCGTTTTGATCTGTCTATCCTGGCTGGTTTGTTGGCTAATTGATTCGTTGCCTCACCCAGCGTATACAAAATCCCAAACTTTGATGTAAAAAACAAACATCCTAAATCAGCCCCTAAAAATAAAATACAAGTGAATGTTCTTGTATAAAAGCAAACTATATTCAACATTAAACGCTGAAACTAATTCTGATTCTCCTTGACCATGGTCAAAAGGTGAACGATTTGTTTCGAACAAGAAATATACCAAAAAAATTAAAAGAAAAAAAAGAAAAATTATAAAATCAAGAAAATCGAATCCCCCAAATAAAAAAAATACCCCAAAGCCAACGAGGCTATTCTTACTTCACAAGAAATGGTCTGAGCCACACAACGAACTGCCCCTAATATAACATAATTAGAATTAGAAGACCAGTCACTAATTATCACCCAATAAAAAATTAAATCAAATAAAAAAAAAATAAAAAAATTAAAGTTCGATTAGATCTAATTAATAAGCAGCTACACCTAATATTAATCTTAATCAACTAATTAATCTTTATGTAAGGTATTGGTTGAGATAGAAAAGCAAGTGTCACGAGCGGGATTCGAACCCACAGCCTTCGGCTATTCAAATGTCGTGTAATCTATTTGGTTCTCGGCGTCAAATGAAATGCCCACGAGTATATTCGAAAGGTTGGGTTGAGATGGGAAGTTAGTGCCCGAGTGGATCGATGTGATAGCTCAAGCGGAAGAGCAGCGGCGTATTTAATCGAAGGTCGTGGGTTCGAATCCCGCTCGTGTCACTGGCTTTTTTTAAATCTAAATCAATACCTTACATAAACATTAATTAATTAAAAGAAGTTATTCGATCAATCGGACCATGAAATCTAATGGAATTAATTTTAATCCAATATCGAGGTCGCAAACCCCATCATCATTAAGAACACTCCGATAAAATTACGCTGTTATCCCTTAAGTAACTTACACTTATAATCAGCACAAAGTTGGATCAAATAAACCTTAATTAATTATAAAAAATAAAGTTAAATAAATTTACCTATCTCCCAATTAAAATTTATTACAATAAGCAACAAATAAAAACCTATAAATTTATACTTATACAATATAAATAAAATTTTAAAGAATGTTATCTTCTACTAATGACTGCTTTTAATTAATAATCAAATAATAAAGGTAATTAATATAAGATAATGAAAGTTAACCCCTCGTATGACCCTGGAAATATTTTACATATTTTAATGGAAGTAGCGAGGACGGAAAACATTGACAAGATGGTTTTACAGATTTTGGAATATTCCGAGATTAATGTTTATATTTTTTTCCGTTTCAGCTTTTCTTTCGATCCACTCTCATATTTTAAGTAGAGCCATATATATAACTAAACATACCTGAACGACAATTAAGCAAAGTAATCGATTTACAAGTGTAACTTTACGGTAATTTCTCGTTTATGAAATTAAGAAATACATATTTTAGAGGTTCTAAGGTTTGCGGTTGATAAAATGAACTGGAAATATTTAAAGGAAAAATATGTAAAAATGACATACCCGTGAAATGGCTACAGTACAAAAGGCCTGCTAGCTTATAACGCCGGTTGTCAACCGTAATATGAAGTATCCCAAGGACCCGTTATCAGGAAATGGCATCACTCGAGGCTTTTGCTGTTGGTATTCTTGTGTTCTCATAGCGGATCATTCTCCACACCTTTAACAACACGCTCGCAAACAAGGGGATTGAAAAGGACCGGGAACGAAACGGGTATTTTGTAGTTAGATTGATTCTGAGGGTGTGTTGATATCGTCTCAGGATTGAATAAGTTCGGCTGACTAGTTACTAGTTAATAGGTAGACATAATGTTATTGGGATCTCCGAAAAGTGGGGGTGAAATTGTTTATATGTCATGCCGTGTAAGGAACCATGAAAGGTCATAATAAACAGGATGCACGGATTTGCTTTTCAGAAAAAATCGATGGCTGTTGGTAGCTCCCATTAGCAAATACACACTTGTAAATTTCAATGAATGTAGTAACTTCATAATGAAACCTTCACAATAGGTAAAAAGGAGAATTTACTCAGCGTTAGTTGACATTGATCATCCAAATCAGTACACAAAAGGTCATACAACACAAGCTCCGAGTAGATCTACGAAGTGGTAACAAAAGAACAACTATTCGTATCGAGTTTTCCCGATTTGAAGGCCAGATCTGTCAAAAAGCTTTCCTCAAAATTCCGCATTAGAGAAAGGTCAGAAGTCGCAGACTGATTTGGTGAGATGAAGTTGCCAAAGACGCGATAATACAATACAGATACTGGATGGCGTCTCCGTCGAAAAATGGACTCTTCCACGTATGACAGTTGTAAGGTACCAAGCGATACAGCGAAATCATTGGAAATGATGATACGATGGTATTTCCGAAATATATATACAGGGTGTTCTGCTACTCGCGTTACCAATTTTTCCAGTAGATTTTACATTCAAAATGGAACCCAAAAGTCCTAATTAACTATGGCTTGAACCTCAAAGGCTTCGGAGTTATTTCACTTTTTTTACGATAAATAAACAATGATAACTCCAAAACTAAAAGGTTTTAGACAAATCCGTTAGTGAAATAAGCGTTTTAGTAGCGTGAACTTTGAAAAATAATTTTTTTTTTTCAAAGTGGAAAAACTTACTATAATGATTCTAAACTACTATTTCCAAACCTAGAGACCAGCAAATTTCAGAAAACGCATTCCATTTAATTATTGTTTGTAGTGGTGCATTTGCCTTTTTATTTATTTTTTCAGAGAAGAATAAATTGAGCAAGGAAAATAAAAACCGTGGTTGAAGGAATGGTAAAGTGGAATGGTTAATAATAGTAAAAAATAAAAGGCCTAAGGAAATTCTGAATGTTTAGTAAATTTAAATATTTTTTATGTAAATTTTTATATATTTTTGACTATATATAATTATTCGGAAATCGTGAGATGAGGTCTGGTGTGAAGTAGGCTTCAGAAAAAACGTTTTCATTATCGTGCCAACGTTTCGAGCTTTATTAAGATCATCTTCAGGGCCTGGGATTTACAAACATTGTTTACATTTAACAAATACATTTAGGATGTGGAAAAAAGTGGTTTATACAATGTAAAAAATATTTTTTATATTCAATCAATATATTGCTACTCACATGTCTAATCGCCACACATAATTTATAAAAGTTTAATAAATTCATTCAAAATTTTCGTAAGTTTTTTTTATTTATTATTATTAATGTTTCCACCTTACCAATCCTTCAACCAAGGTTTTTTCTTTTTCTTCGTCAATTTCTTCGTCATTGAAAAAAAGTTATTAAAAAAGCAATTATCTCATTGAAAAAGTTATTAAATGGAGTACGTTTCCCTCAGACGGTTTTAAACCATGAGGAATGTCTTTTTGCTTTGTAATATATAATGCCGATCCGTAAACTTTGTATATATATTAAACAATAAAGACTTATAGTAGTAGTAGTAGAGTACGTTTGGATATAGTAGTTTAAAATCACAATTGCGAGTTTTTCAACTTTGAAAAAAAATCTTTTTATTTCAAAGTCCTCGCCACTAAAACGCTTATTTTACTAACGTTTACAAGTTTAGTATCGATCACATTTTCTTGGAAATTTAACTTAGGTTTCGATGGTCTCGACGTATTTGCCCAAAACTTCTTAGTTTTGTAGTTATCATTGATTATTTGAGGGAAGGTCGCGAAATCTTAAAAAATCAGAAAAAGTGAAATAACTCCGAAACTGTTGAGATTCAGACCATAGTGAATTAGGGCATTTTGAACGTAGAATCTACTGACAAAGTTTGTAACACGAGTCGCCGAACACCCCGTATTTCAAGCTTTAATTAAGCCTGAGTTTGCGTTCTTTTAAACCGTTTGGGCGAATTCTTTCACGGATTTTTGAGTCCAACAAAGCACGTTTAGAACGTATGTGAAGTAACAACACCTTTATAAAGAGTAGACCCTAAATGATAAGAAAAGAAAACTATACCTCGAGATAGTTAAATAACTAAGCCAAGAAAACAGCGCAAATGTAATTCCTGATAAAAGTAATGAAATATCATATTAGGGAAGGCTGTAGTTGGAGCATTTCGTTTTAAATTTATTTAGAAGTTTTCATTTGTTCGAGCAGTATCTCGAGAGTTATTAATACTCATGGAATCTGTGATTAACGGTAATTACCACCCAATTATTTTTTTCAATTATTAAACACAGGCTTTAGAAATTGGGTTTTCATAACAATTTATAAAAGACGTGAAAGTAAACGGGACTTACAGAAACCCCGTACGCTTACGGGAGAAAAAACTACATTGTCAAAGTGTTTCGGTACTTGAACACACATTGGAAGAAATATTATAACGACCCTGGGACCGTGAAAAGCACCGGTATAATATTGTGCATAAGCCTGCCTGCTTAAATGTGGCAGTTGACGTATCATGCTGTTAAACTTAAACACATCTCTGATTAATAATCCAGCAACATGACGATCACGATGATCATCGTTGATCTGTTTCACCTATCAATAAATGTAGTTCAGTAGAACTTCATGGGCGTCTTCCGCGGCCTTGGTCTTTTTTTTTTTTTTTCATTTTGACTCATAATATTCGACATCAAAATTATCAAAGAAGTTAATACTTTTTTACTGGTGTTATATAAAGAAGTCTTTACTTTCAAACAATATTTTTAAAAAAATGAATCGAAAATATTGTGTTCGTAAGTTTTTGAATGTGTAGCCCTTTCGAAAAGAATGCACAAAGCAAACCAGCAATTCGATTTGAAAAAAAGCGTCTAAAGCGTGAGGACTTACATAAGATCAAGTCCATCACAGCTTTTGTTGATGTTGAAAGGCTTTTGTGGGTCATATCTGAGGGAAACCGTGAAATGGACTGAACGGTTTTCTTCACCCATGAAGCCAATCCCACCATCAAAATTTAATTGGATCTAATTAGATCTAACCCAGGGATGAACCCTAAACAGAGCGAGCAATATTGAATAATAAGCAATATATAGTTTTTATCGCACACTAGCGAAAGAAAATTGCAAAATTATGTAAAAAGTCAATTTAATACTTTCTGCATTATTCTTTTGACAAGAGAATCAAATAATGTTGAATGTTATAATCATTTTGATTGTTAAAGCAAAGAGTTAGATTGTAAAAAAAAATTAAAAGTGGTTAAATCAATGCAACCCATCGACGTGGCAAGCTCATAACGGTCGGTTTCGTAACAATCAATAGGTCATCACGTCCTTTGATCATCACGTCAATAACCTTTAACTGTTTATGATGAATTTTTACCAATTCAACATAGAGGAAAATTAAATAATAATAATAACTTAAAAATATAGCCCATGTATGTCATGATCGGAAGATCATACGTATGTTTATGGAAAATGCATTATTAATAAAAACAATCGTCTGAGTCTCTTCTAGAAAATGTTTATTAGAGCTTTTCGAAGGTAAGAACCTTGTGAAAAATGGATCTAGGATAGATTTTCATTGTCTGCACGGCTCAAAGACCCCTGGACAAAAGGGGTACGGAGTCCGTGCCGGCATAGAATCTTAAAACATTTTCACCGTTGGACAATACATAAGGAAGTTGACGAGTTTTGAAAGGTCCTTTTTTTTAAACAATTTATATTCCTTCATTTCGGGTTAGTAACCAGCCTTTTCTTGATTGACATCGCAGGCATCGTAGAAAAGTTGATTATATCAATCAGAAAAATTGCTTATACAACTACAGGAAATAAGAACCCCTGCACTAGAAATGAAATAGGAAATCCGTGACTACTAGACCGTTTTGGAAGGTTATGGTTAAGGATATAAGCGGGGTGAAATCTTTTGCATTGTGAAACAATATCTCGGAATGCACAAGTACACACTCGGTCGCAGTTCTCAATGAAAACATAAAACTTGTTTTTCCAAACTTAAAGTTCGAGTAAAAAGAAGAGGAGAAAAACTACAAATGACGTGGGTGAAAAGAAATTTTGTTCAGAAGTCAGGCGAGATCTTTTATTATAATTTTTAAAATATATCCAATGTTAAAAATTGGAAATGAAAATAAAAAAACGTTGACTTTTTCTGGGGAGAGAATAAAGGAAATTAAGCAGGAGGACTAAGTATAACGCGGATGAAAAGAAATAAGGACTTAACTGCTTAACTTTTTGAAGACTCTAATGAGAGAGAGAGAGAGAGAGAGAGAGAGAGAGAGAGAGAGAGAATGTTAAAATCTCGAAGTAAAATAAAACATAGTTGACAAAGAATTGAGGGTACAGAAAAGAAGATTAGAAGTACCAATTACAACAAAATCTTTTTCATGAGCCCAATGTTATCTTGTCTTTAAAACTGATAGCAAGTACATAAAATGTAAAAAACTCATAATAATAAAACATAGTTGATTTCATAGCCGTGCTTTGTGCTTAAAAAGGAATAAACTGTAATTAGTTTTTTCCCTTTCACGTACCCACCATAGCAATGAAGTAAACTATGTATTACTACGTACTTCAAGTATGAATTCGATTTTGATAATTGTATATACTGAAGGAGTCATTTATTATTTAAAGACGTAAACTTTAACTTTGTAGTGATTCTGTTCACATTTTAATATATTTTCATTAATCGAGGCATTCCATATATCCATTGTGGAATTAATGATAATGCCGCCCATATGTTGTAAAGAACATAAGAAAATTGTTACACGGAGAAAAAATCGTTTATTTTAGCAAAACAATCTAAGGGATAAGATGATCACCATGAAAATTGAAGGTGTGTACTTTGCGGATTTAGAATAATTTGTTTCTCTGTAGATGAAATCGAAATCGAGGATGATAGGGATGTACCCAGTGATGGCATTGTTACAAAATCGAATAATACCCCACATGTTACCGTCGACGGCTATATACCCAACAGCACCCGAGCAGGTGGTGCCGTTGTGCCAAAGGCATTTTAGATTGATGGTATGGGACGCTTTCTCATCAAGAAATAGTTTACAGTACGAAAGTTTTTTTTCCGAGGGGCAGAGAATCTTAGCGCACTTTACCGGCTTGATTGCCAGGGCTTTGATCGGGTACACGTCGAACGCTTGAGCAGCGGAACTGGCTACGAACCAGGCGACCGCGTTATGTTCTTCGGATTCCCAATCGTCGATCACCTGCTCGAGATCTTGGGCAAAGTACTTTTCAGGCCAGGAGAGGACTTTAAAGTTATAGGCCGTGGACGGCTGAATTTCATTTTTCGTAATGCAAATACTCAAATCGTGGGCCACGATTTTTATATCTTCGTACGTCTCCGATCGACAATCTGGGTGAAGGAGGATCTTTTGGAACTCGTAATCGTACTCGATGTCGGTGTACAGCCAGGCTTTGAATACGCTCGGAGAAGGCGTGACCTTCGGTACACCGTTTACAAAGGTACTCACGAACCTGCACGTTGTTAAAACTTTATTCGTGTTCAGCCAAAAGCCCACAGCAAAACGTGAATCCTTAATGTGATTGATGACAGCAAGGTTGAAATCCTCTGGGGGCGCCGCAATGCATTTAATGCAAACTGCAATTATCATTATTACAAAATACATCCAAAATGTTTTGCTCTACATGTACTATTTTCCTTAACACATGTTTATAACACTAATGTCACAAATCAATCCAATTTTTATTTGGAATTCCTCTAGTAAATATCAAACACTTTTGATACTCATGCAGACAATGTAAAATTTGATGTAAAAAGTTTTTACTTATATCATAACATTATATATATGGTATGTATATTCTTTGGATGATGTCATTAAAATTAATAAACACATGATATTTTATACCGTTCTTGAATTGAAGTGTATTGTTCTTCACTGTTTTACCCATGCACACCAGTTTCTATTTTATCCTACAAAAAATATTTTTGTTTCAAGAAACATACTTGAATATAAAAATGAAGTACCTATGTACGATGAAAATTCATTTTATTACTAAATATTATTTTATAAACAATATCAACGTGCAAAAGTACAACGGCAACTTCAGCCTGCGGATGGCAAACAACCAAAATGTCTGATTTGTTGCAATCAGGCCAAAAGTGGTTGCATCAGCTGATCGACATTTCAATATCAAAATTTTATGGTTGTCATACTTGCTTGAACCCATAAATTTGCGGACGATTTTTCCAACAACAAATTATTTTTGAGCACAAAACTTCTCAAACTATTAAGCCAACAAGTATAAAAACAATATCTATTCATAGTTTCCTTCGTGCCTAATGTAAAATCGTTAACACCCTGACGTACTCGACTTATGGAAGGTACTGAAAATATGAAAATGTCAACAAGTTTTATTAACCCTTTAAACTTTATTACGCAATGAATAGTTTCGAACTTGTAAAAACTATAGTTAATAATTTTTTTTATGGCCTTGCTTTTATTTGCATAAGCCAATTTTTTACTATAGAATTGCTAATTATTATGAGGATTCCTTTGTTTTATGCTTCTACTCTCGCTTCTTTTAAAAATTTATACAATATTTTAAAAACTATTTCTTTTTCTGTTGCTATTAAGGACTTAAAGTTAAATGGCTTTTTAGTTAATAATTACTACACTAGAACGAATTTCGACTAGAATTTTTTGTACTAAAATAATGACTGCTGTTTTGTTATTGTGCTATGACAAGCTGAATTGAATGACTGGACGAAAAGCAGAAAATAGCGGACGGTTTTTCCTACAATGAAATCACTTTTGGGCACAAACAACTCCAAAATAATAAACTAACAGATAATACCATAAAAAATAAAACTCGAACAACAGTTTCTTAAAAAATCCTTTCCAGCTATGTGCAAAGCTTATATAGCCTTAGGTCCTTTTATTATTATTGAATTTATCAACCCGTTGATTGAACTTCACCAGAAGTGATCGTTTCAATTTAATATTATGTCAACAGATAAACATATAAACTAGCAATCGACATACATTTTTTTAACAAATCCATGTTTAAACGTGCGCAATACTTGAGATAGCCTAAAGACAACGTTGTGTGGATGGAATTGACCTTCCAGCGATTCTCTACAAGTTGTGTCGTTTCAACTATATAAAATACAATTGCTAATATTGATAATATATTTATTACTTTTGAAATAATATTCACTGGAAATCTTGCTAATTGAATTTTGAATTTATAATTCATATTTTATAACTCGTTATATTTTATTATCAATTTATATATTATCCACAGAGATGGATGGTTGGATGAAAAGTTGAAAAGTGATGACTATTTTTTGCAACTAGGAAATTACTTTTGAGGAAACAAACTGTAAGGTCAATAGACAATAGCACACAAACTAAATCGGTTGGTTTTTTTTTTCTTTTTAATTTATGCCAGTCAACAACATAAAAGCGTAAATAGAATTAAATAATAGCATAAATAATCAATTATAGAGTGTGATGATTACTGACCGTTAGCTAATGATTATTCGGAGATCCTAAGATGCGGTCTGGTGGGACGTAGGTTTAGAAAAACATTTTCTTTGCCGTGCCTACGTTTCGATCTTTCTTGAGATCATCTTCAGGGCCTGGTATTTATAAAGATTGTTTAAATTTTACAAATGCATGTAGGATGTGAAAAAAAGAACTTATACAATGCTAAAATTTTCTATCATTGTATAAAGTCATTTTTCATCTAAAATTTTCTACCCTTGTATAAACTCTTTTTTCTTAATCTAAAATTTTGTAACATAAACATTTTCTTTCTTTCACATCCTACAAGTATATGCAAAATTTAAACAACGTTTATAAATCCCATGCCCTGAAGATGATCTCAATAAAGATCGAAACGTTGGATAAAGGAAATATTTTTCTGAAATATACGTCACACCAGACCGCATCTCACGATTTCCGAATAATAAATAAAATAATTAATAATAATATAACTTATATATAAATAAATATAAATAAAAACCATATATAAAAATTAAAAAAAAAGGGCAACGTTCCTTCAAAGGTACCGACCTAAACAGTTGTGGTCGTTTAAACTTTACAACAAAATAAGTTTTGCACTTATTACTAACTAATAATTATATTGGAAAAAATCTGGCTACAAATGTTTTTTCGAAAATGAAGCCTGCTTTTTTGTGCTGTGACATGCTGAGAATGGGTGGATGAAAGCAGAAAACGCTAACTTTTTTTTAAGGAAACTACTTTTGAGCACAAACAATTAACAAAAAACAACATAACATTAAGGTAATTAAATACGACAAAAACTAAAAATGGAATCTCAGTTTTTACAATTTACGTTCAACAACTTTCAAAAACGTAGATAGCCAAAGTCCAATTTCGGTTGAACTTATCAGCTAGTCGGCAATCACCAGTGGTCATTTTAATTCATATTATTGTATAAATTATAATTAATAATTTAAGCCAACATTAAAAAAAAAAAAAAAATAAAAAAAAAATATAAAAAAAAAATCGGCAGCTTATAATATGCACTATGTATACAGGTATACAGCGTAAATAGCCTATGGTCAACGTACGGTTGAAGGTATCATATACCAGTTCTGCTCGGTTAAACTTAATAAAAGTTTTGCACTCGTTAATAATGCAGTTCAGTATTACATTCCAGATAATCTAGGCTAAAAATTTTGTACGTACATAATGACTGCTGTTTTTTTTTGCCATGACAAGCTGATGGGGTTGGGTAAAAAATTACTGGCGGATTTCCCAAAAAGGAAATTACTTTTGGGCAAGATCAGAATATTAGGTCAACAGATAATATACAAAACGAAAATCGGTTGTTTTTTAATCTAATGATGGCAACAACTATCGAAGCGTAGATAGCCAAGGGCAACGTTCTGAAGAAGGTATCAAATTATCCGTCGACCTGCACAAGTGTGGTCGTTAAAATTTATAACAAAAGTTTTGCATTTATTAAGAATTACATTAAAGCATTAGATGTGAATTAATCTTGACAAAAAATCCGTGTACGAAAATAATGGCTTTTTTGTTTTTGTGCCATGACAAGCAGCTGGATGAAAAGCAGAAAATTGCTGACGGCTTTTCCAAACGGGAAATTATTCTCGGGCACAACTAACCCCAAAAATTAGTCAACAGATAAGTCTGTGTATTCTTACTACTGCCAAAGTATGGATAACTTAAGGACAGCGTTCTATTCTACCTATTTCCTACCAGTTGTGCCGTTTAAAACTATGACAAAATTAATAATTTTACACTTATAAATAATACAGTTAAGTATTACAATGAAACAATCTAGACTAGAAAGCTCTGTAAAAAAAAATAATGGCTGCTGTTTTGGTGTTGTGCATGACAAAAAGAGAGAGATAGCCGGATGAAAATACGAAAATTGATAGCGTTTTTTCCAAAAAGTAAATTACCTCTGAACACTATTTAAAGCCAGAAATAAGGACATGCGTATTTTATAAATTAAAATCAGTGTCACATCTTTTAAATATATGAACGACTGAAAATGTAGATACCCTAACGGTCTCGACCTATTGAAGGTCTCTACCAGTTGTGGTTGGTTAAAATTGATAAAAAAAATACTTTTTAATCCTAGATATATTAATTTTCACTCAGTGTATTTTTGTATAATACAATTTAAAACGGAAACATTTCTGTCGGCTTTTTCATAGGGAATTTAGGTGGCAATCATGAAAATTAAAGGTTGATCAAAACATGAATTTTATAAAAACAAAAAATATTTGTAAACGATGCATCCATAAAAGAAGAAGAAAAAAAGTATCAAAGCGTTGATAGCTTCAGGTCCTCAACTTATCGAAGTTCCTTTCGACCTTCACCGATTGCGGTCGTTTAAACTTCATAAAAAATTAATGGTTTTGCACCATTTGTTATTGATTATCAATTATGACACTCTAACCAATTTAAACTTATCTCGTAAAATTAACAGGCGAGATGTGATTTTTCTGTTATTGTTCATTCACAAGGCTCTCTTTGAATAATAAGATTGAAAATTCACCATTAGAAAAAAATTGACTGGAAAACCAATTTTGAACTTGTGAAAAAAAATGCAAATCCGCTGGTTAATGTTAATTAATTAAAAGCCTGCGTTCAACCGAGTTTGTCCAATATTGCGAACAACACAGCGTAAAGTTAAACGCGTTAGAAAGTAACTAATTAGCACAAACCTGGCAATGTTTTGAATTTTCTAAAAATAATTTATACAGAGATGCCTCTTATATTGACCTAAACCAAAAAGCAAAATTAGGCGCGTTTGTATAATCAAAAATCGTCAAGGAATAGTCAGTAATCGACCGAGTAATTAATTAAGATAAAACCCATATCGCAGTGAAATATTGACTGATTTTGTATTGAATAAATATTTGATGAAACATTGTTTTATATGAAAGGTGTTTTGGGATTGAGGAGAATCTCGCCCGACCGGTCCCCTTCAGCCCTCAGGTAACGGATCTTTAAACACCACCTTCCAAGATGCTAGATTATCACAAGGAAATACAACTGTTTTTGCATTGTTTATTAAATGTCATTTTTTATTTTGTCTTGGTTATAATGTTTTTGTTCATTCAAGGAAGTGAACGCTATAGTGTTAATTTTTACTAAACTTTCTAAAATTGTCTTCCATTTGACAAGAAACAATTGAAAATCCCATTAAAAATATAAAAAGAGTAAAAAGAAAGTCGGCAAAACCAACGGGCCGTGTCGGCCCAGAGCCTAGCGAGAGGCCACGAGGATAGGCCATACCGGTTTCAAACGTCTAATCGGCCAAAACAGTCTCGATATGTCCGAAAACAATTTTGCTTGTTGAAAGTTCATTAGCAGATGTGCCCGTCCTCGACCAATGGGGAGCCAATGTACCCTTCCTTTTTCCCACGAAGTGCCGTTTTTTCTCTTCTTTTGTACTGCAGAAATTGTCGTACGGTTGATTCGTACCGATGTAAGGCCTTACAACAGGAACGCTTTGTGTTTGTACATAGGAATAAATTCTGAAAGGCGGCCGGATCCTGTTTCATTTTTTCCCTACGGTCTGCTAGTTAATAACTATCTCCAACTCTCTTTTCTTGGTTTTTACGCTTTACGCAACAAGCTTTTAAAAAATTTCGCTTAATCTTATATCAAAAATAATTATTTATGTCCATAAACCTCTTAGAATTGACCGAATTTAAACCACTTATTGTCCACTTCCTTCTCGTGATAACCCGAGATTATCTACTTTCCTTACAATTTAGTGAATGGTATTTTTAGTCGATGACTTTCCAATTGCGAACAAAGAAGGAATTTTCGATTTTTTTCCATCTGACCAGGATCTTATGAAATCATATTTTGAAGAAATTTCGGTGCCTGGACCACCAAAGGTCATGAAAGATCACTGGAGTTTATGGCTCGATGTAAAGAACATTAAAAATTAAATTGCCTCTAAACTTTCTCGAGCATTACCAGCATACAATGAATTATAAAAAAAATGGGCTGCTCAATTTGGTCAAAAATTGCAAAATTTACAACTAAAATTAATTAAAGTGTACGTAAATAGTGTGGAGATTTTTGTATGAGTCTTGTGCATTTTTATTTAGTTGCCGTCAAGGGTTGATTGCCTGCGGCATTAAGGTCCAGGGCAAAAAATCTTACGAACCTCTGTTCTAAAGCATTAAAGTCACTGAGCCTTTTTTTGTGAACCGTCTTGTGGCCGGAGAATGGAACGTTTGCCCACAACATCTTCCTAGTCTCATCGGAGAGGATTTATGGCAGTTATTCCACCACTGGACTACTTATTAAATAGTAATTGGATTTCCTGTAACTTACCGTCGAATGAAGCGACTACGGATAAGGCCATGACCAGCGCCAAGACGGCACGGTGGCAGGAGCCCCAATGTTGCATCTCGAGGTCACTGACACGCACAATACATTTCAGTCACATGCAATGTAATCAAACGATTTTTTCACGTCCACTGATGATTTTTCCCCGGTGCACGTTTCCTCAGCCGATGCACATAGCTGGAACGTCCTCGTGGTCGTATCCGATACTTGTCCCAGTCGGGTATCCACCCGGTTGAAGAAAACTAGTACAGGATGTTTTCTTTTTTTTATGTTTTTTGAATTACACTAATGACGCTCTATGCCTCCCGGATTTGGTACTTGGTAAACACTGAAGAGCCGAGAGGGCAGATACCTGCTGGCTGCGGGTCGTTGCCGTGAGGGGGGATAACTTCAGTCCCTCTCCAGCCCTAACCCCCACCGCAAAAGCACCCAAAGCATTGTAAATGGAAATGTCCGGGTCGACTTGCATGCAAAGTAATCATAGTCAATGCACTTACATCCTCCCAATTTCTTAGCTATCATTTTTATAAAGTGGAATTTATCGAGAAAAAACAACATAAGCACACACAGTTAAAACAATTTTTTATGTTTAAGGACGTTTAGAGAAGCCGACCTAAGACAGTTTGGTTTCAGATTATTCTAATCTGCATATTCTTGCTGTTTTGACCTGTCAGATGCGTTTCAGCTTCTCGCTATCTTCAGTGCTGAGCCATCTTTTTACATAAACCTTAATTTTTGATTATATGTTACATCACATAT
This sequence comes from Cimex hemipterus, assembly GCA_039619505.1. Classification (NCBI taxonomy): domain Eukaryota; kingdom Metazoa; phylum Arthropoda; class Insecta; order Hemiptera; family Cimicidae; genus Cimex; species Cimex hemipterus. Next base: position 6,919,720 of record CM077108.1, read on the forward strand.
CGTATCTTGCTAATTTCCCTGAAATTATGCCAAAACGCAGTATACATGGTTTTGGTCTGTCAACATGTTTAACTTTCTCCTATTTTCTGTGAGACAATCTTTGGTTTGTGCCTCACCGTGCATATATGCAGGCCTGAACCCAATCAATGAACACTTAACTTTACTTTTACGATTATTGTTTTGTCGACTTTTTCACGCTGTTCTGGTCTATTAGATATATTGCTTCTAGCCATCCTCTGTGTCGCCGTCTTACACTACTTACATAAACTTAGGTTTTTGAATATGAGATACATTCAAAATCTTCCATTTTCGACCTTTCACCATCTTTAGTTAGACAGTGTTTGTTGTTAGCCTCATCCTGCTTATGTCTCTGACCTGAAACCAACCACGGAAGGGTTGATCTGGTGTACAAAAACGGCCAAAACAGGCAAACAAAAGTAACTAGAAATGACTAGTTCAGCAGATCGCAGACGCGTGTACTCTTCAGACACTGCAGCATCCTGGCTTATTGTACTTGTCTTAATTCCTTATGCTTGATTGCCAGACAATGCCAACTTACATACCAGTTGAGGCTCTTGACTCGATAGGCAATAGCTGATTATAGTAACTGGCATGCAACTCTAGTTGGATTAATAGTGGTCAAAAAGATGACATCTGTGTCCAGCTGTCCTCTTGTGACAGTTTGCCTTTTATCACAAAAATGTTGTTTGTACATAGAAAAGTGCTTCAAAACACTGTCCGTCTGGTTTCTTTAGTTGTGTATGAAGGACTTATACCATTTTCACGATTTTATTTTTATTTTTTTCTTCAGCTAGAATTTTAAAAAATTACAATACTTTTTTACATAACGAAAAACAGAAGATTTGCTTTTCAATGAGGTAATCATCAAACTTCAACAAGATTGTTCCGTTCACATAGTACAAACAGCCAGTTCAAAAAAGCGGTGACGAGGCGTCAGTGGCCGTAACGGAATAGGCGTTGACACGGCGCTCATCACTGTAAGGTGAAGGTCCCGGGTTCGAATCCAGCGGCCCTGCATTCAAACCCGACATATTTACAGTAAAAATTTACCAAAAAAAAGTAGTAACAGTAAATCAAACGTTTTGGGAGAAGTACAAACAATAAAAACGCCAAAAACATCACACAAAACGATTCCAACAAGTTACAACTAAGAAAACAGTTGACAATAGACATACACAAAAACCACGCATTATAATCAATACACTTAACAACAAATAAACTTAAAAATAGCACAAGCACAATCGGTAAACTCTTGAGACAAAACATTGACAAGACTAATCTACTAGAGAATGAAGAAAAAAATACATCGTTGCACCGAAAGAAAAATAAAAGGAGATAAAAGAAGATATAAGAGACAACGACGGACTTAATTCAGGTAAAACCATCCTCCCTCCACCCAAGAGACTACATCTCGAGAGAACTAATGTATTCAGAAATCAACCAGGAAAACATTATGCATAAAACATTAAACAACTTTTATATTTCAAAAGAATACATAAAAAGTAACCCTACTAACAGAAGACGGCGAGAAACCGAAACCTGAATATCAAGGATTAACGAAAACAAACGAATCTCCTTACCTCCAGTTTATGGAAAAAATTAAGATGAAAACTTATTTAATGGTTGCTTTCAATAAATGTGCACTTTTATTTGGCAAAAATCTTATTCATCTCTTGTTGTAAAGTTCTGCATAGTTTGAATAAATTATGTTATTTATGTAGTTTTTAGATCAAGCAAACGCTATAAATGTTTAATGTGTAAATCGTGTGATTGAGGCGCATCAACTCATAAACTTATGTTGTTGTTCTTAGGTTGTTACTTCATATTTAGTATCATACAGTACTTTTGGAACTACGGTTGATCCTGTATTTGGTTTTTGTCTTTTTCAGTATAGAAATCTTAGAAAATACAGTTCTTCGGCCATTTGAGATTAACTTAACGTTCTCCCAAGACAGCAGGGGAATATACTCTTTGGCGAATCCCAGACGCTTCTTTCTTTTTTTCGTCTCTGATGAAAGTCTTTTCTCTTGCTGATCTACCATGAACTCCGGCCGAATAGAGGCAATTTTTTTTTTCATTGTTCCTCTGCTACAAGGATCCCTGCAGTCCTTTTGACTACGTCGACCAGTTCACAAGCCCTTAACCGATGGAATTTCAAGCCCTGTTTGGATCTTTTTCTTATCCGTTGTACTTATAATGTAAGCCTTTTATACTGTTGATGAAGTGAATTGTGGGGAAATGTTATTTTGATTATTTTTCCTTAACGCATAATCTCATCGAGGAAACAATAGAAAACTCAAAATATTCGAATACTTTTGTCCCAGCGAACATTTCTAAAGTACCCTTGACTGATGAAATTTCTGAACCATTTCGAATTCGATCGCAGGAAAGCTGAACAGAACGCGGATTAGCCGAAGCTTTTGAATCCTGCGAGATGAGTCCTGCTGGAACGTCTTATAACGGTTGATCACCGAAATGATTTTGTTTAGACTGAACTGCTATAATATCAACCTGATTTATGATCAATTTTTTTCCGAACGCTACCATTGTCCGGTTCGAATAATTGACCGGAAAACTTCGTTTAAGTCGATCGAATACTTAGGATTAAAGAGCCAATACATAAGAGACAAGAAGATGACAAAACCGATAAAAGTTATGCTGAGCCTTTACTTAATCTAATCAATTATTATTTCATATTTATTTAGCAAGCTTTTCTAATATTTGTTTAAATGGCGACATGCTCAACCCACCTTTTGTACAATATTTGATACTGGCATTTACCCTGGGTTGAAAATGTTTGTACATACGCAAAAAAAAGTCCGGAAATCCACACACCGTTCATTACTTATTCATGATCATGGCCAATTTGCAATTAGATTTTCTCTCGTAACGGTATGCTGTCCTCCCTTATGCGTTTCGCTCCCGCAAGTAAGCATAAGTGCAATAATTAGTCGAGCTATGAGCATCAGTCAGTGAAATCTGATAGAATTAAATATCGCCAAAGGAATAAACGCAATGGCGCAATCGATTCAAAATAAATTTGGATAGTTAATTAGTCGTGTTTTTCTTTCTATAATCGGCCCAAAACAGTCTTGTTTAAATAAAATCAAGAACTTTTTATATATAGTTTAAAAACCCCTGGGGTTGAATGGCTAAAAGACTCCAGGATAAGACCTTATCACCGAAGAAATATTTTTAAAAAGTGGTTAGTTAACCTCTACAATTAGATTTCAATATGTATGTGTAACTGGAAAATGACTCACAAATTTTGAAAAACATTCTACTAGAAATATTAAAAGCCATAGAAGAAAAAAAATTGACCCAGACCATCAGAAAACAACAGATTCAATAGCAGAATAACTTAAAGAAAAACCAAAAATTTGTTCTGTACTTGTTCTGGAGTGGCTCAGCAAAATGGTGATTGTCTGAGTAGCTGGACATGTAGATCTAGGGTTACGAAAATGGGATGAGGCAGGCATGTCAAAAAACTGGAGAAAACCTCTTTAACCACAGAAGGCAAACTGAAAGAAACAGAAAAATGTAGAGACTACTTCCTAAGATCTGAAAAACATAATGACAGTTGCAACCGATGCCATTGGAGAAACCATCCACAAATGAAGGCTTCTCACTCTTCAAGTAGTAGACTAGCAAAAATTATCCTCCCACTATAAAATGTAAAACACGGGAAAAATATATATATCATATTGCCAACTATACTTCTACTAAAGCTATTAGAGATTGGTGAAAAGAGCTAGATGAGTCTAGTGGTAAACCCCAAAGTTTCAAGGAAAATGATGTATAAGAAAAGCCATAAGCCATAAGGCCACCTATCAGCTTGGAAAGCCTGATTCATTTAAAAATTCTTGTAGATGAAATTTCCAAGAGGTGAGAAGTCCAGCTCCATTTTGAAGGACAGAAAGACTACTTCAGGTCAGGTTTCCTAAAAATCTACTGTCAGGATGAAAACAAATCATATGGCTAAAGGTTTCCATCAGGTGGAAGTTAGTAATGATGATATGCTGAGACCTCACTCCATAGTAATATTCTTTCCAAGGATCAATTGAGAGAAGAAAAGATAATAAGAGAAATCATAAAGCCTAGAGCAAAGGGTTCTGCACTGAAAAATAGAAAATTCATTCCATCAGTGTGGAGGCCACACCCGAATCATGCCTAACCAATCCTCATCCATCAGGAACAGTACCAATATGGGATATAAAGATGATGGCTTTTCTTTTTCTCCCCGCTCCTACTATCAACAAGCATCCTTCTTCTACATCATGCCCTCTGAGATCTCAGACTTGGAGATAACTCAATACTAGCAATATCATAGTGGATTTTGTTATTCTGGAGCAAAATCCCCTCATAACCCAGATGAACATCATACTACTAGGTTAGTGAGTACTCATAGAAACCTTTTCCTCTGCAGGAATGTACGAGCCCTTGTGAACCTCTATTATGGTAAAACTGACTAGTGATGGTAAAAATGTTCACTACACTTCAACCAAGGTTAGTTCTCATTCAGGAAACATAGCAACACAAAGGAGTATATTATGAGATTTGCTGAGGTCTAAGGGATGCTGGACCTGTAGTTTGCTCTAGTCTTGCTGTTTTGGTCTATCAGAGAAATTTTGGCATTTTGTAAACTTCCAACTTAAAAAGTGGTTGATTTGGGAATATTTGATAAGAGAAAGTTTAACATTGAAAGCTTTGAAGTGTTGAAAAGCATGTTGCTCTGAGGGCCATTATTAAAGGACAGCCCTATTCGACTCAGATATTGCTGACTGGGATAAAAACAATGGGCATTAAATTGTAAAAATTAAATATACATTCTTGAATATTACATAGTCAGTGACCTTCCTGTAGAAAACCTAGTAAAAAGTAAAGTAGAACATTCGGGAGGGTTTAACGTCCAACACCCATTGGTTTTCACAGAGAGGGTCAAGCCAGTTTACAGTACATTTTTCATATGATAATTAATTAAAAAGCTGAGTCCTGCAGGGTTCTCTCTATGCCTGTCCCACTGACCAGTCCCCCTGAGATAGAGAGAGGTGACAGTAAAATCTTTTTTAATAAACAAAAGCAACATTTACTTCGTCAGTGCTCCTTGGCAGATGAATGTGGCATTTCTTATACCAGATTCTCTTTTAAATAATGAGAACAGGACTCTGAAGTTTTACCTTTACAGCACAGGCCATGATATTTTAATTGGAAATAATATGTAAAAGGTATTTTAAAATGGCTTGACCACGAAATTGGAGTTGGACATTAAGCCCTCCTGTATGACAGGAATTACTTATTTAACATATCGTGATTGTTTTATTATATACTATTTTTGGCTTGTTATATAGAAGGTAAAATGCTTAAACATTTGTGGTAGAGCAAATTTTCTGTTATTTGACCACACCTCTGATACAAAGTATCGGTAGTTTAGATAATTTTAAATTTTGACTTTTGCTTCTTTTTTAGCATATTTGGATTGCTTCATTATTCAAATTACTATTTTGGCTTGTTTTGTGGAATGTGGAACTCATGAATGTTTAAAGGTTAATGTTCAAAGGCAAAGTTTTTGTTATTTGACCACAGCCCTGATACAAAAGCATCCGTCATTTGAATATTATTAAATTTTGATATTTCTTTCTTGTTAAAATACAGAAGGCATGATAAGTGCTTCAAGGTAGAACAAAGATTCTGTTATTTGACCACACTCCTGATCCATAAACAACTGTAATTTGGATTATATTGTGTTTTTTTTTTTATTGTTTGATATATTTTAGTTGTGCTGAATGCAGAATAGTTTCACTTCCAAGCAGTGGGAATAGAACTCCGATTCCAGTTGAAAAATGTCTCCTTGAGCAATTTTGTGGGAAATCAAGGGCTTGCCTTAATATTGCAGAGCGATTAAAAAAAAAAAAAGAAAAAAAATTAAAATAACCTAAAAATAATTTAGCATGTCTGTAAGAAAAAGTAAATAAGAAAGCTACTTTTTTATTTAGTAAACTTATTCAGCAACACAAAATATTATTCCTTTTCTTCTTCTTCTTCTTCTTTTTTTTTTTAATTATGGCCACAGCACTGTTATAATGTCCTTTACACTTGTCCATGAAAACAATAAAACAATAATTCTAATAATTAGAAATAATGCTCAATTCTAAATACTTTTGACTAAAACCTAAAATTTAAACATTTTATAAATACAAAATTATAAGATTTTTTTAATTCGGTTTCGTGGTCCATTTGACCAAATAATTTTATAAATTTTATATAAATATTTATATAAATTTTATTTCAACCAAAACCTTAATTAATTGAAAAGAACATAAGATAGATGTAACATAGAGAAGATATAAGATTGAAATTGTTATAAATACAAAAAATCGTTTTTTCACATACCTTGCTCCTATGTGTTTGTCAACTTGCTCAGTGGTAGTAAATTGCTGCTTTAATATATTCAAAAAAAATTTTAAATGGAGTGAAATATTTTCTATATTTAATAAGTTTTTTCTTTATGTCAAGCTTTATTGATGTTTAGTATCTTTCCATATACATTGTTGATCTGTTACAATTAAAACTGATGCTTGTAAGCTATTAAAAAGTTGTTTTTTTATTTTTTTTCCCCTTGGCAGTTTGTGAGATCAGGAAGGATTTTACTTGGGAAATTTACTTAGTTACGACAAAGTTGGACATTCTGGGCTCCATTCATGTATTTTGTCCGCGAAGAGTGAAGTTTGGTGGGGACAAAACTCGCCACTCTTATTTATAGCACGGCCGTTCTTTCTTGTGACGAGAACTTTTTAACAACTTTTGCCGATTTTTTCGAAACTATAAAAAATCTCAAAAGTGCGAGAATACAGTCGAAGAGATGGACTTGTAAACAATCTATAAATTGGGCCAAAACAAATCAGAAAAAAGAGACCGTTCGACCGAGATCAACAAGTGGTCGTCGCTTTTGCTTTCTCCGACAACGGTACGTTTTTCACTTTTGTGTAGGACATTTTTATATTTTTAAAAAAAAGTACCAGGGTCATTTGACAGACTGGATCAGGGTCATTTGGCCACCTTGTCCATGGACCGAGTCAGGAAAGCCCAGGTATATCAGCACCATCTGCTTGTTTAACTCTACGATTAAAATCTGATTAAAACATCATTTAAATTATCAGCGAAGCCAATGTTTAAATGAATGATTTTTAATAATACAAAAATATTTAAATTAAAGTCTATACAACAATCATCTGGATGATTGAGCCACCGTACATTACCGATGTTTTGATCAGCACTGTGGTCCAAAAGTTGCGCACTAAAAAGCTTTGGGCATCTATTATCTTCAATAGATTAAGAATTAAGAAGCGTTAAGAAACAATAAAAACTAACATTATCAATCAATTCGTCAATTAAAGTTGTGAAGACGAAAAAAATTTATTAAAGCTTGGCAGTAGTGCTAAACTAATGATTTTTGAATATATCCTGGTCAAAAACAGCTGTAATTTAGGTAATATTAATTTTTAGCATTCCCTTCTTATTTAATATAGCATCCAAATAGTATTTGCCATGCTAGCAGTTCTTCGTTTGAATATTTGCACTTTGGAACTTTAATTGGTATTAATATGTACAAGGTACTGTAAAGTGGCTTAACCCCTTGTCCATGAAATCCAACAGGTAGGAAGGTTGGCAGTAGAGCAAAGTTTTCTGTTATTTGACCACATCCCTGAACCAAAATTCTGGAAACCCTTGGGAAAAATACACCAGTATCATCCAAACGGAGACCCATGCATTCGAGAGATATATCCAATTCATTTTGAAGTAGGGGTAAAAACAAGAATATAGCAGCCACCAAAGTGCCAAGTTTAAACATTATTAGCTGAAAGATGGTGTGGTAAAACTAAATGAAACAAATTAGGTATGCAAAAAACAATCATCTATGATGGGCCCCACGATAAGTTAAATAGACATCTGAAGAAGATTGGTATAACCTATTTGAACATGTGCAGAAGCAAGAAAAACACCAACACACCTACTAACGAACTATGGCACTACACTTGCAGGAGGAAGGGTTTTGGAATGTACCCTGAAACTGTAGAAGAGATTCATCTACTGAAACTGAGCCTACTAACTGACACTCCTTGAACTAAGACTCACTGGTGTGCTATAAGCACAGAAAAAGGAAAAAACAGCTTCTAAAGGGCGCAGAATAATATACACTCTGATTATGTCTATATCCCTGAACCAAAAAACAAAAGAAAAAAAACGTAATTTAGATAATATGAATTTTTAACATTTATTTCTTATTAAATATTCTTTGTCTCATATCTGTATTTGTCTTGATCGTAGTTCTGGGTTCAAATCCCGACACAGCCCCTGGAATGTTAATTGATAATATGTAAAAATTATTGTGAAATGGATGGTTCTTCTTTGATTGAAATTTCTTATTTAACTTATGGGATATATTCGGATATATATATATATATATATAAAACTCATCT